>CM047747.1:20666911-21266911 GCA_026225825.1 Pistacia integerrima
TCTGCACTAGATGTCCTGGAGCATTCTGCCTTGCCATGCAAATCAATTGGGCAATTTATTATTGGAAGGTTTGAAGACATGTGGCACGCAAGTTACAGCTCAGAATCACCACTTTCCTATTTTATTTTAGGACTTTATCTTATTATCAATTAATTAGAATTAAATTAGGATTAATGTTATTTTAGGATATTAGAATATTTCTTTTAGGAGATTGAGTGGGATTCAAATACTTAAACTGGATTTTTGCTAAGGGGATCAGATTAGGTTTTGGGAAAAGGGGGACCACGCCTCTCTCTTTTCTTCTCGGCAATTTTTCTTTCTTTTTGAGTTTTTGTTTATGGCCATGAGCGGCTAAACTATTGTAACTTGGTCAAGGAAATAGAGACCTCGGAATCAACCAACTATGAGATCTAATCTATTTTATTTTAGTGTTCAATTTTCGTGTTTGAGTATTGAATGTTATTCTATGCATATCTTCATGATTGATGCATTTAATTACTAGGAGGCCTACTAGTGGATTATTTGTTGCAATCTACTGCTAAGTTTGATATCAAATCCGTAATTGTTTGATCCCTCTAACTTGTGAAGCAATTAGGGTTAATAATTTGCTGCGTCAGGAATTAGTAATCTTAAGAGGAACATTCAACTAAATTAAATACAACCGCTTGTGTTTGTGTTGTTTAGCTTCATCGATTTCTCTAATTCTTAAGGCTGTCATTAGATTAAATCTTTAGCGCTTGTCTAGGGTTGTTTAATGGTAAGATTAATTAAGATCGCTTGTTTCCTAATTAATTACAATTAAGGAGAGATAGGAAATAGTTCCAACGGTGAATATTCAGGTATGAATTGATTTAATTTTGCATCAATGATCAGTTGTAAGATTCCGATGGTGGATGTTGACTAAGACCAAGTTTCGTTATATTAATTGATTTCGATTTGAATTGTTTTTTTGTTTTTGTTTTTGCTAAGATTGTTTTCTGTTTTACTCAAAAAACCCCCAGCCTTGTTCACATCATCGAAAATTCGGCTAGACACTCTTCGTGGGATCGACCCTTGCTTACCCTATTTACAGTTCAGTAGTTAGGTTAGGAAGGTTTTTAATCTTGGTTGCCTACGACAGCACACCAGTGATCCCTCCATCCAGGGTTATATGTGCTCGAATAAGGATCATACTTCCTTTGCGGTTGTCCAGGAAAACCACATGCTGCATTCACTTGCTCAACAGGCTCCTCTTGAAGAGTTGGGCACATATCAGTTGGATGCCTTACTACTGAACAAATCCTGCAAGCCTTCATTGTTTGCATCTTACCTACAGCCATTTGACGGACAAGAGAAGTTAGACTCAAGATTTGTTGTTCAAGGGAAGAAATATTTACCTTATTATCACGCCTAGCAGGAAGGTCAAGCCTAGTGCCAAACTGTTGAGAATTGGCCGCCATATTTGCAATCAAGTTTCTCGCGGCCTCGGGAGTTTTATCCACCAAAGCTCCTCCACTTGCAGGATCAATCATGCTCCTATCAGTGTATGTAAGGCCCTCATAGAAATATTGAATAAGTAGCTGCTTACTAATTTGATGATGGGGGCAGCTTGCACACAATTTCTTAAAACGTTGCCAGTATTCATTTAGGGACTCTCCGTTATGCTGCCTTATACCACAAATTTCTTTCTGAATGTTGGCTGCCTTCGAAGCTGGGAGATATTTCTCCAAAAACAACCTCTTCATCTCGTTCCATGTGGTTATAGTCTCGGAGGGTAGATAATAAAGCCAATCCTTAGTCGAATCCTTCAAAGAAAATGGAAAGGCTCTTAATTTAATTTGCTCCTCGGTCACCCCCGTAGGTTTCATACTTGTGCAAACCACATGAAGCTCCTTTAAATGCTTGTGAGGATCTTCACTTGCAAGGCCATGAAAAGTGGGCAAGAGATGTATTAGTCCGGATTTTAATTCAAAAGTAATAGCAGCATCTAAAACAGGAAACGTTATGCATAAAGGTGCTTGATTCAAATTAGGGGCAGCAAGCTCTTTCAAAGTTCGATTTCTAGCCATGACGTCCTCCTCTTCTAAATCAGAGTTGCTAGCAAATTGGGAGTCAAAAACCAAATTGCTTTCCTCAGAATTTCTCCAAGCTTCCTTCCTTAACCTGCGCAAAGTGCTCTCTAATTCTGGGTCAAATGTTAAATCACCAAGATGAGAGGACCTAGTCATACAAAAAAAAATCTCATAAAAGAAATAGGAAAAATAAATGACAAATAATGAAAACTAACTAGAAAATAAAAAAAAATTAAATTAATTTTTTTTTTTTTTATGACCAAAAACACAAAACTGACAAAAAACCCTATCAAACGTTGTTTTTTTGGCCTCGACTCTCGAGAGGGTGGGGCTAGTGAATCCTAGTCTTGTGCAGAATTTCGTTGTCTTCGAAACGGGTACTCGCACCGCTCCTAATTCCACCAAAAATCCTGCCATGAATAGTACTACCAAAAATTTTGTTTTTTTCCTGAAAAATAGCAACAACGAAATTAGAATCACAAGAACAAAAAAAATAAACTAGAATTACTCCCCGGCAACGGCGCCAAAATCTGACGTACTATCGTAGGCACCCAGAATTAAAACCCTAAAAAATACACCTAGTAGTGTGAGTAGGGATCGTTCCCACGAAGAGTGTCTAGCCGAGTTTAATGTTATGTGAACCAGTATGGGGGGGGAATTGGTTTGAGTTAAACAGAAACAATTTCAGGAAAACAACAATTCAAATTAATCAATCAATCAAAATAACAAACCTTGGTCTAAGTCAACATCCACCATCGGAATCTTACAACTGATCATCGATGCAAAAATAAATCAATTCATACTTTGAATATTCACCGTTGGAACTATTTTCCTATCTCTCCTTAGTTGTAATTAATTAAGAAACAAGCGATCTAATTAACCTTACTACTAAACAACCCTAGACAAGCGCTAAAGATTTAATCTAGTGGCAGCCTTAAGACCTAGAGAGATCGATGAACCTAAACAACACAAACTCAAGCGGTTGCATTTAATTTAGTTGAATGTTCTTCTTAAGACTTAATAATTCCTAACGCAGCAAATTCTTAAACCCTAATTGTTTCACACGTTAAAGGGATCAAACAATTATGGATTTGATATCTAACTTAGCAGTAGATTGCAACAAATAATAAACTGGTAGGCCTCCTAGTAATTAAACGCAACAATCATGACAATATGCATAGAAGAACATTCAATACTCAAAACATAAATTGAACACTAAAAAATTAGATTAGATCTCACAGTTTTATTGATTCTGAGGTCTCCATTTCCTTCGACCAAGTTATGAAAATTAGCCACTCATGGCCATCATGAAAATTCAAAGGAAAAGTTCAAGAAGAAAACGAAGAAGAAAAATTCCAGAAAAACGAATTCCAACTGAGAGAAGAGAGAGGCGTGTGTGATATGTTTTTCTCATCCCTAATCTGATTTCCCTTTAAAAATATCTAATTCGAATTCGAATTCTACTCAATCTAAATCTCCTAAAAATATTCTAAAATCCCAAAATAACCTTTATCCTAATCTGAGTAATTGAAAATAAAATAAAGTCTTAATATAAAATAGGAAAGTGGTGTTTCCAGCTGTAATTTGCGTGCAACGGTCTTCAAAACCTCTTGTAATAATCTGCCTATTTGAATTGCATGACAAGGTGGAATGTTCCAGAACGTCGGCAGTGCAGGTGCGTCAACTTCAAGCTCGATTACAACCTTGATGCAGCAAGTATCTCTCAAACTCAAAACATGAAAGTTGTATATCTCTTTCTTAGCGTTCCACAAAATTTTGAATCATCTCAATCGGAGCTCGGATGAGAGAGTTATGCCCAGATTACGAAGCGATGTCAAAACTGTCCGAATTCACTTAATTAGTTCCGTTTTGCAATTAACGCATCCATTTGCATCCTAAATCAAAATAGAATAATAATGAGTATATTTAGACAGCAAATAAGTATAAAAAACTAGACATTAAGGGGGGTAAATATGACATTTTGCATTCTCATCAAAATTTGTCTAACACATCTTCAATATTTGAATACATATAATTTAAATTAATATTTTACAATCTCAAAATACAAAACTAATTCTCAAATGAACGCAACCTAAATGATATAACTTTAACTAGTAAGTTTAACCATGTAAATAACATCAACAAGAGAAGGCTTTAAAAAGGCAAAGATCCATAAATAAATTATATATGAGAGAAATTAAATAGAGCATCAATATTGGTAACTTAGATTCTTAGAACTAGAAGCTTTATTTCTTGTAATTCTTAATGGAAGGTTTCAATTTATTAACTATAATCCAAATGTCACATTATTGGAGTATAGTTATCATTTATGATAAATTCTAGTATGACGTAAGGGTTAATTTCATTTACTTGTAAAATATATTGTGTGTGTGTGTGTGTGTGTGTGTGGGGTCTGTGATATTTTTCAGGGGATCTTTTCGAAATCCAAAATCCCTTGGATGCATGTAACTTAGCTAAGTGTAAGTGAATACTATTTAACCTTTGATGCGAAAAAAAAAAAAACTTTAATTGATGGGGTAGCTTTATAATTTTACTTTAATTGATGGGGTAGCTTTATAATTTTTTGAAGAGCTTATATAACTTTTCCCTTGTTAAATGGCTTAGTGTAAATTCATCTTTTTTTTTTTTTCAGAAATTATTAATAATACTCCTGTAATTATTAAAAACCTTCTTAAAATTACAAATACTTTTTTACAAAATAAAAAAAAAAACCCTTTTTTGAATTAAAAAAATAATGAAATTAAGTATAAATAGTCGAGATGAAAGTAGAAAATCTCTGCGTTTGTTTTATTATTTCCTATCCTATCCAAAATATATATTTGTTTCATTATTCTTAAAATCCGATCATAATCTATTTAACTCAAAATATTTAATTTTTTAACTCTCTAAGTATGTTAATTTAACTAAACACCCCCAATGATAAAAATTTATAAATTAACAAAAACACCCCTACCCATCCATTAAATGCCACAGTTGGCCACCACTGTCGGAAAGTGGCAAGAATCTACTGAAATGGTGCACGACCGGTTGGATCTGACCGATCATGTGCCATTATGACAACTTTCGACCACCCTCCGACGGTGGTAGTCGGTTGTCGGCATTTGATGAATAGGTAGGGATGTTTTTGTTAATTTTTAATATTTTATTATACGGAGTGTTTAGCTAAATTAACAAACTTAAGAGATGTTTTTGTTAATTTACAAATCCTACCTTGTAATAACAAACTAACTCAACTTTTTCAAAAATACTACTCAAAATAATAAAATAAACACAGCCGAAATTTTGAAGTTGGAAAAATATTTGAGATGTAAAAGTTATAAATTTTAAAATTTTAGCTTTTAAAAGTGAAATAAAAAATAAAAAATTAAGGACCGTTAATAAAATCTAACGGTATATGATACTCCGAACCGCAATTCCTAGGCTAATGAAACCTGTTCCCTTAGGCACCGGATCCCAGCTCTATATCTTACTATGAATAAATTGATTTGTATTCAACAATAAAGACCATCTTCGTATAAGCACGAATGTGAACATTATCAATACCCGACACCTCGCCTAAGATTCAGCTCTCAAAATCTATTTATCATTTTTAGATGCGCGTCTCTGATTTTGATTTACACCTTAATTTCTCCTTTTTCCCCTAATTTTTCGACTTCTCCGTTGATCCAGCCGATTTCATGGGGTCTATGTCCCATCCAACGGTCTCCATCTCTCTCCAACTCACTCTTCTTCAACTTTAAACAAGATCTCCATAGATTAACGTTTCTCCAAGCCAAAATGAGGGTGGCAAAGTCTCAGGTATGGCAGCCTTGCAAGAAGAAGAGGTCTTGATCGATAGTCAATAACCTCCTTACTCATTAGGGAGAAGAAGAATTGTAAATATTAATATTTTTCAATAATTACAAAAAAGAAAAATATATTATTGGATCGCGATTGTGAGCGAGATGGCTTCTCGCACGAGTGGAACTAGGACACGTGTGGGGAAGTACGAGCTGGGAAGGACTCTCGGAGAAGGAAGCTTTGCGAAGGTGAAGTTTGCTAAGAATTTTGAAACAGGAGAGAATGTTGCTATTAAAATTCTTGACAAAGACAAAGTCCTCAAGCATAAGATGATCGCTCAGGTACTCTATTCATCCGATTGTTTCTTGTGTGTATATATATATATATAAGCTTAAATTCTTTTTTTTTTTTTTTTGTTTTGTTTAGTTCTTATGATTAATTTTAGGACAATTTCATTGAGCCCTCGAGCAACTTCTCTTATTGTATTTTCTGAAAGTTCTGAAAATTATTAAGGCAAATTCTTGATCTTATTTATTGGTTAGGGTGCATTTTGTATATTAAGCAAAACGTATTTGTAGTTAAATAAGTAGGCTTATCACAAGATTATGCTTCTCAATAAAGCACTATAGGTGCTTTTTGTTTGTGCAGGAAGTTGAGACAGAAATTTCAGGGCCGGTTTGGTTTGTGATTAACTAAGATATAGTACTTAATAACCTGTGTTATGTATTTGATATAATGTTAAAGATTGTTTTCAATTTTGCAATAGATTTTTAAGATTGTATTTGATAACTACTTATGAAACAATTCTACCCATTTCATCCGAACGTGTTTTTGTAAAATTTCTTGCATCCCTTTCTTTCAAACATAAAAAATTGTATTTAAGTTGATGAAGTGAATAAAATTATCAAGTTTTTTCCGTGCCTTAGTATCTTATTCTTTGAATTATGAAATGCAATTTGTTTAGCTTTATATATTTTTCATTCTCGCCTTTTTGCAGATTAAACGTGAAATATCAACCATGAAGCTAATTAAACACCCAAATGTCATCCGGATGTATGAGGTTAGAAGGCACTTCTTTATGCTTTTTGTTTAATGACGTCGTATCTGTTTTTTTGTTTTGGATATGTTTATTAGACTTGATAGTATCTGCATTTCTAATAATCAAATATTTGCTCTTTTGTTTTTTGTTTTTTGGTCTCTGTCAATGATGTTCCTTTAGTCATTTCTAGCTGCATTTGTGGTGTAGGTGATGGCAAGCAAGACAAAAATATACATTGTTATAGAATTCGTGACTGGTGGTGAACTTTTTGACAAAATTGTAAGTTAATGGTTGCCTTTTGCCTCTTATGGTGAACATCATGCAATTAGAGAGAATGGTCTAAATTGTTTCGGATGATCTTTTGGTAACTGTATTCTTTTGGTTTTGTATGAGCAGGCAAGTAAAGGGAGATTGAAAGAAGATGAAGCTAGGAAGTATTTTCAGCAGTTAATTAATGCTGTGGATTACTGTCATAGTAGAAGTGTTTATCATAGAGACCTAAAGGTGTGAATTTTCATAAAATGTTTTAATGCTGTTGAAGTTCATAATATTCTCAAATAGAGTGCATCAGAGATGATGAAATAATTTTTATACGTGATTGAAGTGATATTGTGGTTTGTGTGTGACAGCCAGAAAATTTACTGCTAGATGCTAATGGAGTTCTTAAAGTTTCCGATTTTGGACTGAGTGCTCTACCACAGCAAGTTAGAGTAAGTGGGATGGCCCTTGTTTCAACCAAAGTTTATTCAATATCTACGTATGGCAGACATCAGAAGCACCATTTTTGTTTTGCCTGTATATACACACACTTTTTTTTAGTCTAAATGGTTATTTAGAGATTCATCAGACAGTTTTCCATATTATTTCAAGAAAAGATAACTGAGCATCTTATATTAGCTTGCTCTTATCATGTAGGAAGATGGTTTACTTCACACAACATGTGGGACACCTAATTATGTTGCTCCCGAGGTATATTGGCTTCTGGTGCAAACTACTATTTCTTTTTTCTTTGGACCTGTTGTTTATCTTTACCATTTTGGTGCTGCACTTTCTAGGTGATCAATAATAAAGGCTATGATGGAGCTAAGGCAGATCTATGGTCGTGTGGTGTGATACTTTTTGTCTTAATGGCTGGTTACTTGCCTTTTGAAGAATCCAATCTCATGGCTCTGTATAAAAAGGTAATTCTTTCGTTCTCTTTTCTCTGAATGCAAGATTTGTTTATTGAATTAATTTATATTTTACCCATTTACTTTAAATCTTTTGGATATTGTTAGGAACCCAGAAATTTACTAGAGTTTAACAAAGAAAACCAACCCAAATGCAAGACACAATGAATAAACTTCTATAATTCTGTATTGATTTGTATTGATAAATGAAATAACACTCTCTTCAGGAACAAGAAAAGAAAAGCTAAAATAGAAGGATAACACTAGCCATTCAAGGTGCTAGGAACCTCCCACTAAATTCCCATTAAAACATTTTCTCATTACATAGACTTTGCCCAATCTTATACCTAGCCGTCCCTACCCTATTCTTTCTTTGGTGCTGCCACGTGGCTACTTTACTAACAACCTCCAATTCACCAAAAGGGTCTAATAACTAATTATTCCCTTTCTTTCTCTTCCTGACTTGTGTGATGGGTCTTGGTGATCTATAAATACCCCCTAGGAGAGTCACCTTGTCCTCGAGGTGAAATTGAGGATACTGATTAGTAATAACATCATAGAGTTCCCATGTCACCTTGAAGGAAGTTTGATCCTTCCATTGAATTAAAACAGCCGTAGATCCATCTAAGAGAGTGCGAATTGACAAAATTGATTTAGGTTGAACAATGAGCTCCAGGTCTTCAATTAGGAATTTAGGAAGAGGCTGAATAGACACTGAGTTGTGCAAACTACGTTTGAGTTAGGATGCATGAAAAATTGGGTGGATGCGAGCTGTTGTAGGCAAAGCAAGTCTATAGGCAACCTCCCCAATTTTCTCCAACACCTCAAAGGGGCCATAAAATACGAGGCTTAATTTTTCGTTGAGTTTCTTGACAAGGGATTTGAACTTGTATGGTTGGAGCTTCAAATAAACGAAATCTCCTAGTTGGAAACTCACGTCTCTTTTGTGGTGATCAGTATACTCCATGTGTCCTTGCGCTACAGTGAGATTATGTTTGAGCTCTTTCAAGAGAGCATTCCTCTCCAATATTTGTTGATTAATATCCTCAACCATAGAAGGTTCTTTTGTAAACTTCAATAGGACAGGTGGTTCCCTCCCATAAACTGCCGAGGCTGATTGATGTTGAAACAATGTAAATATGCCTCAAGACATCTATTGACCACTTTTGTCTGCCCATCTGTTTGTGGATGGTAAGCAGAACTAAATTTAAGAGTAGTGCCAGTTGATTTTAAGAGCTCCTGCCAAAACTGACTCATAAATATCCCATCTCAATCAGATACAATCGATTGAGGAAACCCATGAAGCCTCACAATCTCCTTTATAAAAACCGCAACAACCTCATTGGCATTATAAGGATTACAAAGTTATATGAAATGACTATATTTTAACCTACTGACCACCACCAATATATTATCATGACCTTGGGCTTTAGGTAAACCTCCATTGAAGTCCATAGTGAGGTCATCAAACACCTAAGTAGGAATTGGTAAGGGTTGCAGGAGTCTTGCAGGTTCCAGTGTTAAGTATTTGTTCAATTGGCATGTAGTCCATTGTGAGGTCATCAAACACCTGAGTAGGAATTGGTAAGGGTGCAGGAGTCCTACAGGTTTCAGTGTTGAGTGTTTATTCAATTGGCATGTGGCATAGGCTCTCACAAAATCTTGCACATCTTTTTTATTTCCCTCCCAAAATACTACCCAACTGACCTTTTATAAGTTCTAAAGTATCCAAAATGCCCTCCACTTGGACCATAATGAAATTCTTTAAGCAATCTAGGAATGAATTTGGAGGATTTAGGAATCACTAACCTGCCTTTGTAAAGTAGACAACCATTTCGAAGGAGATAATGTGGCCTATTATTGGTGTTAAATAATAAATCTTGGATAATGATCTTCAACTTAGGATCCTGTTGAGCCTTAGTAGCTAGGTCTTCATATTCATTAAACTGAGCAATTGAAATGGAATTCATCTCCACTCCGTCTCCTCTTTTGGACAAAGCATCAGCTACCTTATTAGAGTTACCAGGATGTTAATGGATTTTAAAGGAATAACCCTTTAATGTCAAAATCCACTTCTATTGTTTCGGGGTCTTGGCTCGCTAATCCATTAGAAACTTAAGACTCTTCTAGTCAGTCTTAATAACAAATTTTCTGCCTAGAAGATAGTGGCTCCATTTATGGACCGCAAACACAATGACCATTAGCTTTCGTTCATGTACTAATTTTTGCCTTGATTGTGGGGAAAAAGCCCTACTAAAAAATGCAATTGGCCTTGCATTTTGCACTAATACAGCCCCCATTCCATGCCTTGAAGCATCTGTTTGCACCTCAAAAGATTGATCAAAATTGGAAATCACCAAAATAGGTACAAAGATCATTGCTTCCCTGAGTTTCTCAAAAGCTTGTTGCACTTCTTCATTCCAAGAAAAAGAATCTTTCTTGAGTAGTTGTGTTAGAGGATATGCAATTTGGCCATACCCTTTAACAAATCTTTGATAATAACCTATCAACCCTAAGAACCCTCTCAAGCTTTTTACATTTCTAGGCACTGGCCAGGATAACATACACTCTGTCTTCTTTGGATCTTCTTCCACTCCCTCGACTGAAATAAGATGTCCCAAGTATTCTAATTATTTTTGGGCAAATAGGCACTTCTTTCGATTAACCACCAGGTCATGGTTCTTCAGAATCTGTAATGTTTGTCTCAAATTCAACAGATGAGTGACCATGTCAGGGTTGTAAATCAAGATGTCATCGAAGAAGACTAGGATAAACATCCATTGGACAGGCCTAAAAATCTCATTCATGAGAGATTGGAAGGTAGAAGGGGCATATTCGGACTAAAAATTCATAATGTCCCTCATGGGTCCGGAACGTTGTTTTGGTCACATCTTCATCTCTTATCCTAATCTGGTGATACACAAATTTTAAGTCCAGCTTAGGAAAAATAGTAGCTCCCCCAAGCTTATCCAACATAGCAATAGAAGGAATAGGAAATTTGTCTAGTACAGTGATGTTGTTTAAAGCCCTATAGTCCACACAAAACCTCCAGCCATGCCATCTTTCTTTTTGACTAACAATACTGGACTACAAAAAGGACTGGTACTGGGTTGTATGATTCCAGCTACCAACATCTCACCTAGCAACTTTTCCGTTTTGTTCTTTTGACAATAGAGTTATCTATATGGCCTAATATTAGGTGGCTGAGCTCCTTTAAAATTATTGCATGATCTTGTCTCCTATGGGGTGGGAGTCCAGTAGGCTGATCAAGCAGGGTGACGAAGTCTCTTAGCATTGCTTCTACCCTTGGATCAAGCTGTTCACTTTGGTGTTCCTCCTTGTGAACTATGGAATAGAATTCAATTAAATACCCAATCCCTTCTTGCTGCAACGATTTGAGCGTAACTTTTATAGAGACCACAGTTTTAACAAGAAAATGGATCACCCTGCAATGTCACTCGTCTCCCATCAACTTCAAACTTCATGATCGGACTTTTCCAATTAGAGCAAACATCCCTTAGAGAGCTCAACCAAGCTATTCCCAAGACTACATTGGCCCCTCCTAAATCAAAGGGGAAAAAAATCTTGTTTTACCTTAATCCCTTACATCTCCAGCTTATTCCCCTACAAATCCCTTCACCCCTCACTGTAATCCCATTACCCACCATCACTCCAAAAGATGTAGTCTTTTCCACCTCTACCCTAAATTTATTCACTAGTTCATGGGAGATAAAATTGTGATGCCTTATATCCACCAAAACTATAACATCTTCCTCACCAAATTTTCCCTTATGCTTCAAAATTTTGTTGGAAGTAATCCCTACAATTGAATTTATGGAAACAGCCATCGGGTTACCTTCTGGGTTCTGTTCTTCGTCGTTGTTGGCCGTAGCTTCTTCTCCTTCAGGTTCATCCTTTGCTATCACCAGCAATATGTGGAGTGATTTACTTTTACACTTGTGGTTGGAGCCGAATTTCTCATCACATTTGAAACAGAGTCCCCTTTCTCTCTTGAACTGCAGTCCTGCCTCAATCAATCGTCTAAAATTATCTCCTTTGAAATTCGTCGTAGAAGCTTTGGCCGTTTTCTCCTTTTTCTTGAATAATCGATTTTGAACTCTCGTTCCTTGTTCAGGGCTTCTAACCCCATCCTGGATGAAAGGTTTTTGGGCTTGGAGTAACTCTAGTGTAATTATTGATTCTTTCCGTTTGGGCTCCAATTCCCTTAAATTTGGACTTTTCAAGAATCCAATTCCTCTCTTCAATTCGGTGTGCATGGTCCATAAGTTCAAAAAGAATGTTGGGTCGGGTCAGGCGTAAATCTGCCCGAATCTCTTCCTTCAATCCATTAGTAAAAGTTCCCATTAACAAGTCTTCTCCAACATCTCATAGAGGACCAGCATGCATTTCAAATTGTTCACGAAACTCAGTTACCTTCCCCGTCTGCTTCAACGCAACCAGAGATTCGTACACTAATCCTTTGTACGATGGCCTGGATCTTTTTATCAACGCTGCTTTGAAGGCCCCCCAACTCTGGAAAGGAGCTCATGAGTCAACCCATTGACACCAGTTAAGGGCGCGTCGCTCCAAACAAACAACAGTAGCCTCCACCTTCTCTTCCCCCTCAAACCGATTGACGTTGAAATACCAATTAGCTTGAAAAGCCCACCCATAAGGATCGTCGCCATTAAAAACTGGTAACTCCAGTGTCTTTAGCTTTCGATCCTCTTTACTAGTCTCACTTGTCCTCGACTGTCCTTGGCTACTATTTTCGTCATTGGGTCAATTCTTAGATGTATTGATTCTTCTCTTCTCACGATTTCTATTTTCTTCCCTCTTATCCTTTAATCGCATCCATTCTCGAGCTTCATGAGGTACTCTTTAATGCTTCCAATGTCTTCCTTAACACTACCCATTAGGGGTGTTCAAAAGCGGTTAACCGAATCGGTTAATTGCTTTTTTGAACCGCACCGGTTTTTCGGTTCGGAAAAATTCCCAAACCGAAACCGAACCGGTTAACCGCTTTAAAAAAAGAGGTTAACTGGTTTTCCCTTTTTTTTTTTAAAAAAACTTATTTTTTTTTTCCTAAATTAAATTGTAAATATAAATAATACATATCCAAATAAAAATTAAACATTCATACATATCCATTGACCACTACTAACAATATATTAAAAATATTATTATTTTTTATTTAATATATAATATATTATATTATTATTTTTTTATTTAATGTAAAATTTTTATTTTTATTTAATATATAATATTTATATATTTGTAAAACCGGTTCAAAAAACCAGTTTCGGTTAACTGTTTTTTATTTTTTCTCGAACCAGAAATTCGGTTTTTTAATTTTTCGAATCGTAACCGAACCGTTTTTTCGGTTAACCGGTTTTCCGGTTCGGTTACCAGTTCGGTTCCGTTTTTGCGTTTTTTTGAACACCCCTACTATGCATATCTTTTTCCAAGCCATTGTCTCTACCCTCCTTTCTTGTATTCCCTATAACCCACACTGGCTCTGACACCAAATTGTTAGGAACCTTGGAATTTACTAGAGTTTAACAGAGAAAACCAACCCAAATGCAAGACACAATGACTAAACTTCTATAATTCTGTATTGATAAATGAAATAACATTCTCTTCATGAACGAGAAAAGAAAGCTAAAATAAAAGGATAACACTAGCCAATCGAGGTGCTAGGAATCACCCACTAAATTCGCACTAAAACATTCTATCTCATTACATAGACTTTGCCCAATCTTATACCAGCTGTCCCTACACTATTCTTTCTTTGGTGCTGCCATGTGGCTACTCTACTAACAACCTCCTATTCACCAAAAGGGTCTAATAACTAATTATTCCCTTCCTTCCTCCTCCTATAAACTTGTGGGATGGGTCTTGGTGATCTATCAGATATTGAAGCAATTAATTATTTTGAATCCAGTGAAATAAGAGCATTGGTAAGGACACCCAACTTATATGATGATACTGTGAGGACTTGAAATTATTTATGTTAGTTATTAAGAGTGCTGTTCTCATATGATTGTTATAAACTTTTATCTTTGTAAGAGTTCAATTGGGTTAATTTGCCAAACATGAATTCATTTGCTTGGTAGATTCCATACCAAAGAAAGCATTGTACCAAAATATGTAGATAATTCTGCATTTTTGCCTCTACATGATGTGTTGATTTACAAGCTTTGCACCCTGACAATTAATTTGTAATAATGATAATCCTCCCATTACTAATATCTATTTGAAGAAGAAGAGAAGGGGCCAGAGAGGCCATTTTGGCTATGAGATTTAGTTAAGAACAACTTGGTCCACGTGGCAGGTTTTAGAGAATCATTAGAGTGGGGCCAGAAGGGTGCATTTAGCTGGGAAGAATAGGTGGTTAGTGCTAAGTTGTTTTTTGGGATTGATTTGGGAGATCTCCAGCTTCTCGAATTGCTAGAACCATTTTTCCTTTCTGCTTGTTTTGCTTTTCTGTTTGCTTTCTAAGTTTTCATACTGCATTGCTACTGTAATTTTCCTTTGCTGATCAATATAGACTCCATTTCTTTTACTAAATTGTGTCCTTGTGAGTTGGTTGTTTGTTGGATAAATCGATATTGAGCAGGTTCCTATCAAATAACTAATCTGTTTCTTGCAACAAGTGCCATTCTGATATTTTAGTATTAATCATTTGCTTTGCTGGCATTGAATAAGCATTTGACAGAATTTGGTCTGAAATGAATCTAGTCTGTCCATTAGTTTAAATCGAGTAGAAAGACTGTTGACTTGTGTGGAAATTAAATCCACCCTTAACCATCAATTTGTCTTAAGAAATCTGGATGATAGCTTGTGAGCAATCCTATTGTATTTCTTCCAGTATATGATGTTTTTTGTAGTTTCGGTAGGTAATCTACATAATGGCACAGTAACTCAATGTTAAAGGGGTAGAGTGGGAACTTTAAATTGTTTGGTCTGAAAGTGGTTGTATATCCGAGATGGAGAATACTAATATAACATTTCAAAAATTGCGTGATAAGTGATCAGCTCCTCCTCTTTTGTATGTTGGTTGTGCAGCTGATGTTCAAGTAAAAGTTACTTGGGGTTCTTTGGGAAATTGAGCTTGTAAACGTGGAAGATATATGGGCTACAGAATCATTTTCTGGTTGGGGTTTGTCTTATTATTTATTTTTATTTTTTAAGTAAACAAGCAGATGAATTATCATTGGGTGGAAAAATTATTCTTTTATTACCATTGAATAACTTTTCATGATTGTGTCATCATCTTAGCAAAATTAAAAAGCGTTTGTCCACAATCACCAGAACTCATGTCTTTATGCTGCCTTGCTTCTTGTACCCAACGTTGTGACTAAAGGTTTTGGTTCTAGTTTGTGACTGGTTCATATTGCATCATTGTCTCAGCCTAACTCATGGGAAAGGCTATTTCTTCAGTTCTATGTCAAGTCAACTGAATGCCTAGAAATAGAGGCTGTAGTGGGTCCTCTTATGCATTCATTGCTCTTTCTGAGTTCAAATGCAAGACTTATTAGTTGTAGTTGTGAAGATGATAATTGTATTGGCTGCTATGTTCAGGTCCTAATATGGTGTTCGCATTTGGTGAATTCAATATATCTGGTGAACCGATCTTTCAAATGTTAATTGGATTGAAACCTCAAAAATGAGCACAATCTGTTTAGTAAACAAGTAATATGACAAGACCTACCTAACCCGATGGATAAAAATGTTGCCGTCAATTTTATGTGATTAGTTGACATGAAATTGATCCAATCAATATATTTACATATATTTTATATCAATTTTTGTAATTTTAGTTCCATAGATCATTTTAATTAATTATTAAAAAGCCTTTTATTGAAATAAAATATATATGGTTAAAATTGGTTATAGAGGTTGGATTATTGAAAGGCTGTTATGACAAATAGTTATCTTTTCTATAATTGATCTATTTGAGTTAGATAGGTCAATCTCAACTCAACTAGTCAAGTTATTGGATTAAGTGGTTCAAAGATTTCTACCCAAAAGATGATGAATGGAAATTCAAACCCATATCTTTGTGTGTCCGTTGATCATTATGTTTCCTAGGAAGATGTCAGATATGTGATTTTTTGTGGAAATATAAAAAATACAACTTTTGTGTGTCCATGATGCCCATCAATGGCAGATTATGCTTCTTTAAGAACTCTTCAGGAAAATACTTATGCAATTGATGCTTGGATATGCCTAAGGATCAATAGAGACATACAGGAGCTTGATTTTGAATTAGTTGTGATGGAGTCGGTTATACTATTCCTAAAAGGAATGAATTGGTGTACTTGGTCTTGTCTAAATGAATAAGCTTTTTATGCGTAACCTAAATGGTTGTCTAATTTGTATGTCATATAGCTGAAAAGCTCACAGCCGGTTTAATGTGTTTGTGATGTGACAACAGATATTCAAGGCTGACTTCAAGTGTCCTCCTTGGTTCTCGACAAGTGCAAAGAAACTAATCACTAGAATCTTGGACCCTAATCCCATGACGGTACTTCTTTCTTGTACTTAACATTAAATGTTTATTTTTTTCTGATGATATATATATATATATATTTTTTTTTTTTTCTTTTTTCTATTGAAAAGGTTGGAGACCTTGATGTTCTAATTTGCATCTTTTGTTAGTTTGTTTGTCTACTTATGAATTGACTGAAAATGCTGATGGTTTGAAACAGCGGATAACAATAGCCGAGGTTATTGAGAATGAGTGGTTTAAGAAGGGATATAAGCCACCTACTTTTGAACAACCTGCTGTTAGTCTTGATGATGTGGATGCTATCTTTAATGAATCGGTGGTAAGACTTATGTTTTGCATATATATCATATATATCATATATATCATGCTGTTGTTATATTAATGTAATGGGTTTCTTAGTGGTTCATTTTTATTTTTGTAAAAAGGATTCTCAAAACCTTGTTGTGGAGAGACGAGAAGAAGGACCTGTTGCCCCTGTGACAATGAATGCGTTTGAGCTCATCTCCACATCTCAGGGTCTCAACCTCAGTACCCTTTTTGAAAAGCAAATGGTATGTTTAAAACTTGAGCTTGGTGATTAAGTTAGCAGATGTGCAAGAAACATCAAAATCTGATATTTGGAAGCATTTGTGTGTAAAGCCTCTCAATTACATTACTGAGAAGATGATGCTAACCTTACTATTGTGATATGTAGATACACTATAACTGCCTCTTAGGATATGATTTGATGTTGGAGTGTGTTTGATAGATACCCATCTAACAACTCAAACAATTGGGTTGGGCATTAAGCCTTTTGTAGGCTTGGGTAGAACTCTTCTTAGAAAACCGCCTTGTCAAGGGAGGGTGACCAAGCCCTTGAGAGACTCATGGCCCAACCGAATTGTTTGAGTTGTTGGGTTGGGTTCCTATCAGGCTGACCTTGGGTTCGGGCTGTTACCCCGAGAAAGGGCATGGAGGCCTGAGGGAAAGGGGATCCATATAGTCACCCAAGGGTTAAAGAAGTCGACGGGAGTAAAAAGGCTGACGTGGACGTCGGTTGTGAAAGCTTGATGGAATGTTAAGATCTCACATTAGAAGGGAAAAGGATGGGCATGTGGGTTATAAAGGGCTTAGGCACCCTCTATTGGCAAGCCGGTTTTCCAAAGAGAGTTCTACTCAAGCCCACAAAAGGCCTATTACCCAGCCCAATTGTTTGAGTTGTTAGATGAGTATCTATCAGTGTTCATAAACATGAAACTGCAACAGCTGACATTTTCTTTGGTGACAGGGACTTGTTAAACGGGAAACAAGATTTACGTCCAAATGTTCTGCTAATGAAATTCTAGCAAAAATTGAGGAAACTGCAACACCCTTGGGTTTCGATGTGAAGAAAAATAACTTCAAGGTCCTTTCTTTCTTCCCTGCCTTGATGCACAATGTTTCTAGCAATATTCAGAATGGATAATTTATTGTCAAGTATTAATTAATGCAATTTAGCCCAATAATGGAAATCAAACTAAAGAATCTACTTGTTCTTCTCAATGCAGACTGTTACTTTTGATTTTCTTCATTGGAAGAAATATTTTAGTGGACTTATTGGACCTTGTTTGCACTTGAGTTAGGCTTCCTTTGTGTCCTTGTAAGGTATCTTGTTAGTAGTGGATGACGTGGTAGTTCTCTCCAGTATAAGTGGGCAATTATAACCATACATGGGAAAACTTATAGTTTTGTGAGGCTTGTTTGCTAAAATATAATGTCATTTGGTTTGAAAACTTTTAAATTTATATAATAAGAATTAAGTAAGCATTGTTCTACTACTTCTGGTGAAATCTTCTTTTTGTATTCATCTCAGATGAAGCTTCACGGGGAAAAAACTGGACGAAAGGGTCATTTATCTGTTGCAACAGAGGTATACTTTTTCATTCCTTTTTATGAAGGGAATCTGTCCTTTAAAAATGTGCAACTACATCAATCTAAATCGGTTGTATGATTTTCGGGATGATTCTACTTTTCCAGGTCTTTCAGGTTGCCCCTTCACTCTATATGGTTGAGCTTCGAAAGTCTGGAGGCGATACTCTAGAATTTCACAAGGTATGGTTATTGGAATGCGAAATTCTTTCAGGCATTTTACAACATACACATGAAACATTTTGTTGCAAGTTGCAGAATAATTTTCTTTATTACTAATTAGCTTTGATTTGTCTTACGAACAGTTCTATAAGAATCTCTCCACTGGGCTGAAAGATATTGTCTGGAAGTCAGGAGATGAAACAATTGAGGAAGGATCCGCTGGTTAGTATACTGTTGTGGTATTAAGCACATTTGTTTGAAGATTTTACCATTCCGCTATTGATAATTATCAGTCAGTTACTGCAGCATTTGTTTATGCTCATCACCAGGGCCAAACATTATGACTAAAACTAAATTTTTGTTCCTTTAAAGAGTTTGGGAATCATTGGACTGATGGCCCAGTTATTTCTAATGTCATTTATTTTGAACTTATGAGCAGGTAGTAACCAGAGTATAAATGGATTTAAATGTAGCAATGCTTTTGAGGAAAAATGAACATGAAAATATAAGAAAACAAAAATGAAATTGTGTTGAATGAAAACGTCACAGGGTTTATGTGGATCAGGGAACTTTTGTTTGTTAGTAAGAACGAATCGGGTTTTCAGAAATGAGATTATGGCTCAACCCGGATTTATGCATATAATGTTTTTCCAACCTTAAAATTGAATTTTAAGGCATCAAGGTCTTGACTGATACATTATTTTTTATGGTTGCATTTCTACAGATGCTGGCTCTGCGTCTTCTCAGTAACAGGTTTCCGTTGGCTATATTCATTACAGGCGGTCCTTTTTATTTAAAACTCAAAATATCAGTTATTCAGCAAATGATATCTGGCTTGCCCTGTTGTATCTGTAGCCTTGTATTCACCTCATAAATGTTCTTCCTTCACATTAGCTTGTTTTTCATTTACCTTTGGCTTGGTGTGGTTTATATGCTAAATGTATAATTGCAATACACCATTTACAAATACACGCACATATGCGCTCAATAAAGCAATTTTGTCTTTTGGAGGTCTTTCACCATGAAACAATTTATATATATATATATACTCCAACAATTCCTTAATATTAGATAAATCATTTATGACCAGAATTTTGGAATAATTTATTTATCTTTCCACAAATATGGTCAAAATTTATAAACAAGATGCATTTTAATGTTGTATGGTTATTTATCTAATCAAGGTTAGATTAATTCTTAATGAAGATAGTGATTTCCTAATTTTCTTATTAATTTTTATCTCAATTTCCTCCATTATTTTTCCAATTGTCGAAAATCATACAAATTATCATGATGTTCAAGCACCAAAACTATTTTAATAGAGATTTCTTTTAGTCTAAATTAATATTAACTTGGTATAATTAGTTTGTATACCTAATATTACTATTTTAATAATGTTTATAATTTTAAATAGTCTTAATAACATAATTTCTCTCATGTGTAATCAAATAACAAAAATCCACTTATCATTAAATTTTCAGTGTTAAATAAATGACATAGAGGCAATTAAGTAAATATCTATTCATCTATCATGTTATAAATTTTAACAGTCCACTAACGACTAACTAATGGTAGGTGAATTTTTGTTGTTTTTGAAATCTCAAAGGAATTTTTGTTATTTGATTAAACCTTAGAAGGTCGAGAAAAACCCCTTTTCAATATTTGACATTAGCAAGATTTTTTATTTTTATTTTTTGATAGTATGTACTTAAGATAATTACACTATCATGAAAAAATTCCTCTTTGATTTGTATTTATCATTTAGAGAACACTTATTTTAAAACCTAAAAAGAGAAAAAAGATACAAGTTATATTTTATTACTTCATAAACACTTTAGGGGCGTTTGGTTCAAGGAATATTGTATTACTGGAAATGTTATATTAATGGAAAAATAGATTACCTTAAAGATTATTGAGAATGTTATATTAAATATGTTTAGTCAGATTGGAATAAACTGGTGGGTATATCATATTGATATGTTTGGTTGGGAGGAATAAAAGAATTATGGGAGAAACCTTTTACTGAATTGCCCTTCTTTTTTAATATTATTATTATTTGGATTATCTTTAACCCCCCACATTTGAGAATTTAGCTAAAACACCTTTGCCACAATAAAAATTTAAAATTTAACAAAATACCCCTAGCCACCCAAGACCATTGCCTGCTGTCGTCAGAACGACACACGACCAGTCAGATATGGCCGGACATGCACCAATTTAGTCGTTTCCGGCCAGATTCATGGTCATTTCTGTTAGAGTATGTGCCTTAAAGCCAATCGTATATTGTAAATTGACTCTATGTATTGTGTTATTCTATTAATAAAAGACATTATTTATATTATGTAAATCGTATTCTATATGTAATAATAGATGTCCTTAGAGTGGTGGAATTGTGATGAGGGAACCAAGCAGTTATAAGTCTTGATTGTGAGATCCCTATGAGCACATATGGTAACCGTTCTAGAAACGTCTATAGCCCCATTATTATTCTTGTTAGAGTTGGTGCCCTAGAGCCAATTAGATATTGTATATTGACTCTATCCATCGTGTTATTTTATTAATAAAAGGTATTGTTTATATTATGTAAATCATATTCCATATGTATGTGATAATATATGTCCTTAGAGTGGTAGAATGTGAAGAGGGAATCAATCAGTGATAAGTATTGATTGTGAGATCCTTATGAACACATTTGGTGGCCATTCTAGAAACGTTCATAACCCTAGTATTATTCTAACTTAGGGAACAACTAATACAGTAAGGCTATCATAGCGTTAAACGACTTTGTCGGAAGGTAGTGACATATCTCGCATGTCAAAGTTGTTTGGTGACAATTTGGTGCGACGCATAAGTGCTTGTTATTCACAAGTTCACTAGCCTGACCCATATAGAGGATTCCATATAGATGGTAGCCCCAATGTCTATGGAATACATCCTCTAACAGATGGTGGTGCATTTGATCCTTAGACTTGAGATCACCAGAACGTCATGTGTAAACATTGGTGTAGTTTGACACTATTTAAATGTAATCCTATCTAATGTTATCAGTATGGAAATGATTGGCTACATTAAGAGATACACTATGGCTATGGTGGGTCGACAAATGATTCATCACTCTTGGGTACAGGAGAAATTATCTCGGTGAAATATTCAATAAAAGGCAACGACTTAAATCTGTGGCCACAATGGAATTGAGTTGTTGCTCGTTTGGTCGATTGATCCGATAACCGAATATGAATATGTTAAGGTGGTTCATACTTGATGCTGACATTATTTTTGTGCTTCGAATCTTGATGAGATAATAGATGATTAAAGGATTGGATTGCCTGGTAACCATACCATTGACAAGTAGCGAATTAGCTGAATTCAAATATGTCGGGTGGCCATGATGCCTTGCTAAAGGCAAATCTTGGTCTATGTGTGATGAGACGATTAATAGGGTGTTAATCGCAATATTACTCATTGTCAATATGATGAGGAGTCTATGGATCACACTCTTAAAAGACAATTTAAGGAAGACAACGAATAAGGGGCAATTTTGTCTTTTTCAAGAGGAAAGGGTATTTTGGTAAATCTTATGGAGCAATTGAATTTGCTGGAAAGGTTGTCGCATGTATCCAATTTCATATTGGATTTAATTTGTAAGATTGAATATTTATTTAAATATATATATTGGTGTATGTATGCTTTAAATAAATAGAGAATCATTATTTAAATATATATTGGTATATATATGTTTTAAATATTGAATTATTATTATTGAATGAATAAAATAATAATTCTTAAATCCAGTCTAACTTCAATTAAACCCCTAGAATTCTTTCTTGGGGACTTAATTATATCTAATTATTTAGGATTAAATATTAGATGGGGGATATTTTTGGAATATATCCCAAATGGGAGATTAGTGTTGCCTTATAAAAAGGGCAACTTTCCCTAATCTCTCATAACATTGAGCCTTGCCGCCCAAGCCAAGAAAGAGAGAAAAATTTCTCTTAGAAAATTTCCTTCTCTTTATCTTCCTTGAACCACCTTCATCACTCTAGCAAATTGATCTTGTGTGGATTCTTGTCTTTGTGTGGATTTTCGTTCGTTCACTTCTACTCTTGAAGTGATAGCGTTTTCTACAATCAGTTGAAGGAGCCACCAACGTTTGGTATAAAATTGAAACCTTGAATGGTTTATTATTATCTTTATGGGATGTAAATAGCATTTAATCTCTTATAAGGATTTTGGGCCTTAGATTTTAATCAGTAAATTTTTGTTTTCCACTTCGTATTACTATGATTAATTCCTAATAGTGGTATCAAAGCCTCTTTTATCAGATTACGTTATTTAATTTCTGCTTTTAATTGTGTGATTTGATGATTACATGATTTGGGTTTTAATTTGATTAATTGGATTAAAATTGATTTTTTTGTGTTGATTGAAAAATTGCATCTGTTCTAGATTATTTTAATTTTTGTTGAAATTGAAATTGTTGGAAACCCTGGAAGCACCACTGTGTGTAGCGGTGTTGGCTGCCGTGCGTAGAAGTGGCATGACAAAGGCAACAACAACGCTCTTGTGCGCTGATATTGCAGCCAACACCGCGCACAGTTGTGGGCAATTGCTGTGTGTTGGCGCATGCAGCAGCCGCGAGCTGCCATGCATAGTGGGAGTGTTGATCGCACTTTTAACACGCGGCCTTGGCCAACGCCCATTACGGCATTTAGTAGCCATGTGCAAAGGCACATGACCACTGCTCCAGTAGCTCCGCGTCGCCATGCGGGACTGTTGTTACTTCCACATTTAACGCTGCCGCGTACGGAGGCTGCCTTGGGCTGAAAGTTGTCGCAAAAGGCTCAGTTTTGCTGGCTATGTGCTTTTACATATAGACTTGACCTGCACGTTATGTATTCACACAAGTGTTAGACCCCTTGTGTGTTTTTACGCACAACAGTTCTTTTTGGGCAGCCTGCAATTCTCTCCAGGGAAATCGCCCCGATTTTCACTACGGTGCATATTTTTGAGTGATTTAAAATTCCACTTTGGAACAGCCTATTCCACTTTGGAACAGCCATGGGCTCCAACCCTAATCCACCGTTGCAACCAAACACCCCATAATGGTATTTTAATTTTAATTAATTATTATTATTAAAATCCATAAATATTAATGTATTAAAATATATTAATATTAAATAATAATAATTCTTTTAAATATATATGTACACATATATTTAAATATAATCTCACCAATTTTAATTTCAATATTAAAATTGAATACAGGCAACAACCTCAACAAATTTAATTGCACTATGAGATTACTAAAATACTTTCATCCTAAAAGATGAAAATACCCCTTTCACAAACTAATTCTTAAATTATATTCTAAGTGCGTAACCTGTAGGCTCCTTATCATATCGACAGTGAGTAGTCTCGCGATTGACACCAATCAATCATCTCACTACACACAGACCAAGATTGACCCCTAGCAAGGCATCATGGCCACCTGATAGATTCGGATTTAGTGAGATAGCTACCTATCAATAATATGGTTACCGTGCAATCAAATCCTTTCTTCATCTGTTATCTCATCAAGGCTGAGGTACAGAAATAGTGTCATCATTAGATGTCCTCGATATCTTTCTATTCAATTACTAGACCAATGACCGAAATAATAAATTGGATTGAGTAACTACTCAATCCCACTGTGGCCATAGATTTAGTGTCATTGTCATTTACTAAATTGCGCAGTGAGATAACTTCTCTCACTTGTCAAGGTTGTTTGCTGACAACCTGGTGCAACGCATGGGTGCTTGCCGTAGGCAAGTTCACTGGACAGACTCATTAGAGGATTGCATATGGATGGTAACCCTAGTGTCTATGGAATAAATCCTTTAACGGTTGGTGGTGCATGTGATCCTTAGACTTGAGATCACCAGAGCGCCTTGGGCACCAATTGGTGTAGTTTGACACTAGCCCAATGTAGCAAGTGCACTAGTCGTAAAAAGTAATATAATGATGAATAGAGTATCGTTCCCAAGAGGACTGAGTACTAAGTACTGATTTTCCTAATTTTATAACTAAGTGAAGGACACAAAAATATTTGGATTTGTGGGAAACTAAAGCAAAATATAAAACAACTAAATTTAAAACAACTAAAGTATTCTAAAAACGATTGCCAATTCACGAAAAGAGGTTAGGGTTTCACTTTTATGAAGTTACTCCAATACAATCTATAATCCCTATTATTCTCAAATTCACATGCAAGGATTACAAATGAGACTCCCTAGGTTCTAAAATATACCTTCTCAGGCTATATTTCCCTACTTATCCCTATTAAACTTCCTCACCTAACAAAATGAAGTTCAATAGTTTAAAGTCTATTAAGCAAGTGGAATCCTATCAAGATTTCATAGATCCCATTTGTCTATCTCTAGTTTTCACTCAATTTGTGGTGTTTTTCTCAAGAAGCTACAACATGAATAGCTTCTCAGTCTCATCATGTTCAACACTCATTTGAATAAAAAACCCAACATTCAAATGCATTAAGAACAAAGATAAACACTTAATCCATGAATAGAATCCAAAAACAATAAGATATTATAGATTAAATCATTGTAAACTAAGATCCATCAAAACCCTAACCCAAAAATGAGCGAGTTCATGTTCAAAATGAAAATAAACAGCAAATACATAAAGAAATCAGAGTTCAACATCATAATAGAAGAAAGGGAAAAGAAATCTTCTCTAATTTGGAGACCCAAATCCTTCCAATCTTCTTCTCCTCTCGCAATTTCCTAAAATGTCGACCTCCCTCCCAAAATGGGCTAACTTTTCTCTATATAGTACCCTAAAACCCTAAGACAAAAAGCTATAAAAGGAAAACGCCCTGTTTTTACAAAACTAAAATTCCCAATTTTCGCCGTGGTGAAGCTTTTTCTTTACCGCGACAAAGTTAAACAAAAACGCAACACTTAAGCATTCCAAGGGAGACTTTGCCACGATGAAGAAAAACCTTGCTACGGCGAAGTTATGAATTTGAGGCTTGAATTTACGAAACTATCCTCCGCTTGTCTTTTCACTTGAATCTTCACTCTTCTTGGTTTCCAGTTAGATCAAGCTTTAAGGGTGCTTCCAGTCAACCTCAAAACTTCTCTGATCTTTTGAACAACAATCAAAACTAGGTCAATGAGCTCAATTTTGTGTTGTTTCTCTACAAAACAGGATTTAGGCTTGAAACAATAAAATAGACTAAATTAAGTAACAATTCAGGCCAGAATCCGATGAGAAGTATTAAAAATCCTACTAAAATCATAAGAAAAACAATATAGTCTTTACGATTATCAAATACCCCCAAACTTAATGCTTGCTTGTCCTCGAGCAACAAAAACAAAATGCAACACAAGAAAATAACAAAAAACATTAAAATGTTTTTAATGTTTTTGTTATTTTCTAGAGTCTATAAACATTATCAAGACTTCACATAACCACATAAAATGTTCCTAAGTATGCCAAAGAATGAAAATGGTGGTTGAACCACTGAATGAACCTCTAGCTAAATCAAGTCAACCATCATTAACTTGAAGCAATGCTTTACATTTTCCATAAATAAAAATCCAACAATAAAAAAAAGTCATCATCAACTCATGCTAATCATTTGGGAAAAAACGCAAATAAAAACTACACACAAAAACTTAAAACAAAAACACACAAAAGCTAAAATAATCTCACACAAAACAAAAATTTCAAGTTTTTCCCTACCCCGTAATAGAAAATGACATTGTCCTCAATGTCAAGCAATAATCACCCAAGGAATAGAAAAACAACATTAAAGGGTATGAGATACTCCCCTGATTAACCTGTGAAGATTGAAATGGGTGCAAATCTTGGACATCCCTTCATCGTTTTCCTCATCATCAGAATCTGTCAAAACACATAAAAACTCAAGGATCCAAAATGGGTTAGAAAACCTTTCATAATATAGAAAAATTACATCTCAATCTCAAACCTTAACAAACTAAACCTAAAGCCTAAAAAGAAATAAAAGAACTAAAAAAACAAGAAAATAACATAAGGTTCAAAGTACAAAATAAACACAAAAACATGAAACAAAAACAAAATGTGTTTCAAGCTTCAGTCTTCCTTATTAGCTTCATCATTTTCCTCGTCTTCATCTTCCTCCATGGCATCATTAGGAATTTGATCTTCATCGTCTTGCCAATCCTGCCATTGGTAGTTGGACACATCTATGCCCAGACTGGTGCAACACTGACGCTACATCTCGTACAACATTCATATTTGATTTCCCACACAAACTTGGCATTTCTTTATTTTGTTCATGTTGGCTTGAAGTTGTTGCAATTGCTCTATTGTGGTAGCAGGGGCTATAGTTGATGTCGATTTTCTTAAGCTTAAGCTTGCTCCCTTTTGAGTCTTCTTTTTGCTTTGGAGCTTGTCCAAAAATTTTTCGTTCAAAGATGGAGCTAGATGAAGTTTTATTTCATCATCTGTACTCTCAACCCCTACTATTTTGCACAAATCAATGATGAGATGGGGAAATGGGTAGCTTGATCGAGCGGGTTTTGCTGTATGCCTGGTATTTTCCATTATGATATGCCCCACATTCATCTTCTTTTTAGTGTGAATGGCATAAATCAGGACTGCCCATGCAGCGTCAACAATGTTATAGTGGGTTGCAAGGATCAATCTGGCACATACAAAGTATTTCCATATTATTGTTTCACTCCGCAAGGAGCTTCTAGGAATTTTCCTTATTCCTTTTTTTTGTGAGCTGCTGATAAACCAATATTTGTCCTAGTATTTTGTTATGTTTTTTTTTTGTTGTTATTTGTATTTTACCTTAACAATATGTTACTTTGAGGTGGTTTTTACTATTTTGAAGGTACGTGAGCTTTTGGAATGCATTTGGAAGAAATCGTGCAAAATGGGTCGAGAGTCAGAGTTGAAAAGAGGAAGAAAAATGCGTAGCAACTAGATGGTGTCATGGCATACTTTTTCTGTGCCGTGGAATGGCTTTTCTATGTCGCAGCATGAGAAGCTGAATTTGGATAGAAAGTTCATGCCACGGCGTGAAGAAGTTAGTGCCGCAGCGTGACAATGTTTTATGTTTGTGGAAGAATTTGGAGTGCGGCGTGGATTGCGAGAAAAATAAAACTCTCAACTTCTCCAACTCCGACTTGAATTTGTACTTTCCCCAAAACAACCCTTGCAAAGAAAAACTATAAATAGGACATGTAATTTATTTTAGAGAGAATTCTCTTTGACCTAATTTGAGACTTTTATGCTTTTGAGAGTGTTGTTTTATTGAGAGAAATTGTGAGATCTCAACAAGGGAGAGAAGGAAGTGGATCAATCTACTTCAATTCCTAGGTGATTTCTTTTATATTATATGTTATTTTACAATATGATTAGTTTTTCATTCATTGAGTTCATTGGCTGTTTCTTTTCAATTTATTATGAACAACTAAATCTATTGTGGGAGTTTAGTTTAACTATCATGATTGTATTGGGTATTTGGTGATTTGTTTTATGAAGGTTTTAGATTGTTTCTTGTTTAATTGTTCTTAATTATAATTTGTTGACTGGCCAACAACTTTTTATAATTAAACTTGAGAATTAGCGTTCTAGTGATCATCTTGCCTTAATCAAGCTTTATTAAACAAGAGTTCAAATTGAATACATTATCATTGTTTTGACTTGGATGGTTGTGTGAATTCCTAGTGCAGATTACGGTTAATTAGTTAATAACTTGATCATAGAAGTTAATTAGTTAATTATAAATGGAGAATAAACATGATAATTGGAATTCTCTATGATTTAGAGGAAAAATCAACAATCTAAATTTAGGGTTTAATTGTTTTATTTGCCAAATATCCCAATACATGATTGAGAAGTTAGCTAAATCCCTACTATCACTCTTATTGGTTTACTTAACATTCAACAAATTGTGTTTGTTAGTTTTTATTAATTTACAGTTTTATTTTAGATTAATTTCATCCAACTTTTGGTTAGAGTGTTTAGGATTTTATTAATTGTTTAGTTTGGTTGTAAAAGAAAATAAACTAAGAATACCACTGCAATTCCACAAGAGATCAACCTTGGGAGTAAACTTATCACTAGCTATTAGTGATTCATGCACTTGCGAGTATTAAATTTGCACATCAAGTTTTTGGCGCTGCTGCCGGGGAATTGGCATTTAAATTCTATATTTGTTTTCTTAGTTTGGTTTGAATTTTGTTCTTTGTTCTTTGTTTTGTTTTATTTGCATTTTTCTTGGTTTTTGTTTTAGGTATCTGCAAGGTCAAAGATCTTTAGGAGGAAACCTCGCACCACGAATTGATAATATTCATAGGGTAAGGGAGAAGTTGCAGAAGTTAGTTGAAGAACATCAGCTACATCCTGAGGACATCTTTGAAGAAGAGCCATTACATTCCGAGGACGAAAAGGAAAGCTTTGAAGAAACAAAAAATATGGAGCCAGCAGGGAACCAAAGGATGATGAAGGAATATGCAAGACCAATCATTGGGATTGCCACATCTTGCATACAATTAGGGGAAGCAGCAAGGAATTATGAGCTAAAGAATATCCATTATAGCATGTTGCCTTCCTTCTATGGAGTTCCTAATGAAGACCCTTTGATGTTCATAAGAGATTTTTATGCCACCGTTTAGACCTTTCCATTGGAAGGACTCAATGAGGATCAATTGAGGATGAGGTGTTTTCCCTACACCTTGAAGGATAGAGTTAAAGCTTGGTTTATGACTCTCTAACCTGGTTCATTGACTACATGGGAGGCGGTTTAAATAAGTTCATGGGAAAATTTAACTCTCATCAAAAGACTATTGACTTGAGGACCAAGATCGTGATGTTTTCTCAAATAGAAGGAGAGCCTTCATGAGGCATGGGACAGATTTAAGTTGCTTCTCATCCAATGTCCTCACCATCATTACCAGCTTTAACTACAAAATCAGTTTTTTTTTATAATGGATTGACACAACAATGTCAATATATGGTGGACAACGTCGCTGGTGGAGCAATGGGTGAGAAAACTGCTACAAAAATGTTTGAGCTATATGAGAGGTTGGGTGCTAATTCCTAACAAAAGAGCGTGAGAGGAAAAAGATGTTAGAGTAGATGCCCTAGAGCCAATCAATTATTGTAGAATTGACTCTTTGTAATAATGTTCATTAATCAATAAAAGACATTTTATTCTATATCGCGTAAATCATTATTATTGCAATATGCATTGATATATGTCCTTAGAATGGTAGAACCGTGACGAGGGTATCAAGTGTTTCAAATCTTGATAGTGAGAACCATATGAGCACATATGGTGGCCATTCTAGAAACGTCCGTAGCCCCAGAATTATTCTGAAGTAAGGGCACATATAATACGGTAAGGCGATCATAGTGTTGAATGACCCTGTCAAAAAGTAGTGACTAATCTCACTTGTCAAGGTTGTTTGGTGACAACCTGGTGCAACACATGGGTGCTTGCTGTAGGCGATTACACCGCAGCAAGTTCACTAGACTGACCCACCAGAGGATTCCATATGGATGGTAACCCCAGTGTCTATGGAACAAATCCTCTAACGAATGGTGGTGCATGTGATCCTTAGACTTGAGATCACCGGAGCGCCTTGTGCACAGATTGGTGTAGTTTGACACTAGCCTAACGCAGTTCTTTTTAGAGCTGTCAATACGGTGGTGGTTGGCAGCATCAAGGAGTGTATCAAGACTATGGTAGATTGACAGAGGATTCATCACTCCCGGGTATGAGAGAAGTTATCTCACGGCGCAATTCAGTATATGACAATGAAGTTAATACTGTGGCCACAGTGGGATTGAATTGTTGCTCTATCTAGTTTATAATATGGGTCATTGATCCAGGAACTGAATACATAATATTGAGAGTAACCGAAGGTTGACACTATTTCTATGCCTTCGTCTCGTCGAGATAACGTATGATGAAAGGATCGAATTGTACGGTAACCATATCGTTGACAGGTAGCTACTTTGCTAAATCCGAATCTATCGGGTGGCCATGATGCCTTGCTAGGGGCCAATCTTGGTCTGTGTATTAGTGAGACGATTAATTGGTGTTAATCGTGATACTATACACTGCCGGTATGATGAGGAGCCTATGGGTCACACACATAGAAGATAATTTAAGACTCAGGAAGAAAGAAGGGTGTTTTCATCTTTTTAGGCGAAAATGTATTTTGGTAATTTCACAGTGCAATTAAATTTGCTAAGGTCATAGCCTTTATTTAATTTGTTAGAAAAATTAAATAAGTGAAATTACGTTTAAATATGTGTTCGTATATATTTAAATATATTATCATTATTGTTAAATGTTAATATATATTAAATATATATTAATTGATTTTAATTGAGATAATGATGAAAAATAAAAATATCAAATTGGGAGTGTTTGGCAACATGGGGCGTTTGGGTTGGAGCCCAAGCCTATTCCATATGGGATTAGGGCAACTTGATTAACTATAAAAGGAAAAGTGTGTGTTAATTGTTTAAGGAATTTGATTTTCTTTTTTAAAGAAAAACACACACAGAAGCCCCTTTTGGAAAAAAAAAAAAAAAAACACTCCCATGGCAGAAACACTTTTGCTTAGAAATCAATTCAATTTGATTTCCTTTCTTCTCAATCTTAAAGCCAAAGAGGATCTAGCAAATCCCTCTTTGGTTCTTTTGAGATTGTCTTCGTGTGGACTACGTGGGTTCGATCCTACACTTGGATCGGTAGCAAAACATTCGTTGACAAATTTGGAGGAGCCTCCAACGTGCGTTTGTTTTCTTTAAACTCAGATTTATTTTTCCTACAGATTTTATTTTAATATGAATTTTAAAATTATACCCTTGATCTTGGCTCATGTAAACACTCTCTATATTATATTTGTTTTTGTTTCCGCTGCATATATGGGACCGTTTACTAATAGTGGTATCAGAGCCTATGGTACTAAATTTTACAATTTTTATTTGGATGGTTGATAACATGTATTTGATGATATAATGTTGCCATATTGAATCTGTATAAAATCAGTCTTAAAAACATGTTTTAAGAAATTATTAATCGATTGATTTTTAATTTGTTGATGATCTGCATGTTTGGAATAATGGTTGATGGATTTTTGTTGAGATCAATGTGTTTGGTTGATTGCAAAGTCCGTTTAGAGTGTTTTTGGTTGCTGTATGAACAAATCCGGAGCTACAGATCTGTGTACGCTTGCCGCGGTGATATAACCCATCGCTGCAGCGAGCGTTGTTCACGCTGGCGCTGGTGACGAAACCAGCGCTCGTTGCGGCGATCGTCTTCTAGACAAGCGCTGTATGAAAACTGTGCTCGCCGCGACGATTGTCCTTAGGACGGGCGTTGTCGGCGAACGAGCGTTAAGCGTGAACGTCAAGTTACCAATGCATGCCGCGGCGATCTAACTCATCGCTACAGCGAGCGCACTTTCGATTTGGACCAAACGTAGTTCTGCAAATTGTCAAGGGGTAAATGGTAATTAACCCACAAATTTCAAAAATTGATTGTTTTTGAAATGTATGCTTTGTACTTGTTTGTATATTGCATGGTGCCAGGTACATGAGCCTTAGACCTAAGGGTGAATGTTTTAAAATATTTTTTGGGTATGTATGGTTGTATAATTTATTAAATAGGGTCTGCGTGTCCTGCCTTTCTCCTATTCTCGATGTACACTCTCTTCTCATCTCATTCCCCTCGAATGTAAATCGAGGTTTCTAAATTTATTGATGTAAAGAATTTGTATAATTATTTATTGTAAATTTAGAACGATATTTTTGTAATGTACTTGAAGACGGAGCAAAGGACGAGGAAACCATATTTGAAGACTCAAGATGTTCATTACAGGACCCCTAGGTGACCCACTGATTCCTCTAGGCTCGAGGAAATTGGTTTTAGTTGGGCCATGTACCGACACGTTTTAGTATTTTGTTTAGAATGCATGATAAGGTTGAATGTTCAATAACATGCCAAACAACGTCATTCTAACAAAGATAATAATATGGTGAGACATTAAATAACAAAACCCTCAATTAAAGTATATTAAGTCACGTAAGCCTTCCATCACCATGGTTTTAATCAACCCACTGTTCGTCGAAACCTTGTTCACCAAAGCGAAGGGTACACTTCCACCAGTGGGAAGTTAAAATGCATTGGAGTGTTCCTTAATGGTGATGGGTCGACTTAAAATGACGGTTTTGCTTGTTCACCAAAGCGAAGGTTGATAAACGCACGTCATAGGCATAGTAGAGTAGTACACATATTGTGTGTACGTGGTGACATGTAGTGTCCACTCTATTGATACTGAGAATCACACTTGAGGATGATGGCATGTGGTGTCCATTGGATTGTGTGATTGGCTTGTTGGCTTTTTCAAATTTGAGGTTGATAGTAGGAGCTATCAATCGATGTGGATTAAGTTTGTTGGCCTACCTAATCAACTCATTTTGGCTTGTTTGCCAAAGCGAAGGTTTGAAATGGGCTGGATGGGATCTCGGTCCACTAGAAAAGTCAACGGACTTTCCCGAATTAATGGTGAGGGCTATTGACTTGAGCAAAATAGTGGGAGCTTCGTTTAATAAAAGACCATATTAAACAATAATAATGAACATGGTAATAACGGTTACTTTTTCTGCACTTGTAGATTCACTTAAATTTGAGCAAAATGATCCCAACATCACTGCGACAAATCATCGAACTGGGAGAGAAATGGAATGGTGAAAATTTCATTGACTGGTATAGAAGTATAAATAATATACTTCAGTCAAGCGATAGATTTACACCATTGAGCAAGCTCTATCACCAGAGCCTACTGATAGTTCTATCCATGAGACTGGGTATGTATATGTGAAGCATACACATGATGCAAAAGCAGAAATGACTAGATACATTGTGCTTGCATCAATGACACCATTACTGCGACAGTAGTGCCAGAAATTGGATTTAGCTTATATTCTTCATTTTCTTCGAAGAAATGAGAAACATATGGTGTCTCGGTCATTATTTAGATGTAGGATGGAAGAGGGTACCAAAATTGGCGATCATATACTCAAGTGGACCGAGTATATGAACAAGCTTGAGATTTTGGGATGTGGACTTAAAGAAGGTTTAGCAATAAACCTAATATTACAGTCATTATCGGATTCTTATTCTTAATTTGTCTATGACTTCATTGAGGAAGATAAGAAGAATACCCTTTCCAAGCTTCTGGATTTGTTGAAGGCTACTGAGTCAGGCATGAAAATGTCAGAAATATTGACGTTGGTTGAAGCTAACTCAAGTGAAAAGGAAAGGGTTCAAAAGTCATTAGAAAGAACTGTTGTAGAAAGGAAAGATGTTTGTCCTTACTGTGGGAATCCCAGCCACTGGAGGAAACATTGCAAGGCCTTCCTAGCAAAAGGGAAGAAGAATGTTACTTCTTCGTCAGGTACGTTATTGAGATTAACTTTTCCCATAAACATCTAGTTGACACAAGATGTGGTACTCACATTTGATTGATGTGTAGGAACTACGGTAGAGTAGATTGCTCGCCGAGGGAGAGGTGGACCTACCAGTTGGAAATGAAGCACGTGCTGCTACATTTGCTATAGGATCTTATCTTCTGATTTAGCCAATGGGCTTGTTTCTTAGAACTCATGGATCATTATGATTTTTCCTTCAGTTTCTAGAAATTATATTTCTGTGTCCATTTAAGACAAATGAGAATATTAGTTTACTAATGGATTATTGTCCTTGAGTGTAAATAATATTCTTTATGGAACTGTTTCATAATAATATGTTCTTAAGAAAGACAATAAGGATAATCTCAAAAATGACAATTATGCCAACTTTGGCAAGTTGAGCTAAACATACATGAAGGGATGTGGAATAGTATCACAATTCACCCCCTTATACACCCCAACACAAAGGAGTGTCAGAAAGGAGGAATAGGACCTTACTTGACATGGTTAGGTCCATGATGAGTTTTAGTGATTTACCTGTATCATTCTAGGGTTATGCCCTAGAGCCTGTGACTCACGTTTTGAACCGTGTGCCATCAAAGTTTCTAGATAAGACTCCATATGAATTATGGAGTGGGCGAAAGCCCAACTTGACTTATCTAAGGATTTGGGGTTGCGAAGCTTATGTTAAGAAATTGAATTCGAACAAGCTGGGCCTAAAATCCTGTAAATGTATATTTGTGGGGTATCCAAAGGATACTATTTCTACTACCCAGAAGAGCGCAAAATTTTTGTTGCTCGATCTGGTGTCTTTCTAGAAAAGGAATATTTTCTAGGAAGTACTTGTGGGAGAAAAGTAGAACTTGATGAAGTTCTAGAACCACAAGATATACTAGATGAAAGACGGAATGATGTGCCACAGGAAGTGGTTGAGCATCATGAGGAGGTTACTCCACAGCTTATGGATCAAAGTGAACCACCTCAGGTAGCACAGGAGCTACGTAGATTTGGGAGAGTACGCCATGAGCCGAGAGATACAGTTATCTCGTGACTCAACATGGTGACGTACTAGTCTACCAAAATGATGAACCCAGAACCTACGAAGACGCTATATCAGATCCAGATTTCGTTAAATTGATTGAAGCCATGAAATCTGAGATGGACTTCATATACCAGAACCAAGTGTGGTCTCTAGTGGAACCACCTGAAAGGGTAAAACCCATAGGGTGTAAATTGGTCTTCAAGAAGAAGGCTGACATGGATGGTAACGTGCATCCTTATAAAGCACGGCTGGTTGCCAAAGGTTTCAAACAAATTCATGGCATTGACTATGAAGAAACCTTTTCACCGGTTGCCATGATTAAATCTATCCGGATGATGCTTGCAATTGCTGCATATCATGACTATGAGATTTGGCAAATAGATGTCAAAACTGTTTTCCTGAATGGAAACCTTGAGGAGGATGTGTACATGACACAACCTGATGGTTTCGTTCTTGATAGTCAAGCCAATAAGGTATGCAAGTTGCAGAGATCCATTTATGGACTCAAGCAAGCTTCAAAGAGCTGGAACATTCGTTTTGATGAAGCCATAAAAGAATTCGGTTTTATCAAGAACGAAGATGAGCCCTATGTTTACAAGAAAGTGAGTGGGAGTGTAGTAGCATTCCTAGTGTTGTATGTCGATGACATACTTCTGATCGGGAATGATATACCGAACTTGCAGTCGGTAAAGACTTGGTTATCTAAGTGCTTCTCCATGAAGGACTTAGGGGAAGCAGTCTACATCCTTGGTATAAAGATCTATCATGATAGATCGCGTAGGTTGCTTGGCCTAAGTCAGAGTGCATATATTGACAAAGTACTAAAGAGATTCAGTATGAAAGAATCCAAGAAGGGATTTCTTCCAATGTCACATGGTGTTTATCTCTCTAAGGAATTGTGTCCTAAAACACAAGATGAGAGAGATAGGATGAAGAGGATCCCATATGCATCAACAATTGGATCCATTATGTATGCCATGTTATGTACTCGGATTGATATCTCATGTGCTTTGAGCACTTGTAGTAGATATCAATCGGATCTAAGTGAGCGTCACTGGATGGCTGTCAAGAACATTCTTGAGTACCTGAAGAGGGCTAAGGATATTTTCTTGGTTTATGGAGGGGAAGATGAGCTCACTGTAAAAGAATACAGTGATGCTAGTTTCCAAACTGATAAAGATGATTATCGATCGTAATCAGGGTTTGTATTTTGCCTCAATAGGGGTGTAGTAAGTTGGAAAAGCTCCAAGCAAAGTACTGTAGCGGATTCTACAATGGAGGCTGAGTATATTGCATTGTCGGATGCAGCCAAAGAGGCAGTCTGGATTAAGAAGTTCATTACTGAACTTGGTGTGGTTCCTACGATTGTTGATGCTATAGACGTCTATTGTGACAACAATGGAGCAATTGCTCAAGCTAGGGAACCACGGTCTCATCAAAAATCCAGACACATACTCAGACGATTCCATCTCATTAGAGAGATTATTGAGAGGAAAAACGTACAGATTAGTAAAGTGCATACTGACTATAATCTCATAGATCCACTGACGAAGCCTTTGTCGTAGCAGAAGCATGACAGGCATTTGAGATCATTTGGTATTAAATACATGAATGATTGGCTATAGTGCAAGTGGGAGATTGTTAGAGTAGATGCCCTAGAGCCAATCAATTATTGTAGAATTGACTCTTTGTAATAATGTTCATTAATCAATAAAAGGCATTTTATTCTATATCGCGTAAATCATTATTATTGCAATATGTATTGATATATGTCCTTAGAATGGTAGAACCGTGACGAGGGTATCAAGTGTTTCAAATCTTGATAGTGAGAACCCTATGAGCATATATGGTGGCCATTCTAGAAACGTCCGTAGCCCTAGTATTATTCTGAAGTAAGGGCATAGATAATACGGTAAGGCTATCATAGTGTTGAACGATCCTGTCGAAAGGTAGTGTGTAACGACTCGATTCTTATAAAAACATGCACAGTGAAAATACACGTAGCCATAATATAAAAAGTTGGGTCCAAAATTTTTTTTTTTTCTTTCATTAGACATATGCATTCTTTATACAAATATATACAAGGTTTGTGACATATGCAAAACTATCAAAAGAGGGCAGACAGTGTAGCCATTTCTCTTCGTGTGCCGATGTCCATCCGACTGTGTCCTCATCTAGAACCTGCAAAAACATAGGGAGCAACTGGATGAGCACAAACAAGGCTCAGTAAGTAAACCCCTGAACTCAAATATCTCAGTAACTCTTTCTTTAATCACTAGCTAATTACTTTTTCTCATAGCTCCTCTATACTAACTTTCTTTCTAGTAAGTCACGGCCCCATCTCGAGGAGGCACTAGTGGGACTCGCTCCCACTCCCGGTGACTTCTACTCATTCTAGCCGATCGGACTTGGTTATGCATGGATTCGGAACCTTTGGCCATGTGAGTACATAGAATCTCTCGGGTAAACTCGGGTATAGCCCTCATCCGCATGTACACTACGGGCTACACCACTTCTCTTCGATACTGCGCGCTTTGCGATGCGGCGTACATGCGGGAATACTCTACCCGTACTCACAGGTTCCCCATCACACAACCTACTCTATTATCTTATTAAGCACTACTCTAGCTTTACTCTATAGTGCTCATCCTCTCTTTCTTTCTACTCTTAGAGTAGTCTAAACTCAAAAGTCTCTACTCTTTCTCTACTCTCTTTTGTAATGCATAAGTAAAGCATAATTAATGCACATCAATGACTCATACTCATTAATGAAAAGTAACTATGACATGTAGCAACAATTAAGGCTTTCTACCCTTACTTATGATTCTCTTGAGCATTTCATCAAACAACTCATGTGCATAAATAACTCTACTCTAACTCTAACTTTTCTGTTTTCTTTAATCAATCAAATGGGAGAAAACTCCCTCATAAACCCTAAAATCCCTATCAAAAGAGAAACACTTCCATAATCTTGCTCAAAACCTACTCCAACTCCAATCAAACTCAACCCAACACCAAGCAAAATACAACACTTCTCATAACTCATAACCCAAACATAATTACTACTCTCATTCAACAATTAAAAGAAAGCACATATGTATTTCAATCCACTCAAAAGAGTTCTTAGATCTCAACTTAGGTTGAGTTTACTTACCTTATGAGAAGTTGGCTTCTTTAACACTTCTCCTTTCCTTTGGAAGCTTGCTTTTCCTCTACAACTTAACCAACAATCACAACATGAGATTCTAATCAAAACATAGGAAAACTCTCATCTAAAGTACAAATCCTTACCTTAGGAAGCTTTAGGTTAAAACCCCACAAAAAGTTACTCAAAAAGGCTCTTGGAAATCCTTGGGAGATTGAAGGAAATTTGAGAGAGTTTAGAAGAATGAAGGAGGCGGTGGAATTGGGAAAATGAAGAACTTTCAAAGGCTAAACCCTTTTTAATAACTCTTAATACTCATTCTTCCCATTTTGCCCTTGCTCTTTTATGGAAATTCCATCCATATCCTTTGATTCCTTACTAACACACCCCCATACTAACATATTCTCCTTGAAATTTCCTTACAATTTACTCCCCACTTTTCCTGCTAATTAGGGGTAGAATGGTCAAATTGCCCTTAGGGAAGAAAATATCTAAAACTTAACAAACATTTTAAACGGCTCGCTGCGCGCAAGCAACTGCTGCGCGGCGAAACTGTCCCAAGAGCCTTCCCGTGGCTTCAACACCTCTTCGCCGCGGTGAAGATTCTTCGGCCCGCCCAGACGGCAGACTGAACTTCTTCTGTCTGTTTAACCAATTTCAGGGCAAGTATACAACACTACACTCAATATTACCAAATACCAACTCAAATAAGAGCAAAGGAAGAAACAACAACTACGTACCTCAAGTGGGGCGTTACATAGTGACTGATCTCACTTATCAAGGTTGTTTGGTGACAACATGGTGCAACACATGGGTGCTTACTGTAGGCGATTACACCGTAGCAAGTTCACTGGACTAACCCACCAGAGGATTCCATATGGATGGTAACCCAAGTGTCTATAGAACAAATCCTCTAACGAATGGTGGTGCATGTGATCCTTAGACTTGAGATCATTGGAGCGCCTTGTGCACCGATTGGTGAAGTTTGACACTAGCCTAACGCAGTTCTTTTCAGAGCTGCAAATACAGTGGTGGTTGGCTGCATCAAGGAGTGTATCAAGACTATGGTGGATTAACAAAGGATTCATCACTCTCGGGTACGGAAAAAGTTATCTCACGATGCAATTCAGTATATGGTAATGATTTTAAAACTGTAGCCACAGTGGGATTGAGTTGTTGCTCTATCCAGTTTATAATACGGGTCATTGGTCCAGAAACTGAATATATAATATCGAGAGTAACCGAAGGTTGACAATATTTCTATGCCTTCTTCTTGTCGAGATAACGTATGATGAAAGGATCAAATTGTATGGTAACCATATCGTTGACAGGTAGCTACTTTGCTAAATCTGAATCTATCGGGTGGCCATGATGCCTTGCTAGAGGCCAATCTTGGTCTGTGTATTAGTGAGATGATTAATTGGTGTTAATCGCGATAATATACACTGCCGGTATAATAAGGAGCCTATGGGTCACACACATAGAAGATAATTTAAGACTCAGGAAGAAAGAAGGGTGTTTTCGTTTTTTTAGGCGAAAGGGTATTTTGGTAATTTCATAGTGCAATTAAATTTGCTGAGGTCGTAGCCTTTATTTTATTTTGTTAGAAAAATTAAATAAGTGAAATTACGTTTAAATATGTGTTCGCATATATTTAAATATATTATCATTATTGTTAAATGTTAATATATATTAAATATATATTAATTGATTTTAATTGAGATAATGATGGAAAATAAAAATATCAAATTGGGAGTGTTTGGCAATATGGGGCGTTTGGGTTAGAGCCCAAGCCTATTCCATATGGGATTAGGGCAACTTGATTAACTATAAAAGGAAAAGTGTGTGTTAATTGTTTAAGGAATTTGATTTTCTTTTTTAAAGAAAAACACACACAGCAGCCCCTTTTGAAAAAAAAAAAAAAAAACACTCCCACGGCAGAAACACTTTTGCTTTGAAATCAATTCAATTTGATTTTCTTTCTTCTCAATCTTAAAGCTAAAGAGGATCTAGCAAATCCCTCTTTGGTTCTTTTGAGATTGTCTTTGTGTGGACTACGTGGGTTCGATCCTACACTTGGATCGGTAGCAAAACATTCGTTGACAAATTTGGAGGAGCCTCAAACGTGCGTTTGTTTTCTTTAAACTCAGATTTATTTTTCCTGCAGATTTTATTTTAATATGAATTGTAAAATTATACCCTTTATCTTGGCTCATGTAAACGATCTCTATATTATATTTGTTTTTGTTTCCGCTACGTATATGGGACCGTTTACTAACAAAAGAGTTGGAGTACATGAATTAAGCTCCAACAATGAGATGGCTATGCAACTCGCTGAATTGGCTGAGCAAGTCAAACTTCTGACTACCGGAAACAATACGAATAATGAGGTATGTGGAGTTTGTGGTGTTTTAGGGCATGGTGCTAATACTTGTTCTTTGTATTATGATTCTTATGCAGGGAATGAACAAGAACAAGCCAATTTGATGGAGTAGTACCAACCTAAGCCTAGGAATGATTCCTTTTTCAAACACTTATAATCTTGGGTGGAGAAATCATCCTAGTTTCTCCTAGAAGACTAATAATAATCCTACCTTTTCCCAAAACCCAAGGCCTAGTCAATTTCCAAACCAAGCCGTACCACCTAACCAACCTAGAAATCCAACCTTGGAAGAAAGCTTGAATGCCTTTATTCAAGTTAGTAGAGAAAATTAGGAGAGAAATAATCAAAGGCTGGATTCTCTAGAAACATCTATGAAGAGGGTAGAAGTACAAGTTAGGCAACTTGCGAGTCAACTGCAAGGACATCAACAAGGAAAGTTGTCGAGTCAACCTGAGCAAGCGAAGGCTATTACAGTCCTTCGAAGTGGTAAGATTTTAAATAAAGATTTTGATAATAAAAATTATGATGACTTACCACATGATGTAGGAAATTGGGATGAGGAGCATGATAGACAAGAAAATCCTAAGGAAGTGCACAAGAAGGATGTTCGATTGTCCAAGCCAAACAACAAGGATGAAGGAACAAAAGATTTCCCCTCACCAACACTCCATAAGGCGACGGAGCCTTATAGGCCTCCAATTCCTTATCCAAATCGACTAAAGGACATTAACAGGATAAGCAATTTTCTGAAATTTTTGATATGCTTTCTAAAGTTAACATTAACTTGCCTCTTTTGGATGTTATCAGGAATATGCCTTCCCACGCAAAGTTTTTCAAGGAACTCAACACCAAAAAGAGGAGATATGACAAGAACAAGAAAGTCATGGTTTCAGAAGTTGCTAGTGCGGTGCTCCAACAAAACTTGACTCCTAAATTGAAAGATCCCTAGAAGTTTCAATATAAACATCACCATGGGAGACAAGAAAATCGTGAAAGCTATGCTAGACTTGGGAGCAAGTATCAATCTCATGCCTTAATCAATGTACTTGTAACTAGATTTGGGGGAGCTTAAGCCAGCAACTATGACCCTTCAACTTACGGATAGATCGGTCAAATACCCAAAGGGGATAGTTGAGGATTTGTTGGTGCAAGTCGACAATCTGATTGTTTCCATCGATTTTGTGGTTTTGGAGATGGAAGAAGTACCATCAAAGGACAAGGAGCATACAATTTTGCTTGGTAGACCATTTATGGCGATAACCAAGACAATCATAAATGTCCATAAAGGGAAGTTAACCATGGCAGTTTGGGGAGAGACTGTTGAATTTAAAATGTTTGGTTCTCTACCTATTCCTTCTACTTCTACTTATGATGAGTGTTCTTTTATCGATTGCATGGACTCACTTGTTTATGACACTTATTTGCCGGAGAAGATAGAAGATAAGCTTGAAGTTTCCCTTCCACTTGATGGGGTAGAGGAAACACTTAATGAGGAAACTAAGGGACTCCATGAGATACTAGATAGAGCAATTCCTGTTTTACCACAAGAAAAGTCTAGTAAGTCCTCAGAGTTACCAACATCCCCACATAGGGACGAGCCTTCTTGAACACGCAAGGAGAAACATCTTGCCAAGACATTGAAGAAAGCGCTTGATGGGAGGCAACCCACCTATATTTGGTAGTTTCTTTCTTTCTTTCTTTTTTTTTTTTTCCTTTTATTTGTGTTTCTCTTTTTAGGTTTTGTTTTTCTTATTATTATTTATCTGTTCCCTTTAAATTCTTTTCTAAACACATGCTTTCTTTACAAAAATTGAGGACAATGTTTAGTTTAGGTTTGGGGGTGCACAAAAAAAAAAATTTGTTTTTGAAAATTTTGATTTTTGGTTAGTAACTAGTTCTTTTGTGCAATTTGTATTTATCTTGTTAGCATTTTCAAAAGTTTGATGTGTAAATTGATGTATACCCATGTTCCATAAACCATGCTCTAGATATTGAACTTGAGATGAACTTAGAATTAACAATTAAGAAATGATAAGTGGAGACTACCTTGTGAGTTCTTTGAGCCATAAGCATTTTGATTGAGAGAGTTAGTTTTCTTGAACCTCTTAAACACTTTTTTCAAACTTGTACTTACATTAGGATGGTCTCATTAGGCATTTATACTGGGTAGCTTCAAGTCAGAAGGACCTTGAGAGATGATGTTAGGTTATGCATGTTTTTCCCCTATTAAAAGCCTTAATCCACACACTTTTGTGTGCACCAATTACCACTTTTGAGCCAAACACTTAGCCTTTTCTTTCATCACCTACATCAAGCCTTACCCATTCAACCCAATTTTTTGCCATACCCTATAGCTTGAGAATGCCAAAGTGATGAAACAAGTTAAGAAGGCTGAACTCTGTATCAAAAATATGGTGAGTAGCAAGGAAATGCTTGTTGAAATGTTTGTTGTTTCTTCAGTTGAAAAGGGGGGGCGGCGGGGGCTATAGCATCCTGGTCACCAAAATGAATTCAAAGAAGAGAGCTTGCCTTTCAAGTACAAATGAGATGAAGCTTTGGTATGTTTCAAGCTCTAGTTTTTCCATACCTTTCTTTCTTAACCCCAATTGAGCCTTACGTTGCAACCATAATAAAGACCTGACTGCTTTTTTAGGAAATCTTGCTTGGAGATAAGGAATGTATGTCTATTTCTTGTGCTTGGTTCCTTTCATGAGACCTATTTTGTGAACATATGAGCGTTTATTGATTATACCCATATTCGTGTGCGAGAATATATTTGCTATTCTTTGTCCATATAACTTCTACTCGCACATGGTTGATTAGTGCATAAGTCTAGGATCGGTGTGATATAATGAGTGAATCTTGTGAGATCTTGAATTGAAGCGAATTCCTATTCTTGACATTAAGTTTGGGGGAGATCAAGATGGATATGTTTTGAGCATTGGAATATGTAGTGTGGTGTGTATGATATTTGCATAAAATGCTTTGTTGTGCTAAGATTTTGAATACAATTGCGTGAATGTATTTAGTTGCTAATTATAGTGTATTTTAAGATTTGAGGTTTTAGTTTAGTTTTTCTTTCTTTCTTTCATTGTTGTTTTGCTCGAGGACTAGCAAAATCTAGGTTTGGGGGAATTTGATAAACCAATATTTTTCCTAGTACTTTGTTATGTTTTTTTGTTATTATTTGTGTTTTACCTTAAGAATATGTTACTTTGAGGTGGTTTTTACTATTTTGAAGGTACATGAGCTTTTGGAATGCATTTGGAAGAAATCGTGCAAAATGGGTCAAGAATGGGAGTTGAAAAGAGGAAGAAAAATGCGAAACAACTAGATAATGCTGCTGCATACTTTTTCTGTGCAGCGGCATGGCTTTTCTGCGCTGCAGCGTGAGAAGCTGAATTTGGACAAAAAGTTCATGCCGCGGCATGACAATGTTTTATGTTTACGGAAGAATTTGGAGCCGCAGTACCACAAATCCACGCTGCGGCACCACAAATCCACGCCGCAGTGTGGATCGCGAGAAAAATAAAATTCTCAACTTTTCCAACTCCGACTTGATTTTGTACTTTCCCCAAAACAACCCTTGTAAAGAAAAACTATAAATAGGACATGTAATTTATTTTAGAGAGAATTCTCTTTGACCTAATTTGAGACTTTTATGCTTTTGAGAGTGTTGTTTTATTGAGAGAAATTGTGCGATCTCAACAAGGGAGAGAAGGAAGAGGATCAATCTGCTTCAATTCCTAGGTGATTTCTTTTCAGTTATATCTTATTTTACAATATGATTAGTTTTTCATTCATTGAGTTCATTGGTTTGAGTTTGATTATGAACAACTAGATCTATTGAGGGAGTTTAGTTTAACTATCATGATTGTATTTGGTATTTGGTGATTTGTTTTATGAAGATTTTAGATTGTTTCTTGTTTCATTGTTCTTCATGATACTAATTATAATTTGTTGACTGGCCAACTACTTTTTATAATTAAACTTGAGAATTAGGGTTCTAGTGATCATCTTGCCTTAATTAAGCTTTATTAAACAAGAGTTCAAATTGAATACATGATCATTGTTTTGATTTGGATGGTTGTGTGATTTCCTAGTGCAGATCACGATTAATTAGTTAACAACTTGATCATAAAAGTTAATTAGTTAATTATAAATGGAGAATAAACATGATCATTGGAATTCTCTATGGTTTAGAAGAAAAATCAACAATCTGAATTTAGGGTTTAATTGTTTTATTTGCCAAATATCCTAATGCATGATTGAGAAGTTAGCTAAATCCCCACTATCACTCTTATTGGTTTAATTAACATTCAATAGATTGTGTTCGTTAGTTTATTAATTTATAGTTTTATTTTAGATTAATTTCATCCAACTTTTGGTTAGAGTGTTTAGGATTTTATTAATTGTTTAGTTTGGTTGTTAAAGAAAATAAATTAAGAATTTAGACCACTGTAATTCTGCGAGAGATCGACCTTGGGAGCAATCTTATCACTAGCTATTAGTGATTCGTGCGCTTGCGAGTATTAAATTTGCACATTAGCTGCCAAGAAGTTCCTTGGTAGGCTATCTTTCAGAGAATTTCATCATAATCCGGATTCTTCAAAATCTCCCTATACTCATCATGTTCCACTGCTCTTAAACCATAAAACCCATTAATAACAGCGACGATGCAAGGAACTTCAACACCCCTAACATAGACTTTTCCATTTTTGTTGTCGGGAAAGTTGGCATAAAATTCCCGAACAATAGGCTCTCCAGCTAAATGCTTTGGTTCATTTGTGAAATTCCCCCAACCTAAGCCTACAAGCCAATCATGTATGTCTATGACATCTAGACCTCTCTCATGTATAAACCCTTTATCCCTCTCAGGTGCAACTTCATATCTTTCCCTTGCCTTAGCAGTGGCAAACCTGTTATCGATAGTTTTTCCTTTGGTAGGTCTTTTCACAGGCATGTTTTCTTTTAGCACAATTCTATTGCAAACTCAACCACAACACAAATCAACAGTTCAAAATAATCCCAATACACAACTCCAATCCACAAACTACAATTCCAATTTACCAAAAACACAACAACACAACTACCCAATTTAAAATTCACCAAATCAACAACAACTCACTCCAAAATTTCAATAATTCAAAAACAATCCATAACACTTCAAAACAACAAACCCAATCTCCTCCTTATCAATTCAATTAAATCTACAACCACTACACTCCAAATCACAATAAACTCAACACAAATTACACAATTATTCTCCAAAACGTAAATAATCCCACAACTCAATAGATTCAATCAATTTCCCAAAAATCAAGCATCAATAATCGAAATTAATCTAATTCAAAGCTCAAGAAAATGAAATCTTACCAAACCCACAAGGATTGAGCTTTTAATTTCACCAATTGCAGCCTAAATGGCCAGATTCCCAATTCTTGAAAAACTTAGGGTTTTCCAAAAATCTCTCATTTTGCTTCAAAATCCTAGCTAAAGTGAGGTGAAATGGTGTTTATGGGAGTGATAGAGAAGAGATTTGCTTGAAAAATGCTTGGGAAAGGTAAAAAATTTCAGAGAAAAATTTTATTCTTGGAGGCTAGGGTTTGTGTTTTGCAAAAAATGAAGAAAATAAGTGAGTTTGTATAGAAAACACACTTTGCCACGGCGAACAAAATTTCTTGCCGTGGTGAAGTTTTGGAAAATTTTAATTCTCAGTCGGTTCTTGTGTCGCCACAGTGAAGAAAATTTCTTTGCTGTGGCGAAGTTGAAAAGGAATAATGCACTAACATTCCAGTGCGTTAACTCACTGGGGCAAAGAAAATTTCTTGCCGCGGCGAAATTCTAGAAAATGATTTTTCTTTTTCGTCTAGGTCTAATGCGTTTGCCAGGGTGAGAAATTTTCTTTGCCGCAGCGAAGTTCTAGAAATGCACGACCTGTAATGACTTCTTTCTAATAGTATATTTTATAACATATACTATGAAAACATACATAATTAGCATATGAAAATAGTTGGGCCCAAATTTTTCTTTACATACAAAATATAATTCTTTGCATATATCAAAATAACAAGTACAAAAACTTAGCAATGGTGGACTGTAATGCCAATCCTCTCCACTTGTCGACGTCCCTCCGACCGCTGCTCACCTATTTCCTGCAAAAACATAGAAAAATAACGGGGTGAGCATAAAAATGCTTAGTAAGTAAATCCCTTAACTCTTCTCCTTCTTGGTTCTTTCCTTACTTAATTCCTTCTCTTTTCTTTCATTGTTTCTTTCTTTGTTTCTTACTCTCACTGTTCTTTTCTTTCTTTCTACTTCTCTTTGTTCTTTCTTTCTTATTCTTTCTATTCTTCCTAACCATGATGAAATTCATGGCAATATGTATGAATAAAATGCATATGCAATAATGCATAAAATGCTTTTTCTTTCTTATTTCTATTTTCTTGTTCTATTTCTTTTCTTTTCTTTTTCTTTCTAATTCTTTTCTTTTCTTTTCTTCTCTTGTTTCTCTTTTCTTTTCTTTTCTTCTCTTGGCTTGTTCAAGCCTCCTCATTCTTTCTTATTCTTATTCTTTCTCATTCTTTCTTTTCTCATTCTTATTCTTTCTTATTCTCTCTTATTGGGTAAGCAAGCCAATAAGAGAGAATATAGGGTAAGCAAGGGTCGATTCCACAGGGAATGCCTCGATTAAATTCTATATTTTAAAACAATGGAAACAGCAGAAATATAAAACAAAACCCTAAACAGTAAACATGACAACAGTAATGAAAGGGGGTTGTAGTCAAGGCAAACTAAATAAAACAAAGAAATCTCTAATGGTAGAAAATATCAAGTTAAAAGCAATCAGTTCTTGGTTCAAGATCCACCTAAGCATGCATTGGATATGAACTAACCGTAACACTATTCTATCTCGTTATTATGGAACTACTGACCCTAGGAAACAACAAGCTCTGTTACCCGAATTTTCCCTTAATTGTCACTACTGAAATAAGCTCTCTAAGTAGATCCCAACCCTTGAACAACCTAGAATAAGCTCTCCAAATTTAATTCAATGGCAGCCTTAAGAATTAGGAAAATAGATCAATCTAAGCAACAATCTTGCAAGCTCGGATTATTTAACTTAGGTTATGTTATTCAAGATGATAGAATGAAAACTTGTCCATAATCATCTATCATCATATGTTACTCATTGAATAGAAAAAGGACAATTACGTATCACAATTCCTAATTCTAACAGGTAAAATTCTGATTAAACAATTTAGCAGGCCAAAACTAAATCACTCAAACAAGGATCATAAAAAATTAAAACAGAATAACATAAAAAATTCCAATAAAAACAAGATTAAGAACAATGTTACTGAAGTCAAGTTACACCAATGATATGCATTTAGGCTTCAAAATCCCCTTGAACTGACGAAGAGAAATCAGCCGCACATCTTGACTTAGAAAGTTAAAAAAATTGAAAAACAAAACTCCACTGCCGTCTCCCTCCTGGTTAACCTAACACTCCTCAATAAATAACATGTTTTCTTCTTAATTCTAGCCCAAGAATCACGGAAAATCTTTCCTAGACGTTTCCTAAAAGATAGACTTCCAGATTTGTCAAAATCTTATCAGATATGGAAAAAAGATTTCGTCTCCAGGTTGCACCAGGATTCTCGCAACGTAAAAGATCTTTTCTGGGCTCGGTCACTTCATAAACATTGTAGTTGTAACGTCTACTGAAAACTGTACAATGCATGCATAATAACAATAGAAAAGTTGGGCCCAAAGTTTTCTTTTCATTACAATTCATGTGTCTTTTATACATAAAGAGTACTGTTTATAAAAAATGTATTCTAAAAGACAAAACAGGGGAAACAGTGTAGCTATTCCTCATTGCTTGCCGACGCCCCTCCGACCGCATCATCACCTAGAACCTGCATCCACAAAGGAAAATAACGGGGTGAGCACAAAATAATTCTCAGTAAGTAAAACTCTCTATCTGTCTGTCCCCGTATGAATAACTCTTAATTCTTTCCTTACACTATTTCTGATTCTAATAACATCATGGCCTCATCTTACCGGAGGTACGGCCGGATGGCGTTCACACAGCACCATCTCACTCTCTATGGCTATCGGGTGGAATTCACACAGTACCAACCCGTTCTTAGTGACTACCGAGTGAGGATCACAAAGCACCAACTCGGTTTTTTTTTCTAACTATCGGGTGGAGATCACCTAGCGCCTACCCGTTCCTCATGAATTTTGGGTAACGATCACCAAGCATTTACCCGTCTCTAGTCACTATCGGGTGATGGTCACAAAGCATCAACCCGCTTCTACTAGCCGTTGGATGATGATCCCAAAGCATCAACTTACTTATCTATCACTAACCGGGTAGCGGTCACAAAACATCTACCCATTTCTACTACTCATTGGGTGACGATCACAAAGCATCGCCCCATCACTCTAAGGGCTATTCGGATGATGATCACCAAGCATCAATCCGATTCCCATAACGGTCGGGTGAGGATCACAAAGCATCATCCCAACTATACTACTCTTCTAATTCATTCTATTGTAGCATTTTTCAATGCTCTCTACCCTTAGAGTAATTTTACCCACTAAGCTCTCTACTCATAGGGTAATTGCATAAACCATTTCCTTACACTTTCTTAGGTCACTTTTCCATGTACAACTAGTACCTATGGATGGTTCATCACTACTAATGCACTTATGAAATGCCAACATGCAATGTTGCAAGAATTAAGGTTCATTACTCATACTCAAACCTCTATTAGGCATTTCATCAAACAACTCATGTGCACTATAAAACTCTATCATAGCCATGATTCTAAAACTTTTCTTAACCATCCAAAATGGGGAAAAACCCCTTCACAAAGCCATAATAACCTGTCAAACAAAACACTTCCAAAAAGGGTTCCATAACACCCCTTCAAATCCATCTCAACTACCTTGCCAATCCAACACCTCATTTCTCAAATTTGCAAGGTATAAAAAATCACAAAGCATAGAAATCTCTATTTAATCCTTCATACATGCTATATTACATGCACATCACATACATACATCAAGTCTATCAAAACCCTAATCAAGAAATTTCATAAATCTCAACTTGGGTTGGGTTTTACTTACCTTGTTATAGAGAGACTTCACCAAATCTTCCTTTCACTTGGTTTGCTTGACTTTTTCTCTACTCTTAACCAAAAGAATAAAAACTCTCAAACTTCAATATAAACCAAAACTCACAAATCATACAACTTAAGAAGGAATCCTTACCTTAGGAAGCCTTAGGTTGCTTTTCTACCCCAAATCACTTCAAAAACCCCTTGAAATTCCTTGATCAAAAGAAAAGAGAAGTTGAGAGGAGAAGAATGAAGGGTTGCGTTTTTGGAGAAGAAGAATGAGGGTTTGCTAACTCTTAATTCCTTTTAATGAAATATAAACACACTCATTCCCATTTTGCCCTTATTCTTCTTTGGGAATTCCATCCATATCCTTTGATTCATTACAAACTCAACCCTATCTCAACCTATTCTCCATGAAATATCCTTACAATTAACTCCCCACTTTTCCTGCTAATTAGGGGTAGAAAGGTCAAATTGTCCTTAAGGAAGAAAATATCTAAAACTTCATCAACATTTTATTCGGCTGCGCGCAGCGCGGAGTTTCCTTGGTTTCAACATTCGCCCGCAGGCGGCTTGCAAGCACAGACCGAACTTCTTCGTTTTCAACCAATTTTCGTGGGGCAAACATTCAACACAACACTCAATCAAACAATAATAACAAAAACCAACTCGATTAAGGGCAAAAGAGAAAACAATAACAACGTACCTCAAGCGGGGCGTTACAGTAGTCGCAGATGTGTAGATGAATATAGGATTTTGAATCACCCGCTTTCGATATCGGACGCTCCAGTTAGGCCCGTTCGAAGATTCAATACTCAGCCAGGAAATCCTTCTGCGACTAGGATTCCAGGTCCGGTTTTGTAACAACTAATGAGGACCCAAATGAACTCGGATTCTCACCCATAATACCTTTCTGGAAAGCTTGATTTGTCAACTTTACTTTTTCTGAAGAACACTTTTGTAATAAAGAAATCTGACTCTATGAAAAACCTGAAAAACGCATCACTGGTCAGAATAACAAAAATCTGGAATTTCCTAATCTTTTCTCAATTATTTCCTAAAGTCTATCCAAATATGCCAAAGTTACAAAATAAACTCTAATCAACTCAATTAGGCATAAAACATAACAATAAAATATAATATGGAAGGAATAAAAAATATATAAATTCCACTCTATCACTTATTCTTTCTTTCTCTTTATTCTTAGAATGTTTTATTCTTTCTTTCTTTATTCTTTATTCTTTCTTAAGTTTCTACACATACACAATTATATGCATATGGATGGCTCATGCTTAAAATTTCTTACTTAAATGCACTTATGAAATGCACATATGCAATGTTGCATAAAATTAAGGTTTCTACTCAACTCATACTTCTCTTAGGCATTTCATCAAACAATACTTGTGCATAAACAAACTCTAATGTAATTATCATTCTATTTGTTTTAAACCATCCAAATTGAGAGAAAAACTCTCTTGTAACATCACCATACCTACATGGAAAAACGGTCCCAAAAGTTTTTCCAATTCTTCCAATTTCAATCCATCATCAAACCATCACACACACTCCTCATATTCAAGTATATCCAACAACAAGCATAACTAATCATCCATCTCATCTCAATAATCATAACATATGCATATTTAAAAGAAATCTCTACTCACTTGATTTTCTTAAACTTTAACTTAAATTGGATTTTTGAGTGGAATTTACTTACCTTATGCTTGAGTAGTCCCTCCTAAGCTCTCTACTCTTGTTGGATTCAAATCTTCTCTTCACCCTAAGCATAAACTCCATAAGAACTCAACTGTTACACAAATAAATCATAGATAAAGAGCAAGAATCTTTATCTCTTGAAGCCTAAAATCAAAACCCTATGAAAAACCACTCAAAAGCCCTCAAAATCCTTGGAGGATTGAATGAAAATTTGAGAGAAAATGGGGGAGGAATGGGGCAGTGGAATGAAGAAAATAAGGGTTTCAAACCCTTAACACTTTAGTTTATAAACACACTTTCCCCATTTTGCCCTTACCTTTCTTAGAAATTCCATCTATATCCCTTAGTTAATTACCATAATGCCCTCATTTTTAATGCATTCTCTAGGAAATTCTATCTCTTTTCACTCCCCACTTTTTCAACTAATTTTGAGTGAAAAGACCATTTTACCCTTAACGCAAGTTTAAGGCATTTTCTTCATATTCTCTTAAAATCACTTTAACAAAATTAACTAAGGACTATAAAAACATAAATTAAATCATGTACCTCTATGTTGGGCGTTACACGACCCTTAACTCTCCAGGGGATAATTCGCCGAGGGAAAGAAAAATCTTCGTCGAGGCAAAATCCTGGAATTCTACATTTTCTTCCAAACTTCACTTGTATTCACCTGGAACACAAAATTAACACACATTAGCTAATTCTAAACTAACTTAATAAAAAAGAAAAACACAAAAACACAAAATTTAAAGTGCTTGGGTTGCCTCCCAAGAAGCGCTTGTTTATAGTCGAAAGCTCGACTTTCTCCTTAGATCTCATTCTGAAATGTCAAGCTTGATGGGCAATGTCTTGCAACTCAATGCTCTATTAATGTATGGCTTCAATCTCTGCCCATTGACTTTAAAAGTGCCCTTTTGCTCATGAAAAATCCCAACTGCCCCATATGGATGAACTTGAGTAACTATGAAGGGTCTAGACCATCTTGACTTAAGTTTTTTGGGGAAAAGTCTAAGTCTTGAGTTGTAGAGCAAAACTTTTAACCCACTTCAAAGTTCTTCTTCACTATATGCTTGTCATGCCACATTTGGGTTTTCTCCTTATAAATTCTTGCATTTTCATATGCTTGGTGGCGAAACTCATCCATTTCATTGAGTTAAAGCATCATTCTTTTCCATCGGCTTGTAAATCCATATTCAACATTTTGACTGCTCGATAAACCCTATGCCTCAATGCCATAGGCAAGTGGCACGCTTTACCATACACAAGACGATATGGGGACATTCCAATTGGTGTTTTAAATGCTGTCCGGTATGCCCACAATGCATCATCCAACTTTCGTAACCAATCTTTTCTTGATGGATTTACCATCTTCTCCAGAATTTTCTTCAATTCCCTGTTTGATAATTCAACTTGTCCACTTGTTTGAGGATGGTAAGGTATAGCCACCAGATGTGTCACCTTATATTTTCCCAATGTAAGCATATGATCGAGTATACGTAGCGGAAAAACACAATTTCAAAACAAATAAAAACCGATCATATGCTTAATCCCAAATGTGGGTACAGATTATAGTGTTTATAAATTTTGCATTACAACAATATAATAAATCCATACAAGGATTCAGAATGCTTACACACGTTTGGAGGCTCCTCCAAGTATCTCTGATTTTCGCTTATGATCACTCTTCATAGCACTGTTCACAAGCTACTATTCATCAACACTGTTCACGTAATTCTTCGCTAATCGATCCAAAGTAGGATCGCACTCACGGAAATCCACATGAAGACAATCCATATAATCGTTGATTATTTTGCTAAAACAATCAAGGGTTTCAAGAATCAAGAAAGAAGAACAAGAAAAAAAAATTTCTTTTTCACTTAAGAGTGAAACGTGAGAGAGAGAGAGAGAGAGAGAGAGAGATTTTGTGTAATATGCTGTCTAGGTAGTAGTTCTTTGGAAAAATATAAGTAAAACTCACTAACATGTTATAGAAAATATATATGTATATAAGAATGTAATAGTGGGCCCAAAATAAATTTGACTTTATATACAAATCTCTACATCAAGTAATAAAGTCAGAAAAATAAGAACAAAGTAATCTTGGACAATGGTGCCATTCTCCTCCGCTACTTGACATTCCTCCCGACCACATCTCATCTATTACCAGCAAAAACAGTGAAATCAACGGAGTGAGCACTGATTGCTCAATAAGTAAACCCACAATACTTTTATTCTTTCTCTGTTACTCCGATCCTAGATTTCCTTTCCTTACACCAAACTTTTCAATTCTTCTCTGCTCTTTCTAAGATTCTAATTTCTCACTTACCGATATGTAAGCACAAATAGGGAAACTAACTCAGGATTGTAGAAATGGCATGATGCATATGCACAAATGCATAAACTTTTCTATGCAATGCATTTTCTTTTTTGTTTTTCTGTTTTCTATTCCTCATTTTGTTTTCTGTTTTCTTTCTTTTTTTGTGTTTCTTTCTTTTTCTTCTTTCTTTTCTGTCTCTCTTATTTTCTATTCTTTCTTTCTTTTCTTTTCTATTCATTCATTCTTTCTTTTCTTTTCTATTCTTTCTTTGCCGATTGAACTCGGTTGAGGCAAGGGTTCGGAACCCTGGCCGTGTGAGTGTATTCTCAAATTCTTTCTTGGGTACAGTCCTCATCCACATGCACTTCTTACGAACTGTACAAATTCTTCTTTCTTATTCTTAGGCCGCTCACTAAAGGCAGGGTGCATGTGGGGATATTCTTCTTCTCTGTCACTCACGGGTTCTCCATCGCAACAACCTTCTCTTCTCTTATCTTTTTATATTTCTTTAAATAAAATTTCAGATTTGAGGTATTCTTTATTTATGTTCTTTAGATAATGATTCTACAATTAATTTCTTTTCTTTCTTTCTCTTTATTCTTTAATGTTCTCATACATGTATATGTGCATGTAAATATGCTCATTCTTTGCTATTCTTTCTAAATGCAAATGCTCAAATGTAAGAATGCATTATGGCATATAAAGATATTATTATGGAACTAGTATTCTCTACCAACAACATTTCCATAACAAAATAATAATCTAACATACTTATATATATGCGCTTTCTTTGAAATTTCATCAAACACCTTACATGCACATACAAACCATAAATTGGTTACACTTTCACATATTTCTCAAGCCACCAAAATTGGAGCAAAAACTCCCCAAGGCCAACAACCACCCTAGCCGAATTTCACCTTCCACCCTTCCACATCCATTCTTTCATATTTCATCAACTCAACACATACAAATACATCACTTCTCATGGCCATAAGATTCACAAATCAAACAACCTCAATTTTAATCCATAATTCTCATCATCCAAACACACATACAACATATACGAAATTCCTCTACACAAGTATTTATTCAATCAAAGCTAAAGTTGGATTTACTTACCTTAAATTTGAGCAATGCCAACACTATAATCTCTCTTTGGTAGAACTCCCCTTCCTCTTAAACCCTAAGCATATAAAACCATAAGAATTAAAAACTTTAAAATTTAATCTCACATCTTAGTGCAAGAATCTTACCTTTGAATGCTTAGGATTGAAAATCTATCAAAATCTAGCCAAAATCCTATGAATTTCCTTAGAAATTTAGTGAAGAAATTTGAGAGAATTTGGGGTGAAGGTGGTGTGAACAATGGGTGGAGTGGCTAGGGTTTCAACTCTTGAACTCTTATTACTACATAATAATATATATAGTTTCCCATTTTACCCTTGCACTTTCTAAAAATTCTATCTATGTTCCTTAGTCAATTACAATAATGCCCTCACTTTTATTAACTTCTCCATGTTATTCTACTTCTTTTCATTCCCCACTCTTTCATCTAATTATGGGTGGAATGACCATTTTATCCCTAATAACATTTTAAAGAATTTCCTTAACATTTGTCCAAGATAACTCTATCAAGATTCAACTAAAGGTATTAGGGCATAAATAAAGCTACATACGTTGATGTGGGCGTTACATTTTGTGTGGCTAGGGTTTTAATTGAATGAATAATTCTATATTGTTTTAATTTTAAGTTGCACTTATATAGTGCAACAATTAAAACCTTATTCCACTTAGGAATAGTCATGGGCTCCAACCATAGTTCACCCTTACAACCAAACACCATGTAATTGGTATTTTAAATTAATTAATTAATTAATTATTATTATAATTAAAATCAATTAATATATAATAATATATTAACATTTAATTAATAATAATAATTCAATTAAATATATGCGCATATATATATATATTTAAATATAATCTCACTAATTTAATTTTAATATCAAATTAAATAAAGGAAACAACCTCATCAAATTTAATTGCACTGTGAGATTACCAAAATACCCTTTCGTCCTGAAAGACGAAAATACCCTTCTCACAAATTGATTCTTAAATTATCTTCTAAGTGTGTTACCCGTAGGCTTCTCATCATATCGGCAGTGTGTAGTATCACAATTAACACTAATTAATCGTCTCACTACACACAGACCAAGATTGGCCCCTAGTAAGGCATCATGGCCACCCGGTAGATTCGGATTCAGCGAAACTGTAACCTATCAACAGTATGGTTACCGAGCAATCAAATCCTTTCATCAACTGTTATCTCATCGAGATTGAGGTACCAAAATAGTGTCAACCTCAGATATCCTCAACATGTTTGTATTCAGTTACTGGACCAATGACAGGAATATTAAATTAGATTGAGCGACAACTCAATCCCACTGTGGCCGCAGATTTAGTGTCGTTGCCATTTACTGAATTACCCAGTGAGACAACTTCTCCCTACCTAGGAGTGATGAATCCTTTGTCGATCCACCATAGTCTCGATACACTTCTCAATGTAGCCAATCACTACCGTATTGATAGCTCTGAATAGAACTACGTTGGGCTAGTGTCAAACTACACCAATTGGTGCACAAGGTGCTCTGATGATCTCAAGTCTAAAGGATCACATGCACCACCATCCGTTAGAGGATTTATTCTATAGACATTAGGGTTCCTATCTATATGGAATCCTCTGGTGGGTCTGTCCAGTGAACTTGCCTTTAGGAAGCACCCATGCCTTGCACCAGGTTGTCAGCAAACAACCTTGACAAGTGAGATCAGTCATTGCCTTTTGACACAGTCGTTCAACACTATGATAGCCTTACCATATTATCTGTGTCCTTGGTTAGAATAATACTGGGGCTACAGATGTTTCAAGAATGGCCACCATATGTGATCATATGGTTCTTACTATCACAATTTGAAACACTTGATACCCTCGTCACGGTTCTACCATCCTAAGGACATATATCATTACATACATGATATAGAAGAATATGCCTTTTATTGATAAATAAACATTTATTATGGAGTCAATTTTACAATAATTGATTGGCTCTAGGGCACATACTCTAACAATCTCCCACTTGCACTATAGCCAATCATTCATGTATTTAATACCAAATGACCTTAAGTGTTTTTCATGCTTTTGCTGTGTCTAGACTTCTGGTGAGACTATGGTTCCTTTGCTTGAGCTATTGTTCCACTATTGTCGTAATAGACATCTATTGGATCAACAATCGTAGAGACCATACCAAGTTCAGTGACGAACTTCTTAATCCAGACCGCCTCTATGGCCGCATCGGATAATGCAATATACTTAGCCTCCATTGTAGAGTTCGCTATAGTGCTTTGCTTGGAGCTCTTCCAACTCACTTCACCCCCATTGAGACAAAATACAAACCCTGATTATGATTGATAATCGTCTTTATCTATTTGGAAACTAGTATCATTGTATCCTCTTATAGTGAGCTCATCTTCCCCTCTATATACCAAGAACATGTCCTTAGTCCTCTTCAGGTGCTTAAAGATGTTCTTGACAACTATCCAGTGATGCTCACCTAGATCCGATTGATATCTACTACAAGTGCTTAATGCACATGAGACATCAATCCGACTACACAACATGGCATACATGATGGATCCAATTGCTGACACATATGGGATCCTCTTCATTCTATCTCCCTCATCGTGTGTTTTAGGACACATATCCTTAGAGAGATAGACACCATATGACATTGGAAGAAATCCCTTCTTGGATTCTTCCATACTGAATCTCTTTAGTACCTTGTCAATGTATGTACTCTAACTTAGGCCAAGCAACCTACGTGATCTATCTCGGTAGATCTTAATTCCAAGGATGTAGGCTACTTTTCCTAAGTCCTTCATGAAGAAGCACTTGGATAACCAAGTGTTTACCGATTGCAAGTTTGGTATATCATTCCCGATTAGAAGTATGTCATCGACATACAACACTAGGAATGCCACTGCGCTCCCATCACTTTCTTGTAAACACAAGGCTCATCTTCGTTCTTGATAAAACCGAATTCTTTTATGGCTTCATCGAAACGAATGTTCCAGCTCCTTGAAGCTTACTTGAGTCCATAAATGGACCTTTGCAACTTGTATACCTTATCTGCTTGACCATCAAGAATGAAACCATCGGGTTGTGTCATATACACATCATCTTCAAGGTTTCCATTCAGGAAAGTTGTTTTGACATCCATTTTCCAAATTTCATAGTCATGATATGTATCAATTGCAAGCATAATCCAGATGGACTTAATCATGGCAACTGGCAAAAAGGTTTTTTCATAGTCAATACCATGAATTTGTTTGAAACGTTTGGCAACCAATTGTGCCTTATAAGTGTGCACCTTGCCATCCATGTAAATCTTCTTCTTGAAGACCCATTTACACCTTATGGGTTTTACCCCTTCAGGTGGTTCCACTAGAAACCATACTTGGTTCTGGTACATGGAGTCCATATCAGATTTCATGGCTTCAAGCCATTTAACGGAATCTGGATCTGATATAGTGTCTTCATAGATTTTGGGTTCATCGTCTTGGTAAACTAGTACGTCACCATGTTGAGTCACGAGATAACCATATCTCTCTGGCTCATGGCATACTCTCCTAGATCTACGTAGCTCCTGTGCTACTTGAGGTGGTTAACTTTGATCCACGGATTGTGGAGTAACCTCCTCACGATGTTCAACCATCTCTTGTGGCACACCTTCCCATCCTTGGTCTAATGTATCTTATGGTTCTAGAACTTCATCGAGTTCTACTTTTCTCCCACTAGTACTTCTTAGGAAAAATTCCTTTTCTAGGAAGACACCAGTACGAGCGACAAAAATTTTGTGCTCTTCTGGGTGGTAGAAATAGTATCTTTTGGTTTCCTTAGGATACCCCACAAAAATGCATCTCTCAAATTTTGGGCCCAGCTTGTTCGAAGTCAATTTCTTGACATAAGCTTCACAACCCCAAATCCTTAGATATGATAAGTTGGGCTTTTGCCCACTCTATAGTTCATATGGAGTCTTATCTCCAGACTTTGACGGTACATGGTTCAACACTTGAGTCGCAGTCTCCAGGGCATAACCCCAGAATGATGCAGGCAGATCACTAAAACTCATCATGGACCTAACCATCTCAGGTAAAGTCCTATTCCTCCTCTTAGACATTCCATTGTGCTGGGGTGTATACGAAGGGGTGAGTTGTGATACAATCCCATATTCCTTCATGTATTCAGAAAACCCTGAGCTTAAGTATTCACCTCCTCGATCCGACCAAAGAGCCTTAATACTTTTGCCCAACATATTCTGTACTTCATTCCTAAATTCTTTAAACTTGTCAAAGGCTTCATATTTATGTCTCATGAGGTAGACATAACCATATCTACTGAAATTATCAATAAATGTGATGAAGTAGGAATATCCACCTCTGGCTTCAACTGTTAGTGGACCACATACATCACTATGGATGATGCCTAATGGTTCAGTAGCCCTTTCACTTTGTCTTATGAAAGATGACTTGGTCATCTTGCCTAATAGGCATGACTCGCATACCTCAAATGACTGGAAGTCAAAAGGGTCCAAAACTTTATCCCTTTGAAGTTTTGCAATGCGGGTCTAATTAACATGACCCAATCTATAATGCCAGAGGTATGTATGGTTTTGATCTCTATGTTTAGCCTTTTCAGTTTCAATGTTGAGAATATCCTCATTGTTTAAATCAAGAACATATAATCCGTTATATAACCTTGCAATTCCAAATAGAATATCTTTCAAACAAAAGGACAACAATCTATTAGAAATTTCAAAACGATATCCTATATTATCCAAAGCAGATACTGAAATAATGTTTCTAAAAATTGCAAGTACAAAATAACAATCTTTGAGTTCTACTAATAAGCTTGTAGGAAAAGATAAACAATAAGTCCCTACAGCTAATGCAGCCACATGTGCTCTATTTCCAACTCATAGGTCCACTTCTCCCTTGGCGAGCAATCTACTATACCTTAGTCCCTGCACATCAGTACAAATGTGAGTACCACACCCTGTGTCAATGACCCAAGATGTTGAAGGAGAGAAGTTAATCTCAATCATGTATATACCTAAAGTCGAAGTGTTTGACTTCTTCTTGTTCGCAAGGAAAGCCTTGCAGTGTTTCCTTCAGTGACCAGGCTTGCCACAATAGAAGTAGACTACCTTCCCACATTTCCCAATGCCACCCTTAGGCTTGAGAGCATCTTGTCCTTTGGGCTTGGGCTTGGGATTGGCCTTGGCCTTTCCCTTGCCCTTGCCCTTACCCTTACCCTTTCCTTTACAGGTAGCAATCAGTAAACTAGGCTTGGACTTTTGCATGTCCTTAGCATGTTCAGAAGCTCTGACAAAGGTTTCATCATGGTGTTCATATTGCAGTTTATTATGAATGATGAAAAAGAATCAGGTAAGGATTGCAGAATTAAATCCACTTGTAATTCTGCCTTTAACCCAAATCCTAAAGTCTCAAGCCTCTCTATGTACCCAATCATCTTGACCACATGAGGACGAACTTGGGCTCCCTCAGTCATGCCACTTCGAAACAATGCACTCGACACCTTGTACCTCTTATGTTGAGCGTTTCCTTCGAAAAGCTCCTTGAGGTGTAGAATTATGGCAGTAGCATCCATATTCTCATGCTGCTTTTGCAACTCAAGTGACATCGATGCTAACATAAGGCATTAAGCAGTACCAGCATCGTCAAGGAACCTTTGGTAAGTTTCCTTTACTTCCTAAGTGGCATCAGGATCAGGCTCAGCCAAATAAGGCTTGTTAAGGATATATAATTTCTTTTCGGACTTCAGAACAATCTGAAGATTTCGATACCAGTCCGAGAAATTAGATCCATCTAGCCTGTTTTCTTTCTCAATTATTGATTGTAGGTTGAAATTGCTCCTTTTTAAATGAATCTACAATACAGAAAAGTAAAGTTATTATCATGTTTATTATCATTATTTAATAAGGCCTTTTATTAAATAATCGCTCCCAGTATTTTCCTCAAGCCAATAACCCTCACTATTAACTTGGGAAAGCCCGTTGGCTTTCTTAGTGGACTGAGATCCCATCTAGCCCATTTTAAACCTTCGCTTTTAGCGAACAAGCCAAAATAGGTTGATTAGGTAGGCCAGCAACTTAATCCACACCAGTTGATAGCTCTCACTACCAACCTCAAATGTGGAGTAAGCCAACAAGCCAATCACACAATATGATGATCGAAGCCATTGTCCTCAAGTGTGATTCTTAGTATCAGTAGAGTGGACACTACATGTCGTCATGTACACATAACGAGTGTACTTCGCTACTATGCCCATGACTTGTTTATCAACCTTCGCTTTGGCGAACAAACTGATAATCCGAGGATTATACTAGTTTATTTAAGCTTTTAAGCCGGATTTTAGATACTTCTTAGTTTATTTTTGCCTGAATTGCTGCTTAATTCCTTACATTTCATGTTTCAGGTTAAAATGGACATTTTGAGCAAATAAAGACAGATTTGGAGTTTCGGACTCGTATGTAGGAGGGCAATTCTGTAATTTCTTGCCAACTTCAGAAGCGCGGCGAGGTTGTTCTTCGCCGCGGTGAAATGAGCTAGTCACGCACCAGATTCAGCTCCTTTGTCACCGCGGCAAGATTCCTTCTTCGCCGCAACGAAGTCTACACTTTCCAGTTTTTGTAAAATGCACAGTTTCGTTTTTAGGCTAAGTTTTAGGATTTTGGGCAGGATATAAAAGAAATACTTAGTATTTTTGTGGAGGGCGTTCGTGGAGAGATAGACAACAGTTTTTACATTTTCTTAGATTTATTTTTGAGTGATTTTGGGTTAAATAAAGTGTAAAGACTCGAGGTGAAACCAGTGGATTCTTCAATTGGGGAGATTCTTTTCCTTTTCTCTTGTGTCCATGATGTTGAACTTGGAATTTTTCGTTTCTTTTAATTGTTTTATTGATTTAGCCATGAACTAACCTTTTTAGGGTTAGGGTTTTGATGTAGTTCAGATTCTAATGGGTTAGAGAGTTGATGATTATTAATTTCATATGATTTTGCTTTGATTGTGTGATTATTCTGTATTTATTGTTTTTATATGATGAACATGATGAGATTGAGAGATAATTCATGTTAAGCTTCTTGGGTAATCACCATTGTATTATTGGATGCTAGAGATAGATTCAAGAACCAATGAAATCAATCTAGGATTCTTGTGCTTAATGAGCTTAGATTTATTAACTTTAAATTTGTTGGGTGCGGAAGGTTAATAGGGAAGAGTAGGAGAACATAGCCTGAGAAGGTATGTTGGACACCTTAGAGAGTTCGATTTACAATCAATGCATGTGAATATGAATTTAGTTTAATTCTTTAGGTTTAACCCATAGAGTCTGAATGAAGTCAAAACCCTACCCATTTGTTTGAATTGATTTTATCCATATTTTCAAATCTTGCTTTCATAGTTTAATTTTATTTGAAAAATTTTGTTTTAGTTATAGTTTAAATTGCTCCCTTTAATCCAAAAGAATTTGATTGCTTCAACTTGAAAATGGTAGAAAACTTAGTGCTTAGCAACAATCCTCGTGGGAACAATACTCACTCATGACTTTATTACTTGTGCGACTAGTATACTTGCTACATTTGCATGTTGTAGGAAACACGCATCAAGTTTTTGGCGCCGTTGCCGGGGATTGAGTTTTAAGTTAACATTAAGTTTTTCTATAATTAGCTAGATTGAAGTTTTAATTTTTGTTTTCAATTTTCAGTTGGTTTGTGATCTCACTTTCTTTCGTTTATTTTGTGCAGTTTATGCGAAGAGTAAGACGTCAGCCAGTGGTTCCTGTTGATCTTGAGATTGAGAGAACCGCGAGACGACTTAACAGAGAGAGAAGAGAAACAGAGGATATAGTGGTTGAAACAGAAGAAATAGCTGTTGAAATGGAAGAACCAGAAAACAGGACACTAAGGGAATTTTCAGTTCCCATGGTTAATGGCAGTGGTTCAAGCACTACGAGACCAGAAGTCCAAGCCAACACATTTGAGATAAAGCCGGTAATCATCTAGATGATCCAGCAGCTGGTAAGGTTTAATGGTGATTTGAAAGAAGATCCGAATCAACATATTGCAAACTTCTTAGAAATTTGTGACACCTTCAAGTCGAACGGAGTGTCAGATGACGCCATTAGGTTGAGGTTATTCCCATTCTGATTGGGGGATAAAGCAAAGGGGTGGTTAATGGCACTACTATCGGGAACTATCACAACATGGAATGATCTAGCACAGAAGTTCTTGACCAAGTTCTTCCCTCCAGCAAAATCAGCAAAACTGAGAAATGATATCACATCATTTCTACAAGATGAATCCGATTCATTGTATGAGGCTTGGGAGAGGTACAAGGAATTGATGAGGAAATGTCCATACCATGGGTTGCCAGTTTGGCTTCAAGTCCAAACATTCTACAATGGACTGATAGGTAACGTGCAAACCATGGTGGATGTAGCATCGGGAGGAGCCTTGTAGAATAAGACACCAGAGGAGGCTTATGAGTTGTTTGAGGTTTTGGCAAGCAACAACTATCAAAGACCAAATGAGGGAGTGATATCAAGGAAATCTACGGGTCTTCATGAAGTTGATGCCTTCACAGCCATCTCAGCCCAACTCACGACACTTCAAAAACAGTTGGGAAGTATGCAGGTAAATTCTATTCAAGCACCTCAACTAACTTGTGATTTTTGTGCAGGGAACCATGTGAGCAGCGAGTGTCAAGTGGGAACACATTTACTTCGTCATCTTCATCATCGGAGCAAGTGAACTACTTGGCAGGAAATCAGAGGCAACCAAACAACCCGTACTCCAACACATACAATCCGGGATGGAGAAATCATCCAAATCTGGCTTAGGGGCAATCAGAACTAGCAAAATAATCAATGGAACCAAAAGCCATTGCCAAATAACCAACCAGGGGTGAATAATCAACCGGGAGATCCAAGAGTGACAAAGTTGAAGGACATGTTTGGGAAATTCATGCAGGAGACCACTGGTTTTATGAATGAGACAAGGACGAATTTTAGAAATTAAGGGGCGTCCATTCGAAATCTTGAGGTACAGATGGGGCAATTGGCCGAGAAGTTAAATGAGAGCCTGCAAGGATCTCTACCAAGTAACACGGTGACTAACCCACGTGAGCAAGTGAATGCAATTTCATTGAGAAGTGGGACAGTTTTAGAAGAGGTGGAAAAATCAAGGAAAGAGGAAAATCCATCAAAGAAAAATGAAAAATCTGATGAGGAAGTTGATGAAGAAATCATTGCTGAAGAGAAACCACCCAGCCCAAGGAAAGATGAACAGAAGCAGGAAGAGGGGAAAAAGAAAAGGAAAGAGAAATTTCCATTCCCCGAGATACCACCAGAGTTGACGCATCACACACCACCCGTACCTTTTCCTCAAAGACTCAGAAAAGAAAATCAGGATAAGTAGTTTATTAAATTTCTTGATGTTTTTAAGAAACTGCATATTAACATTCCTTTTGCAGATGCATTGCAGTAGATGCCGAGCTACACGAAATTCCTTAAGGAAATCCTATTGAACAAAAGGAAGCTAGAAGATGAGGAAACAGTGATGCTTACGGAGGAGTGTAGTGCCATTCTCCAGAAGAAGTTACCCCCAAAGCTCAAAAATCTAGGGAGTTTTACTATTCCTTGCACTATAAGAGATATCATCTTTGATCGAGTTTTATGTGACCTAGGTGCTAGCATTAACCTTATGCCTTTTTCTATTTTCAGGAAATTAGGAATTGGTGAAGTGAAGCCGACAACCATATGCTTGCAACTCGGAGATCGATCAATAAAGCATCCGAGGGGCATTGTGGAAGATTTGTTGATTAAGGTGGATAAGTTTATTTTTCTTGCGGATTTCTTTGTGTTGGATATGGAAGAAGACAAAGAGATTCCTCTTATTCTGGGACGACCATTTCTGGCGACCGGAAGAGCTTTAATTGACGTTCAAGAAAGGAAGTTGATCATGAGGATGCAAGATGAAGAAATAACATTTAATGTTCTTGAATCAATGAGAGCTCCACCTAAACAAGAGTCATGTTTAAAAATCGATGTGGTGGACCAGGCAAGGATTGAAACCTTCCAACTGAACAATCCTAAGGTGGAAATTAAGAGCTGCATTGTCAAACCGAATCAGTTCGAGAGTGAGGACCATAACGGAAGGGGTTGCACAAAATTCCGAGATAAGCCACAGTCGAGATTGTGTTTTCACAAGGAACGGATCTCTCTGCTCAAAAAGGGTGAGGGAAGGTCAAGAAAATGGAAAGCAGTCGGTGAGAAGAGTCGAACCACCAAAGTAATGACCAAGGGATGGAAATGGGTGGTGAAACTCTCAACAAGGACTCTGTGTGAAAAAGATCATCAGCAAAAGAAGTTCGAGCACAAGGGAAAATTTTGGGATGTGATGTACTTGGATAATCCGGACTAACGTGAAAAATTGAGAGAGTCGAGCTTACCGACTATAAACAAGCACTTCTTGGGAGGCAACCCAAGTGTTTTAATTTTTTTTTTTCTATTTTTCATTTCAGTGTGTTTGAATGTGTTTGATTTTCTTATGAGTTTGAATGGTTTTTAATTTGTGTGTTTTTGGGTGTTTCAGGTGAAGTTTTTAGCTAATGCAAGGAAAGAAAATGCTCCAGACTTCGCCGAGGCAAAGAAGTATTCTTCACCTCGGCGAAGCACATTGTGTAAAAATAAGTTTTGAAAAGTCCTAGACTTCGCCGTGGCGAAGATTGTTCTTCGCCGAGGCGAAGCAACCTGAAAATATGTTGCAGCTACTGTAAGTTTTTGCCCCAACGAAGAATTTTTCTTTGTCGCGGCGAAGCAGGTTGGACGAAATTTGTCTAAGGCAAGTTCGCCACGGTAAGTTTTCGCCCTGGCAAAGTATTTTTCTTCACCGCGGCGAAACCTGGGTAACTAGGGTTCTATGAACGAAGAACTTTGCAGCGGCGAAGACAATTTTCTATAAATACCCACTTTTGTTTTTCATTCTTCACGCGACTTTTCAAATACAATTGAGAGAAAATTTTTCCAATTCCAATCCTTTGCCTTCCAAGTGTTTTCCTAACCAAAGTTCTCACTCCTTAACCCTCCTAATCACCAAAACAACTCATTTCAACAACAATTTTTGCGAAAATTTCACGAAAATTTTAAGTTCAAGAAATTTGGGGCTTTCCAATCTGGGCTGATTCTGGGTAAATTGGTGGCGAATAATCCTTTGTATAGGTAAGATCTCAAGTTCCTTAAACTCTTTTTCGCACAATTTCGAGCTTTGATTTGTAGATCTGAAAAAGTTGCTTGTTGGTTGAGTTTTGAATTTTTTGGTGTTTGTGAGTTCGATTTTATTGAAGAAGGGTTGATTATGCATGTTGTGATATTGAGGAGTGTGGATTTTGAGTTTTGGAGTGTTTTGTTGAATAGTTTGGGGGTCTAAGTGCGAATGTTTGGAAGTGTTCTCAATTTTCTGTTTCAGGTTTGAATTGGTTGTTGTGGGAAACCTAGGCTTGAATTTTTGGGTTGCGCTGTGAGTTGAGTTATAGAAAATGGCACCCAAAGTTAAGGTTCCATACAAGGGCAAGGGAAAAGGAAAGAAAGTGGACAACCGCTTCGTGAGTGAAAAGGCCCAGAAAAGATATCAAAGGGCTATCTAAAGAAAAGATAAGGGTTTTATTCCTGAGCGCAGATTGACCGCGAGTCAGGCTTTGGGCTGGAGTTGAGGGAGACAGTGGGAACTGTTTATGAGTGCTCTGCACAATCGGCTGTAGAGCCGCTAGTAAGGGAGTTTTATGCCAACATCCCGGATTGTGTGGAAGGTACTGCATTTGTGAGAGGGGTTGATGTGCCGTTTACGAATGACATGATCAATGAGTTTTATACCCTGCCTAGGCTTTATCAGGATGAGTACGCAAGGTTCAGGGCGTCACAGTTTCAGGATAGTATCATTCTTCCGGTCATTGCAAAACCGGATGCAACTTGGGCAGTGTCGAAGAAACAAAAGACCATTAAGGGAACTTATTTGACACCGATGGCTCAACTGTGGCAGTATTTTGTTAGTGCGAGATTGATGCCGGAAACGCACTATAGCACGGTAACTTACAAGAAGACATTATTGCTTTATGCTATTGCCACAGGAAAGAGTATAAATGTGGGACGAATTATCTTTAACAACATTCATCATGCCGCCAAACCAGGGCGATCAAGTTACTCTTTCCCACATCTCATTACAGCCTTGTGCATTAGAGCTGGAGCCAAGGTGGATGATGATGAGCAACGTATTCATGCTGCCCCCATCCTCGATTCAGATTATTTTCAGAAGCATCTTGAATGTCCAGAAGCTGAGCAACCAAGAGCTGGAACAAAATGGCAGAGAACCACACAAGGCCTTGTCACATCCTCCAGCTCCACAGCTACATAGAAGGAGATGATACAACAGATGATGGGTATGATGAAACGTAGGGAAAAACGTCAGGATTGGTTGGCTGAGCAGACCCAGATGATGTATGATATGCAAAAGAGTAGCTTCAACATGCTCAACGTTGACACTTCAGAATTCCAATGGGCTGACTGGGATTCAGATGAGTGGATGGGCTCCAAGTCGGAAGAGGAAGAAGAGGAAGACGAGGGAGGCGAAGAATGAGCACCGGAACACCTGTTTTGTTTTTCTTTATTTTTATTTGTTTTTAGTTGATTTTGTTTTTCATTTCAAATAGTAAACTCAGTTTATAATTTTGTTTTGGGTTGTGGTAGTTGTTTTAGTTATTTCATTTTCTTTTAATTTGTAGTTTGTGCAAGGACGAGATTAGGTTGTAATACTTTCATATTAGTTAGTGGATTTTTCTAACATAGTGGACACCACAGTTTCAATTGTTTTGACAGATGTTGGGTGATGAAAAGGTCACAGATCGGGTGTGCAATGTAGAGCAAAACTTCACGGATTAATCAGGGAACTATCTTGTACCTTTGTTATTTTTGTTTTTCGATTCCTAATTTATGCGTAATGGGACATTGGGGACAATGTCATCTTTTGTTTGGGGGTAGGAAAATTAGAAATTTTTTATTTTGTGTATTTTACTTTGGTTTGATTGTTTTTGCCGATGATGAATTGTATAAATCAATTATGCGAATTGGATTGTTGCGATTTTATTGTTGAGAAATGTTAAGCATTGCTTCAAGTTTAGGTTTATTGACTGAATTTTGATTGAGGTTTGTTGAGTGGTTCAACCACCATTTTCACTTTTGTGGCATGCTTAGATTCATTTTATGTACTTAGGTAAAGTTTTGATAATGTTGGTGGACTGTAGAACCTAGTAGAGAAGTGCTTGAAGCGAAATTCTAGGATTAGACATGGTTGAGGAGATGATTTAGGCATTCTCTTTGGAACGTTTGAGCCTTTCTAGCCAACCCATGAATGAAATTGTCCCTAGTCACCCATTTGAGCCGTATGAATTATTGTTGCTTTATTTTTCTTGGCTAACCAAAAATTGTCCGATCCTTATACCCTAAACACTCTGTCGTACCCTTAGGAGAATTCGATCCTAATGCAAACACAAAGAACAGGAAGAGTTGTACGAATAAACTAAAAGAATAGTTTGGGGGTTGTGAAAAGGGCAATAAAAACAAAAGAGGTAGTTCACCTCAATTCAATTGATTTGTCTTCTTTTGAAAAAAACAAAAAAAAAAAAAAAAACTTGAACCCGGGCGCCACTGTAGCAGTACTGTGCACCCCCGTCTTTTGCCAAGTTTAAGGGTATCTCGGTGAAAACCGAATAAGCGCCTTAAAAAGCGCCTAGCAAGACTTGGCGACCTCCGGTTTAACAACACCACGTACACCTTAGACGCACTTCCCCCGCCGCATTTATGGTATCAGAAATAAGAAAGATACAAGTTTGAGGGTTGTAAATTAGTGGACACGTTGATTGGTGGTTGAGAAGAAGTGGAGTTCGATTTGATTTGAGTGTTTGCATGAGGAAAACCGAGTTCTCTTACTTTGTTATTCCTATCCTTTTTCTTGGAACCCACTTCCCGAGCCTAGCGTTACAAGCTTATAAAAACCTTTTGATTCTTATCTTTGTCTAGTCCTCATTAGTGGAGAGTAGTTCGATATTTAGGCTTATGGAGTCTGCCACCATTTGATAAACTTTGCATTCCTGCATAAAATAATCCGGGAAGTCGAAAGGTGGATTGAAGTGGGAATTACCTACTTGGGGGACCAATTGAGAAAGAAAGTCGATGCAACTTATAACTTCTTGGAGTGTTAAACATTTTTATATTAATAATTTTGCAACTTTTGAGATTGGTATAAATTCTAGGCAGTTGTTTTGTGAGTCAAGTCTCTTGTTTCTCTTTTCAATTTTTTGTCATTTGCTATTTTGTGTTTTTGAAAGTTTGTGTTTTTCTTTTATCTTGTTTTGTACCTGATGCTCGGGGACGAGCATGTCCCTAGTTTGGGGGTATTTGATAATTCGAGGATTATACTAGTTTATTTAAGCTTTTAGGCTGGATTTTAGATACTTCTTAGTTTATTTTTGCCTGAATTGCTACTTAATTCCTTACATTTCGTGTTTCAGGTTAAAATGGACATTTTGAGCGAACAAAGACAGATTTGGAGTTTCTGGCCTCAGAAGCAAGCGGAGGGCAATTCTGTAATTTCAGAATTCTTCAGGCGGCGAAGAACAACCTTCGTCGCGGCGAAATGAGCCACTCACACACCAGATTCAGCTCCTTTGTCGCCACGGCGAGATTCCTTCTTTGCCGTGGCGAAGTCTGCCATTTCCAGTTTTTGTAAAACGCACAGTTTCGTTTTTAGGCTAAGTTTTAAGATTTTGGGTGAGATATAAAAGAAATACTTAGTCTTTTTGTGGAAGGCGTTCGTGGAGAGATAGACAGCAGTTTTTACATTTTCTTAGATTTATTTTTGAGTGATTTTGGGTTAAACAAAGTGTGAAGATTCGAGGTGAAACCAGTGGATTCATCAATTGGGGAGATTCTTTTCCTTTTCTCTTGTGTCCATGATGTTGAACTTGGAATTTTTCGTTTCTTTTAATTGTTTTATTGATTTAGACATGAACTAACCTTTTTAGGGTTAGGGTTTTGAAGTAGTTTGGATTCTAATGGGTTAGAGAGTTGATGATTATTAATTTCATATGATTTTGCTTTGATTGTGTGATTATTCTGTATTTATTGTTTTTATATGATGAACATGATAAGATTGAGAGATAACTCATGTTAAGCTTCTTGGGTAATCACCATTGTATTATTGGATGCTAGAAATAGATTCAAGAACCAATGAAATCAATCTAGGATTCTTGTGCTTAATGAGCTTAGATTTATTAACTTTCAATTTGTTGGGTGCGGAAGGTTAATAGGGAAGAGTAGGAGAACATAGCCTGAGAAGGTATGTTGGACACCTTAGAGAGTTCGATTTACAATCAATGCATGTGAATATGAATTTAGTTTAATTCTTTAGGTTTAACCCATAGAGTCCGAATGAAGTCAAAACCCTACCCGTTTGTTTGAATTGATTTTATCCATATTTTCAAATCTTGCTTTCATAATTTAATTTTATTTTAGAAAAATTTTGTTTTAGTTATAGTTTAAATTGCTCCATTTAATCCAAAAGAATTCGATTGCTTCAACTTGAAAACGGTAGAAAACTTAGTGCTTAGTAACAATCCTCGTGGGAACGATACTCACTCATCACTCTATTACTTGTGCAACTAGTATACTTGCTACATTTGCATGTTGTAGGAAACACGCATCACAAACAATACAGTCATTTTAAGTCAACCCATTACCATTAAGAAAAACTCCAATGAATTTTAACCTCCCACTGGTAGAAGTGTACCCTTCGCTTTGGCGAACAAGGTTCCGACGAACAGTGGTTTGATTAAAACCATGGTGATGGAAGGCATACGTGACTTAATATACTTAAGTTGAGGGTTTTTATTTAATGTCTCACCAGATTATTATCTTTGTTAGAATGACATTGTTTGGCATGTTATTGAACATTCAACCTTAGCATGCATTCTAAACAAAATAAAACGTGCCAGTACATGGCCCACTAAAACCAATTTCCTCGAGCCTAGAGGAATCGGTGGGTCAACCTAGGGGTTTAAAAGTAAATCTTGGGTCTTCAAGTTATTCCTTTTCATAGCTCCTTCGTTTCTTCTTCACGATCATTACAAGGAATTTTTATAATAAAAAATCCTATTCTAATTTACATCAATAAAGATAGAAACCTTGCGTTACATACGAGGGGAGTGAGATGAGAAGAAGAAATACATGGAGATATAAGAGAGAGAGGCAAACCGCAGGTCCTATTTCTTTATAAAATTACAAGCAAACCCAAAATTACAAAAAGCATACCAAAGGTCTAAGGCTCATGTACTGGGCACCATGCAATTTCAAACAAGAACATCGCATAAATCCAAAATTAACATTTTGAATTTGGGTGGGTGAAATTATTAAATTACCCTTCTTATACGTGCAAAATTTTATTGGCTTTATAGGTTCAAAAACTGTAATTTGGCCCCCTGTGCGAAAACCAAAAAGCAAAAACGGAACAGTAGCTTTCTTGCCGCGGTGAATAAAATATTCGCCCCTACGAAGTAAATACACATGGTCGCTGCGGTGAAGTTTTATTTCGCCGCGGCAAACGCCATAAACTTCTAGAAAACACAAAACGTTCTAGAGAGTTTCATGTCGCGGCGAAGTTTTATTTCACCGTGGCTAGATCTACTTTTTTGGCAGGTTGGCACGGCGAAGGTTTATTTCGCTGTGGCCAGATTCACTTTTTGCATCTCACTGCAGCAAAGTGTTATTTCGCTGTGGCTAACTCTGCAACACAGTGAATCGCACAGTCACCCTTTTTGCAGTTTTTTCAAGTAACGATACGGATCCAAATCGAATCAAATGGACAAGCATTCGACCAGGACATCAACCAACCAATAAGTCACTCATCAACACATCATTAGTCAATTGATCAATTAAACCAATCAAAATACAAAAATTCACCATATTCATGAAAATAGATTATGCAAAAACATGTTACCAAACAAGTCATGTTATCAAACATCAATGATTAAACAAAATAATCTGGTACCCAAGGTTCTGATACCACTATAAGCATATGATCGGGTATACATAGTGTAAAAACACAGTTTCAAAACAAATAAAAACCGATCATATGCTTAATCCCAAATCTGGGTACAGATTATAATGTTTATAAATTTTGTATTACAACAATATAATAAATCCATACAAGGATTCAGAATGCTTTCACATGTTTGGAGGCTCCTCCCAATATCTCTGACTTCTTTCACGATCACTGTTCATAGCACTGTTCACAAGCTACTATTCATCAACGCTATTCACTTTATTCTTCGCTAATCAATCCAAAGTAGAATCGCACTCACAGAATCCACACGAAGACAATCCGTAGAACCCTTGATTATTTTGCTAGAACAATCAAGGGCTTTCAGAATCAAGAAAGAAGAACAAGAAAAAAATTTCTTTTTCACTCGAGAGTGAAACGTGTGAGAGAGAGAGAGAGATTTTCTGTGGCTAGGGTTTTAATTGAATAAATAATTCTATATTGTTTTAATTTTAATTTGCACTTATATAGTGCAACAATTAAAACCCTATTCCACTTAGGAATAGCCATGGGCTCTAACCCTAGTTCACCCTTGCAACCAAACACCAAGTAATTGGTATTTTGAAGTAATAAATTAATTATTATTATAATTAAAATCAATTAATATATAATAATATATTAACATTTAATTAATAATAATAATTCATTTAAATATATGCACACATATATATTTAAATATAATCTCACTAATTTAATTTTAATATCAAATTAAATAAAGGCAACAACCTCAACAAATTTAATTGCACTGCAAGATTACCAAAATACCCTTTCATCCTGAAAGACGAAAATACCCTTCTCACAAATTGATTCTTAAATTATCTTCTAAGTGTGTAACCTGTAGGCTCATCATCATATCGGCAGTGTGTAGTATTGCGATTAACACCAATTAATCGTCTCACTACACAATGCACTGGGACATGCTAGCAAGGCATCATGGCCACCCGATAGATTCAGATTCAGCGAAACCGTAGCTTGTCAACGGTATGGTTATCATGCAATCAAATCCTTTCATCAACTATTATCTCATAGAGACTGAGGTACATAAATAGTGTCAACCTCAGATATCCTTGACATGTTTGTATTCAGTTAATGGACCAATGATAGGAATATTAAATTGGATTGAGCAACAACTCAATCCCACTGTGGCCATAGATTTAGTGTAATTATCATTTACTGAATTACCCAATGAGATAACTTCTCCCGTTCCTAGGAGTGGTGAATCCTTTGTCAATCCACCATAGTCTTCGATACACTTCTCAATGTAGCCAATCACTACCGTATTAATACCTTTGAATAGAACTATGTTGGGCTAGTGTCAAACTATACCAATTGGTGCACAAGGTGCTCCGGTGATCTCAAGTCTGAGGATCACATGCACCACCATCCATTAAAGGATTTATTCCATAGACACTGTGTCAGTAAACGGTCCCATACACGCAGTGGAAACAAAAATATAATTCAGGGATCGTTTACATGAGCCAAGATCAAGGGTATAATTTTACAGTTCATATTAAATAAAATCTGCAGGAAAAATAAATCTGAGTTTAAAGAAAACAAACGCACGTTGGAGGCTCCTCCAAATTTGTCGACGAATGTTTTGCTACCGATCCAAGTGTAGGATTGAACCTGCGTAGTCCACACGAAGAAAATCTCAAAAAGAACCAACGAGAGATTTGCTAGATCCTCTTTGGCTTCAAGATTAAGAAGTAAGCAAATCAATTGAATTGATTTTAGGCAAAAGATGTTTCTGCCGTGGGAGTGTTTTGGAGTGGTTGCTGTGGTGTTTTAATTTCAAGAAGAAATCAATTAATTAATTAATTAACACACACACTTTTCTTTTTATAGTTAATCAATTTGCCCTAATCCCATACGGAATAGGCTTGGGCTCCAACCCAAACCCCCATGTTGCCAAACACTCCAATTTAATATTTTATTTTTCCATCATTATCTCAATTAAAATCAATTAATATATATATATATATATATATATATATATATTAACATTTAACAATAATGATAATATATATTTAAATATGTGCGAACACACATTTAAACGTAATTTCACTTATTTAATTTTTCTAACAAATTAAATAAAGGCTATGACCTCAGCAAATTTAATTGCACTGTGAAATTACCAAAATACCCTTTCACCTTAAAAGACGAAAACGCCCTTCTTTCTTCTTGGATTTTAAATTGTCTTCTATATGTGTGACCCATAGGCTCCTCATCATACCGGCAGTGTATAGTATAGCGATTAACACCAATTAATCGTCTCATTAATACAGAGACCAAGATTGGCCCCTAGCAAGGCATCATGGCCACCCGATAGATTCAGATTCAGCAAAGTAGCTACTTATCAACGATATGGTTACCGTGCAATTCGTTCCTTTCATCATACGTTATCTCGACGAGACGAAGGCATAGAAATAGTGTCAACCTTCGGTTACTCTCGATATTAGGTATTTAGTTTCGGGACCAATGACCAGTATTATAAACTAGATAGAGCAACAACTCAATCCCACTATGGCCACAGTTTTAACGTCATTGCTATATACTGAATTGCGCCGTGAGATAACTTCTCCCGCACCCGGGAGTGATGAATCCTCTGTCAATCCACCATAGTCTTGATACACTCCTTGATGCAGCCAATCACCACCGTATTGACAACTCCGAAAAGAACTGTGTTAGGCTAGTGTCAAACTACACCAATCGATGCACAAGGCACTCTAGTGATCTCAAGTCTAAGGATCACATGCACCACCATTCGTTAAAGGATTTGTTCCATAGACACTAGGGTTACCATCCATATGAAATCCTCTGGTGGGTCAGTCCAGTGAACTTGCTGCGGTGTAATCGCCTACAGCAAGCACCCATGTGTTGCACCAGGTTGTCACCAAACAACCTTGACAAGTGAGATCAAACACTGCCTTTCGACAGGGTCGTTCAACACTATGATAGCCTTACCGTATTATCTGTGCCCTTACTTTAGAATAGTACTAGGGCTACGGACGTTTCTAGAATGGCCACCATATGTGCTCCTAGGGTTCTCACTATCAAGATTTGAAACACTTGATACCCTTGTCACGGTTCTACCATTCTAAGGACATATATCAATACATATTGCAATAATAATGATTTACGCGATATAGAATAAGATGCCTTTTATTATTGATTAATGAACATTATTACAAAGAGTCAATTCTATAATAATTGATTGGCTCTAGGGCACCTACTCCAACACACTGGGGTTACCATCCATATGGAATCCTCTAGTGTGTCTGTCTAGTGAACTTGCCTCTAGCAAGCACCCATGCATTGCACTAGGTTGTCGGCAAACAACCTTGACAAGTGAGATCAGTCATTGCCTTTCGACAAGGTCATTCAACACTATGATAGTCTTACCGTATTATCTGTGTCCTTGGTCAGAATAATACTAGGGCTACGGACATTTCTAGAATGGCCACCATATGTGATCATAGGGTTCTCACTATCAAGATTTGAAACACTTGATACCCTCATCACGGTTTTATCATCCTACAGACATATATCATTACATACACGATATAGAAGAATATGCCTTTTATTGATAAATAAACATTTATTATAAAGTCAATTTTACAATAATTGATTAGCTCTAGGGCACCTACTCTAACACCCAATAGAGCTTCAAATTGCCAGTTGCAAAAGTGCATTACTCCATCACTTATAATAGCCCGTGGTACTCCAAATCAAGAAAAGATATTCTTCCTAAGAAAGCTTACCACTACTTTAGCATTATTGGAAGGTAAGGCAACTGCGTCTACCCACTTTGACACATAGTCCACCGTGTAATAGCCGCTTTCTACTCAAATACTCATAAAATATGTACATAATAAAATACATATAAAGTAGTATAAAAAGTTGGGCCCAAATTTTTCTTTTATTAAATATATACATTCTTTATACAAAAAGTTGTATCATGTACAAAACATCAAAACAAGGTGGACAATGTAGCCATATCTCTTTGCTTGCCAACGCCCTTTTGACTATATCCTCACCTAAGTCCTGCAAAACATAGAAAATAGCGGGTGAGCACAACTAATGATCAGTAAGTAAATCCTCTACCCATCTATCCCCGTAACTCTATCTCTCTAATTCTTTCCTTACAGTTCTCAATTACTCTCTATTTATACTTCTCTTTACTTTCTCTTTCTCATAACTCTTTTCTACTAACTCTCTTTAGTGGTCATGGCCTCATCTTACCAGAGGCACGGCTGGGACTCGCTCCCACTCTACATGACTTCTACTCATTCTAGCCGATCGGACTCGGTTATGTATGGATTCGGAACCCTTGGCCATGTGAGTGTATATTCTCTCTCTCTGGTATTTCGGTATAGCCCTCATCCGCATGCACTCTCACGGGCTACACCACTTCTCTCTCTCTTATACTCATGCCGCTCTCTCAATGCGGCGTACATGCGGGAAACTGTACCCCTTACTCATGGGTTCCCCATCGCACAACCTACTCTATTCTCTTTTCTCTTCGTTCTCTAGTGCTCATTCTCTCTTTCTCTTTACTCTTAAGGTAGCTTATACTCAAATTCTCTACTATGTCTCAAGCTACTTCTTAAGTGCATAAGAAAAATGCGTATGGACAGCTCATGCTCACTAATGCACTTATGAAATGTCAAATGCAATATTGCATCAAAACAGTCATTCTGCACAGGTCGTACTAAAAGGGCATAACTTGCGTTATACACATCGGATTGCTACGGTTTTGGTCTCGTTTTAAAGCTTAAAAACAGGGCTACAACTTTGATGTTTTAGTCTCAGCCCAGTTCAATCCGTAAGATGTCCAAAATTCACTTAGAAAGTCACGGCTGTGACAGGGCAGATTTCACTTAGGCATTTCCTCAAACAACTCATGTGCATACCAAAGCTCTACTTATCTATAACTCTACTCTTCTCTTTAATCATCCAAAATGGGAGGAAAACTCCCTCATACACTCTAATTTCCTGTCAAGGCAAAACACTCCCATAAGGTTTGCTCAAAACTCCCTCCAACTTCAATCAAACTCAACTCATCATCATGCAATCACAACACTTCTCATAACTCAATTAAATTCATATCAACATAGATAAATATTCATAACATCTCAATTTCTCAGCAAGCATAATACATACATATACATACACAATCTCTACTCAAATAAATTCTTAAATCTCAATTTAGTTTGGATTTACTTACTTTGTGAGGAAATAACTTCTCTAACACTTTTCCTTTCCTTTGGTAGCTTGATTTCTCTCTACAACTTTAAACAACAACAACATAAGACTTTAACCAAAACATACTAAAACTCTCATCTAAAGCAAGAATCCTTACCTTAGGATGCTTTAGATTAAAAATCTACTAAAAACTACTCAAAAAGTCCATAGAAATCCTTGGAAGATTGAAGGAAATTTGAGAGGAAAATAGAGAATGGAAGAGGCAGTGGAATGGATGAAATAAAGGTTTTCTCTACACTTAATCCTTTTTAGCTCATATAATATCCATCATTTCCCATTTTGCCCTTGCTCTTCCTTGGAAATTTCATCCATATCCTTTGATTCTTTGCAAATACACCCTTATTACCAACACATTCTCTACTTAATTTCCTTACATTTGACTCCCCACTATTCCTACTAATTAGGGGTAGAATGGTCATTATGCCCCAAAGGAAGAATTCTCTAGAAAACTCAAGAAACATTTTGTTAGGCTCTTCGCCATGGCGAAGAACATTCCGTCGCCCCGGCGAAACACAGCAGAACCTACCTGTGGGTGCAGCACCTCATCGCCCCGGCGAAGATTGGATTTCCAAAATTCACCAAATCTCAACCAAAACCAAGACAAACACTTAACCAATACAACATACCAACTCAATTGAAACTGAATCAATGAACTTTTAAGTAATACAGAAATCTTAAGTACGTACCTCAAGCGGGGCGTTACACACTTCAAATCAGAAAAGAACTTCTTCTTTTGTTGGAAAGTCATATCGGGAGCACTCGAGATGACAAGTAGTTTGTTATATTAGCATACCATAGTGCTTCTTCAATTTTCATCAATTGTTCATCTGGAAATGTGTCTTGAATTTGGACTTCTTTCTCATCCTCTCTTCCCGGTTGCTCAAGTCTTGACAAGTGATTTGCCACCACATTCTCCGACCCTTTCTTATCCTATATTTCCAAATCAAATTCTTGAAGGAGTAGAATCCATCGGATAATTCTCGGTTTTGCTTCTTACTTTGCTAAAAGATGTTTGAGCGCCGAATGATCCATGTAGACAATGACTTTTGCACCTAGTAAATAAGAGCAAAATTTGTCAAATGCATAAACAACTGCTGATAATCCGTAAATTATACAGTTTTTATTAGATCTTTTTGTCGGATTTCAGGTACTTTCTCGCATTTTGACCTGAATTGTTGCTTCATTCTTTACTTTTCGTATTTCAGGTTAAAATGGACATTTTGAGCAAATAAGAATAAAATTGGATATTTTTGACTCAGAAATTAGCGGATCTCAGAAGATAGGAGAGTTCCGGAGCAGGATAAAGCACGATAAAGCTTGTTTCCAAGGGAGAGCACCGAGAATCGAAGAATCAAACGAAGAAGCAAGCAGAGTGGCGGTTCTGTAATTTTAGAACTCTTCAAGAAGCTTCGCCCCGGCGAAGGAAATGTCTTCGCCGTGGCGAAGTAAGCCAGGGACGAGCTTGTCTGCTTCATTCTTCGCTGTGGCGAAGAATTCCTCGCCGCAAATGGCTACTCCACTTATTTCGCTTTTGTTAAAAGCACGCTTCATGCGCGTGTTTGTTTGGCTGGGTTATTTGGATGAAGTATAAAAGAAAAACTTAGTCTTTTTGCCCAGAGTCTTCATTTTTGTTTTAGGTTTAGCCACTTTTGCACTTTTCTAAGAACTTTGAGCGATTTGGTTTGTAAAAGGATGAAGATTCGATTTCCAACTAGAGGATTCATCTTTTGGGGGAGATTTCTATTCTTTATTCTCATTTTCATTATGTTGAACATGTTTATTTCCGAATTTCGTTTTTGTATTAGTGATTTAGTTATGAGCTAATCTATTTTGGGTTACGGTTTTGATGGTAGTTTGGATTTTAAATGGGTCAAGGGTTTGATTGTGTTATTTTCATATGAATATGCTTTGGTTGTGTGTTACTCTGATTTTTAATGTTGTATGTGATGAACATGGTGATATTGAGAAATGAATCATGTTAGGCTTCTTGGGTAATCACCATTATAGTATTGGATGCTAGAGATAGATTCAAGAATTAATGAAATCATTATAGGATTCTTTTGCTTAATGAGTTTGGATTTATTAATCTTCAAATTGTTGGGTGCGGAAGGTTAATAAGGAAGAATAGGAAGGCATAGCCCGAGAGGGTATGTCTAACATACTAGTGAGTTCGATTTACAACCATTGCTTATGAATGTGAGTGTAGTGCAATTTTAGGTTTAACCCATAAAAATCCAAATGAAGTCAAAACCCTACCCGTTTTTACTTGAATTGATATTCCGTGTTTTCATATTGCTTCTTAATTAGATTTAATCTTAGTTTAAATTTCATTTTGTTGTTTTTAATTAGAATTTGCTCCCACCAATCCAAAGAATTCGATTGCTTCAACTAGATAACATTAGGAAACTCAGTGCTTTACTTACAATCCTCGTGGGAACGATACTCTACTCATCAGTATATTACTTGTGCGACTAGTATACTTGCTACATATTGCATGTTGTAAGAAACACGCATCAAGTTTTTGGCGCCGTTGCCGGGGACTGTTTTAAGTTAACATTGAGTTTTTCTTTAAGTTTAGCTAGATTGAAGTTTTAATTTTTGTTTGTGATTTTCGTTAGAGTTGTGATCTCACTTTTCTTTCACTTGTGTTCGTTCAGTTTATGCGAAGAGCAAGACGTCAACCAATGGTTCCTGTTGACCTTGAGCTTGAGAGGACCGTGAGAAGACGTAACAGAGAGAGAAGAGAAAGAGAGAATCTTACTACAGAATCCGAAGAAGTTGTTGTTGAAATGGCGAACAAGAAAACAGACACCGAGGGAATTTTCGCCTCCCACAAGAAATGGAAGTGGGTCAAGTATTACTAGACCTACAGTACAAGCAAACAACTTCGAGATCAAGCTGGCAATCATCCAGATGATCCAACAGTCGGTTAGATTCAACGGTGATTTGAAGGAATATCTGAATTAGCACATTACAAATTTCCTAGAAATTTGCGACACCTTCAAGTCAAATGGAGTGTCAGATGATGCTATTAGGCTGCGGTTATTCCCATTCTCATTGGGAGATAAAGCAAAGGGGTGGTTAATGGCATTACCACCTGGGAACAATAACAACGTGGAATGATCTAGCACGTTAAATTCCCACCAAGTTCTTTCCTCCACTAAGTCATAAATTGAGAAATGATATCACATCATTTCTACAAGATGATGCCGAGTCGTTATACGAGGCTTGGGAGAGATACAAGGAGTTAATGAGAAAGTGTCCACACCATGGTCTGCCAGTTTGGCTTCAAGTCCAAAATTCTACAATGGGTTGATGGGTAATGTGCAAACCATGGTGGATGCATGGCAACCTTAGGGGCCTATCAAGAACACACCGAGGAGGCATATGAGTTGCTTGAGGTTTTGGCAAGCAACAACTATCAAAGACCGAATGAGAGAGTCACAACGAGGAAATCTTCAGGTCTTCATGAAGTTGATGCCTTCACAGCCATCTTAGCCCAACTCACTGCACTTCAAAAACAGTTGGGAACTATGCAGGTAAACTCTATACAAGCACCACAACTAACATGTGAATTTTGTGCAGGAAACCATGTGAGTAGCGAGTGCCAAGTTGGGAACACATTTGCTTCGTCATCTTCATCAATGGAGCATGTAAATTACTTGGCAGGAAATCAGAGACAACCAAACAACCCATACTCCAACACATATAATCCAGGTTGGAGAAATCATCCAAATCTAGCTTGGGGAAATCAGAATCAGCAAAATAACCAATGGAACCAGAGGCAAGTTCCAAATAACCCACCAGGGGTGACCAATCAATCGGGAGATCAAAGAGTGACGGAGTTGGAGGATATGTTTGGTAAATTCATGCAAGAGACCACAGGGTTCATGAATGAGACGAGGACAAATTTAGGAACCAAGGGGCATCCATTCGAAATCTTGAGGTATAGATGGGCCAATTGGCCGAGAAGTTGAATGATAGACCGCAGGGTTCTCTACCGAGCAATACTATGACTAACCCACGTGAACAAGCAAATGCCATAATTTTGCGAAGTGGGACAGCTTTGGGAGAAGTAGAACAACTTACCAAAGAGGTTGAGCAACCCGAAAAGGAAGATTCTCAAGAGAGAATTGATGAAGAGATCATTTGTGAAGAGAAACCAAAGCATTTGGGGGAAGAGAAAAAGAAAGAGGAAGAAAGGCAAAAGAAGAAGGAGAAATTGCCATTCCCCGAGATACCACCAGAATTGGCACATCACACCCCACCCGTGCCTTTTCCTCAGAGATTGAAAAAAAGAATCAGGATAAGCAATTTTCAAAGTTCATTGAAATTTTTAAAAAATTGCATATTAACATTCCTTTTGCAGATGCATTACAGCAAATGCCGAGTTATGCGAAGTTCCTGAAGGAAATCCTTTCGAACAAAAGGAAGTTAGAAGATGAGGAAACGGTGATGCTCACAGAAGAGTGTAGTGCAATCCTCCAGAAAAAATTACCCCCGAAGCTCAAAGATCCAAGGAGTTTTACTATTCCTTGTGTTATAGGGGATATTACTTTTGATCGTGTTCTATGTGATCTAGGAGCTAGTATTAATTTGATGCCCTTTTCTATTTTCAGGAGATTGGGAATTGGTGAAGTGAAGCTAACGACAATGTCGTTGCAATTAACGGATAGGTTAATAAAGCACCCGAGGGGGATAGTGGAAGATATATTAGTGAAGGTGGGGAAGATAATTTTTCCAGCGGACTTTGTGGTGTTGGACATGGAAGAGGAAATTCCTCTCATTTTGGGCCGGCCATTCTTGGCCACGGGGAGAGCACTGATTGATGTGCAGGAAGGAAAGTTACTGTTGAGGGTTCAAGATGAAATAGTAACTTTCAATGTTTTTGATGCAATGAAGTTTCCGTCTGAATCGGATTCATGTTTTAGTGTCGATGTGGTGGATGAACTTGTTATAGAATCTATGGAAGAAAACACCCCAGAATTACCTCTTGAAGCTTGTATAGCCAAATAAAAAACAGTAGAGGTAGAAGAATCGGCAAGTAATGATTGTGCTAGAATGTTAGAAGCACTTCAACCGATTGAGGAGAGTCAAGATATAGAATTTGAGGAGTTTGATTTTGACAAAGAGAAGGCAAAGGAAAAAAATGAAGAAGCTCCAAAGCTTGAATTGAAACCTTTACCGCCTCACCTCAAATATGTCTATCTTGGAGATTCAGAAACTTTTTTGGTGATTATTAGTGCAGATTTGAATGCATTAGAGGAAGAGAGGTTGATCAGAGTGTTGAGGGAACATAGACTAGCAATTGGATGGACCATTTCGGACATTAGAGGTATCTCGCCATCATTTTGCATGCATAAGATTCTCATGGAGGATGACATTAAGCCTAGGGTACAACCACAACGGAGATTGAATCCTTCAATGAAGGAAGTGGTGAGAAAGGAGGTAGTGAAACTCTTAGATGCGGGGATTATTTATCCGATTTTCGATAGTCCATGGGTGAGCCCAGTACAAGTGGTTCCGAAGAAAGGAGGGATCACGGTAGTGAAGAATGAGAGTAATGAGTTGATACCAACAAGGACGGTGACGGGCTGGAGAGTATGCATTGATTACAGTAAACTGAATGAGGTGACAAGGAAGGATCATTTCCCACTACCCTTCATTGATCGGGATGTTGGAGAGGTTGGCAGGACATGCCTATTATTGTTTCCTGGATGGGTATTCAGGATATAACCAAATTGCCATCGCTCTTGAGGATCAAGAGAAAACGACCTTCACTTGCCCCTACGGCACCTTTGCTTACCGAAGGATACCATTTGGGTTATGCAATGCACTAGCAACATTCCAAAGATGCATGATGTCAATCTTTGGAGACATGGTGGAAGCGGTTTATAGAAGTCTTCATGGATGACTTCTCAGTTTTTGGCTCATCATTTGATAACTGTCTAACAAATCTGTCTCTTGTTTTGTAGCGATGTAAGGAAACAAACTTGGTGCTGAATTGGGAGAAATGTCACTTCATGGTCCAAGAGGGAATAGTGCTCGGGCATAAGATTTCCAAGGATGGGATTGAAGTTGATCGAGCAAAGCAGTGATTGAGAAGCTACCACCACCATCAAATGTCAAAGCGGGTTCAAAGAAGTTTCTTAGGGCATGCGGGGGTGGTTTACTAGCAGCTTCATCAAGGATTTTTCTAAGATTTCTAAACCCCTTTGCAATCTATTGAATAAAGATGTTGTTTTTGATTTTAATAATGATTGCATGCATGCCTTCCTAACTCCAAAAAAATTACTAGTATCGCACTATTATTGCGCCTCCCGATTGGGGACCGCCTCTCAATTAATGTGTGATGCTAGTGACTTTGCTTTAGGGGTAGTATTAGGACAGAGAAAAAATAAAGTGTTGCATGTAATTCAGTATGCTAGCAAGACACTCGTTGATGCATAATTGAATTACACCACCACTGAAAAAGAATTATTGGCTGTGGTTTTTGCTTTTGACAAGTTTCGTTCTTACTTGTTAGGTGCGAAGGTGATCGTATACACGGACCATTCAGCACTCAGACACCTACTGGCAAAGCAAGAAGCAAAACCTCGGTTGATAAGATGGATTTTACTACTTCAAGAGTTTGAGTTGGAAATTCGAGACAATAAAGGGTCAGAAAATGTGGTAGCTTATCACTTGTCGAGATTTGAGAGACCAATCAAGGGAAATGAGGAGGAAATGCCAATTAGAGAAACATTGCTGATGAGAGTGGAAGAAGCACCATGGTATGCGGATTTTGCAAACTATTTGTCATCAAGGGTGCTCCCAAGTGGTATGATATATCAACGAGAGAAAATTTTTCTCATATTTAAAGTACTACTTTTGGGAAGAGCCGTTCCTATATAGACACTGTACTGATCAAATAATACGGAGATGTGTCCCGAAGGAAGAAATGGAGAGCATTTTAAGGCATTGTCATGAGAAGGAAGTAGGTGGCCATTTTGGGGGAGCTAGAACAGCAGCGAAGGTGTTGCAATCTGGGTTTTATTGGCCAACCCTCTTCAAGGATTCCTTTCGGATGATTCAAGAGTGTGACCAATGTCAACGGATGGGCAATATTTCAAAAAGAGATGAGATTCCGTTGAACAACATCCTGGTGGTTGACATTTTTGATGTGTGGGGGATTGATTTCATGGGTCCCTTCCCAAGTTCTTTTGGGAACACGTATATCTTGGTAGCGGTGGATTATATGTCGAAGTGGGTTGAGGCAGTTGCATTGCCAACTAATGATGCTAGGGTGGTGATTAATTTTGTGAGGAAGAATATTTTCTCAAGGTTTGGGGTACCAAGAGCAATCATTAGTGATTGAGGGTCTCATTTTTGCAATAGGCAAATGGGTGCACTGCTGAGCAAGTATGGAGTGACACATAGAGTTGCAACACCTTACCATCCACAAACGAGCGGGCAAGTGGAACTTTCGAATAGAGAACTCAAGGGGATTTTGGAAAAGACAGTTAATGCATCTAGGAAAGATTGGTCTCGGAGGCTGGATGATGCACTGTGGGCATACCGAACCGCATTTAAGACTCCGATTGGTATGTCTCCGTTTAGGATGGTTTATGGGAAAGCGTGCCACTTGCCAGTAGAACTTGAACATAAGGCATACTGGGCTGTCAAGCAGTTGAATATGGACTTGAAAGCCGCGGGAGAGGAGAGAATGCTGACTTTGAACGAACTTGATGAGTTTCGTCTCGAAGCATATGAAAATGCCCGGAATTATAAAGAGAAGACAAAAAGGTGGCACGACAAGCACATCCGGGTTAAGGCTTTTGAAGTTAGACAAGGTATTGTTGTTCAACTCTAGACTTAGGCTTTTCCCCGGGAAACTTAAGTCTAGATGGTCCGACCATTCATTATTACGAAGATTCATGCATCCGGAGCAGTGGAAGTCACACATGAAGAAAAGGGCACGTTCACGGTTAATGGACAGAGGTTGAAGCCATACATTGAGGGGTGATGAGTTGCAACTTCATCCCAATCCGGCTTGAAATCCCGACTTGAGAATTGAGAGAGTCGAGCTTTCGACTGTAAACAAGCGCTTCTTGGGAGGCAACCCAAATGTTTTTAACTTTTTGTTTGTCATTTTGGTTGTTGATTTTGTTTAATTTCATTTTTAGTTTTTATGAATTCTTATAATTGTTTTTGGGTGTGTCAGGTGAAGTCATGAGCCAAAGAAAGGTATGAAAATGCTCCAGACTTCACCGAGGCGAAGAAACTTTCTTCGCCGCGGTGAAGCAAACTGAATAGAAGAGTTAGCTCCTGGATGATTTCGCCACGGCAAAGGAATTGTTGTCGCCGTGGCGAAGAAATTTTCTTCGGGGGCGAAGAAAACCGGCAAAACCTGGGAATTTTATTGTTGTTCATGAACGAAGAACGTCGCCGCGGTGAAGTTTCTTCTTCGCCGCGGCGAAACCTGGAAATTTTATTAGGGTTTATGAATGATGAACTTCGCCGCGGCGAAGAATCTTCTTCGCCGCGGCAACGAGCCGTTTCTATAAATACTAACTTTTCTTCTTCATTCTTCACGCCGCCTTGCATTTTGAGTTAAGAGAAAATTTTTCAAACTTCCATCTTTTGCTTCCAATTTGTGTTTCCAACCAAAACTCTTACTCTACAACATTCCTAAACACCAAAACAACCCTTTTCAACAACAATTTTCGCGAAAATTTCACGAAAATTTTTGGATCAAAAATTTGGGGCTTTCTAATCTGGGTCGTTTCTGATTCAATTGGTGGTGCAAACTCCTTCATATTGGTAAGATCTCAATAACCCAAAGCTTTATTTCGAAAAATTTTAAGTTTCTAATCATAGATCTGAGAATTTTGTTGAACTTTTGAGTTGAGAATATTTGGGTAATTTTGAGTTGTGATTTTGATTGAAGTAGAGAAGTTTATGAATTAATTGATTGTTAGAAGTGTGGGTGTTGATTTTTTTTTTGGAGTGTTTGTGTTGAATTGAAAAATTGTAGTTTGGGGGTTGAATTGCGAATTTTTGGAAGTGTGGGTTGTTTTACATGTTTGACGTGGCTGTGTAGAATTAGGTATAAATTCTTGTGGTTAATATTTTTGGATTGAATTTCAGTTGGAACAATGGCTCCGAAGGTTAAGCAACCATACAAGGGAGAGAGTAAGAGTAAGGGAAAGAGTGTCGATAACCGATTTGTGAACGATGATGCCCGAAAAAGATATGAGGCGGCCATTCAAAAAAAGGACAAAGGGATTATTCCGGAGCGCGGTTTAACCGCTACTCAGGCTTTTGACTGGAGTAGAGGGAGACAGTGGGATATGTTTTTGCGAGCTCCTGAGCAGTTGGTTGTTGAGCCGCTAGTAAGGGAGTTCTATGCCAATCTCCCGGAGTGTAAGGAAGAGACAGTTTTTGTAAGAGGAGAGGATGTGCCTTTTACGAGAAAGGAAATCAATGATTTCTTTCATTTGCCAGAAATCCTCATTGATGATTATGTGCAGTTCAAGAGATCACGGATTGATGACGGCTTAATCCTTCCAGTGATTGCAAAACCGGGTGCAGAGTGGGCAGTGTCCAAGAAACAGAAAAAGACTATTAAGGGCACACAGTTGACACCAATGGCTCAGCTGTGGCAATACTATATCTATGCGAGACTCATGCCGGAATCACACTACAGTACCGTGACTTGCGAGAAGGCATTGCTACTTTATTCGATTGCCACAGGGAAGAGTATTGATGTGGGGGACATAATTTTTAGCAGCATTAAGCTAGCAGCAAACCCAGGGCGAGGAAGTTACTGTTTCCGCATCTCATCATAGCTTTATGCCTAAAAGCTGGGGTCACGGTTCAGGATGACGAGTAGCGTATTCATGCTGCGCCAACTTTATATTCGGATTATTACAAGAAACACCTTGACCGAACGGAAGCTGCACAACCAAGAGCAGGGGCGAAAAGGCGGAGAACAAGCCTTGCCACATCATCCAGCTCCACAGGTACACAAAAAGAGATGATGCAGGAAATGATGGGCCTGATGAAATATATTAAGAGACGTCAGGATTTCATGATGGAGCGGACTGAGATAATGCATGAGCTACTAACAAATAGCTTCAAGGAGCTTAATGTTGACACTTCAGCATACCAATGGGTCGACTGGAACTCGGATGAGTGGTTGGACTCCGAGGTGGACGAGGAAGACGAGGGCTCCGAGGAAGAAGATGAAGAAGAAGATTGAACCAGAGCACCTGTTTATGTTTTGTGTTTGTTTAATTGCTTTCATTTAATTTTGTGCCCACTTGAAACTTTAAACTCAGTTTATTTTGGTTTTGGATTTTGTTTATTTTGTTAGTTGTTTAGTTGATGTTTTTAATTAGTAGTTGTTGAAAGGACGAGATTAGGTTGTAATATTTTCAAGTTAGTTGTGAATTCGTTCTAACATGAAGGACACCACAGTTTTATTGTTTTGACAGATTTTGGATGATGAAAAGTCCGAGAACGGGTGAGCATTGTGGAGCGACAATTCATGAATTAACCAGGGAGCATTCTCATGCCTTTATTGTTTTTCTTTTGTTATTCTCTATTCCTGATTTGTGCATAATGGAACATTGGGGACAATGTCATGTTTAGTTTGGGGGTAGGGAATAGATTTTGAGTTTAAGGGTATATTGGCTGGAAACCAAGATCATGCTTAAAAGCGCCTAGCAAAGACTTGGCGACCTCGGGTTTAACAATGCCACGTACGCCTTAACTAAAAAAAAATTAGTTTTGTTATTTTTTTCTTTTGGTTGTTTCGTTGTTGCCGATGATGATTTGCATAGATCAATGATGAGAATAGAATTGTTGAATTTTTATTGTTGAGAAATGTTAAGCATTGCTTCAAGTTTATGTTTATTGACTGGATTTTGATTGAGGTTTGTTGAGTGGTTCAACCACCATTTTCATTTTTTCGGCATGCTTAGATTCATTTTATGTGGTTAGGTAAAGTTTTGATAATGTTGGTGGACTCTAGAACCTAGTTGAGAAGTGCTTGAGGCGAAATTCTAGGATTAGACATGGTTGAGGAGATGATTTAGGCATTTTTTTCGGAACGTTTGAGCCTTTCTAGCCAACCCATGAATGAAATTTTCCCCAGTCACCCTTTTGAGCCATACGAATTTTATTGCTGTATTTTTTTTTTTTTTTTTTTGGAAAACAACAAAATTGTCAAATCCTTTTACCCTAAACACTTTATCGTACCCTTAGGAGAATTCGGTCCTAGTACAAAACAAGGAACGGGAAGAGTGTACGAATGAACAAAAGAATAGTTTGGGGGTTGAAAGAAGAAAAATAATGAAGAGGCCAAAAGAATAGTTGGGGTTGAGAGAAAAGAATAAAAGCAAAAGAGGTAGTCACCTCATTTTCAATTCAATTGTGTTAAAAAAAACCAATGCTGCCTAGTTTAAGGGTATACATTTGAAACGAACACGCTTAAAAGCGCCTAGCAAGACTTGGCGACCTCGGGTATAACAACGCCACGCGCCTTAATCGAATCTCCCCCGCATTTATGGTATCCTAAAATAAGAAAGGTACGCGTGTGAGGGCTGTGAATTAGTGGACATGTCGATTGGTGGTTAAGGTATGGGTTTCGATGTGATTTTAGTTTTGCTTTAGGACAACCGAGTTCTCTTACTTTGTTATTCCTATCCTTTTTATTGGAACCCACTACCCGAGCCTAACGTTATAAGCTTTTAAAGACCTTTTGATTCTTACCTTTGTCTAGTCCTCATTAGTGGAGAGCAGTTCGATATTTAGGCTTATGGAGTCCGTCACCATTTGATAAACTTTACAATTTTTACATAAAATAATCCGGGAAGTTGGAATGTGGATTGAAGTGGGGATCACCTACTTGGTGAACCGATTGAGGAAGACAGTCGATGTAACTACTAACTTCTTGGAGTGTTGAATATTTCCTGATAATAATTTTTCAACAACTTTTGAGACATGTGTAATTTCTAGGTAATCCTTTGTAGAGTTGAGTCTTGTTGGCTTTTGTTTTTTTTTTTTTTTTTTTTCAGTATTGTTGTTGTGTGTGTTTTGTGTTTTTGTTTCTTTTTGTTGGTTGTGTTTTTGTCAATTTTGTACTGTATGCTCGGGGATGAGCATATCTCTTTAGTTTGGGGGTAGTTGATAATCCGTAAATTATACAGTTTTTATTAGATCTTTTTGTCAGATTTCAATTACTTTCTGGTGCATTTTGACCTGAATTGTTGCTTAATTCTTTACTTTTCGTATTTCAGGTTAAAATGGACATTTTGAGCAAATAAGAACAAAATTGGATATTTTTGACTCAGAAATTAGCGGATCTCAGAAGATAGGAGAGTTCCGGAGCAAGATAACGCACGATGAAGCTTGTTTCCAAGGGAGAGCACCGAGAATCGAAGAATCAAACGAAGAAGCAAGAGTGGCAGTTCGTCCTGAATTTTAGAACTTCAAGAAGCGCCCGCAAAGTAAGCCGGGGGTGGACGAGCTTGTCTCTTCTTCGCTGCGACATACACTTATTTCGCTTTTGTTAAACGCACGCTTTGTGTCACGTATTCGGCTGGGTTATTTGGACGAAGTATAAAAGAAAAACTTAGTCTTTTTGCCCAGAGTCTTCGTTTTTGTTTTAGGTTTAGCCACTTTTGCACTTTTCTAAGAACTTTGAGCGATTTAGTTTGTAAAAGGGAGAAGATTCGATTTCCAACTAGAGGATTCATCTTTTGGGGGAGATTTCTATTCTTTATTCTCATTTTCATTATGTTGAACATGTTTATTTCCGAATTTCGTTTTTGTATTAGTGATTTAGTTATGAACTAATCTATTTTTGGGTTAGGGTTTTGATGGTAGTTTGGATTTTAAATGGGTTAAGGGTTTGATTGTGTTATTTTCATATGAATATGCTTTGGTTGTGTGTTACTCTGATTTTTAATGTTGTATGTGATGAACATGGTGAGATTGAGAAATGAATCATGTTAGGCTTCTTGGGTAATCACCATTATAGTATTGGATGCTAGAGATAGATTCAAGAATTAATGAAATCATTATAGGATTCTTTTGCTTAATGAGTTTGGATTTATTAATCTTCAAATTGTTGGGTGCGGAAGGTTAATAAGGAAGAATAGGAAGGCATAGCCCGAGAGGGTATGTCTAACATACTAGTGAGTTCGATTTACAACCATTGCTTATGAATGTGAGTGTAGTTCAATTTTAGGTTTAACCCATAAAAATCCAAATGAAGTCAAAACCCTACCCGTTTTTACTTGAATTGATATTCCGTGTTTTCATATTGCTTCTTAATTAGATTTAATCTTAGTTTAAATTTCATTTTGTTGTTTTTAATTAGAATTTGCTCCCACCAATCCAAAGAATTCGATTGCTTCAACTAGATAACATTAGGAAACTCAGTGCTTTGCTTACAATCCTCGTGGGAACGATACTCTACTCATCAGTATATTACTTGTGCGACTAGTATACTTGCTACATATTGCATGTTGTAAGAAACACGCATCAACTGCCAAAAACTCTTTTTCAGTGGTAGTGTAATTCAATTATGCATCAGTCAATGTTCTACTGGCATGCTGTATCACATGCAAAACTTTATTCTTTCTTTGCCCTAAGACTACCCCTATCGCATAATCACTAGCATCACACATCAACTCAAATGGATGTTCCTAATCGAAAACCGCAATAATAGGTGCATATACTAATAATTTTTTTAAGAGTTTGAAAAGCATGCAATCATCATTAAAATCAAAAGGTGCATCTTTAATTAATAAATTGCAAAGGGGTTTAGAAATCTTAGAGAAATCCTTGATGAATCTTTTGTAGAACCTCGCATGTCCCAAGAAACTCCGGATAGATTTGACATTTGTTGGAGGTGGCAACTTTTCAATCACTTTAGTTTTAGCTCGATCCACTTTAATTCTCTTCCTTGATATCCGATGTCTAAGAACTATGCCCTCTTGAACCATTAAATGACACTTCTCCTAGTTTAACACTAGGTTAGTGTCTTGACATCGTCGCAAAACAAGAGAAAGGTTAGAAAGACAATCATCACAAGAAGAGCCAAAAATAGAGAAATCGTCCATGAACACTTCACACCATATTACTAAATATGGACATCATGCATCGCTGAAAGGTGGCTAGTGCATTACACAACCCAAAAGGCATCCTCATATATGATGCGTGTTTATTATAACATGCAAAACTAGCAAGTGCACTAGTCGCTCAAGTAATAAAGTGATGGGTATGATATCGTTCCCACGAGGACTGCAACAAAGCACTAAGTTTCCTAACGTTATCAAGTTGAAGTAATCGAATTCTTTGGATTGGTGGGAGCAATTTTAATGAAAAAGAAAACAAAACTGAAAGTAAACAAAGAATTAAATCTTAACTAAGAAAGCAAAATGAAACACAGAATATCAATTCAAGTAAAACGGGTAGGGTTTTGACTTCGTTTGGACTTTTATGGGTTAAACCTAAGAGTTACACTATTTTCACATTCATGCGCAATGGTTGTAAAACGGATTCACTAATATGTTAACATACCCTCTCGGGCTATGTTTTCCTATTCATCCTTATTAACATTCCGCACCCAACAAATTGAAGGTTAATAATTCTAAATTCATTAAGCACAAGAATCATAAATTGATTTCATTAATTCTTGAATCTATCTCTAGCATCCAATACTATAATGGTGATTACCCAAGAAGCCTAGCATGAATTATTTCTCAATCTCATCATGTTCATCACATACAGCATTTAAATTCAGAGTAACACACAACCAAAGCTTATTCACATGGAAATAACACAATCAAATACTTAACCCATATAAAATCCAAACTACAATCAAAACCCTAACCCATAGAAGATTAGTTCATAGCTAAGTTAACACTACAAAAACAAAAAATAGAAATAGACAAGTTAAACATAATGAAAATGAGATGAAAGATAAGAAATCTCCCCAAAAGATGAATCTTCTAGTAAAAATCTGAATCTTTCCTTTAACAATCCAAAAACTACAAGCTTTTCTCTCAGAAAAGTATAAAAACGGCTAAACCTAAAAAGCTGAAGATCCCTCAACAAAAAGTTAAGTTTTTCTTTTATACTCAGTCCAAAAACCCAGCCAAAAACACGCACAACACGAAACTGTGCGTTTACAAAACTGAATAAGTTGACTGTCGCCGCGGCGAAGAATGAAAAATTCCACATCGTCTCTGCCTTACTTCGCCACGGCGAAGACAATTTCTTCGCCGGGGCGAAGCTCCTTCAAAAGTTCTGAAATTTACAGAACTGCCACTCTGCTTGCTTCTTTGTTCGATTCTTTGATTTTCGGCTCTCTTCCTTGGCAACAAGCTTCATCGTGCGTTGTCCTGCTCCAGAACTCTCCTATCTTCTGAAATCCGCTCATTTCTGAGTCAAAACTATCCAATTTTGTCTTTATTCGCTCAAAAACTCCATTTTAACCTGAAACAAGAAAAGTAGAGAATTAAGCACCAATTCAGGTAAAAATGCACTAGAAAGTACCTGAAATCCGACAAAAAGATCAAATAAAAACTGTATAATTTACGGATTATCAATATACGCAAATGTACCATATGGACAAGTGAAAGTTGTCTTTTCTTAGTCTTCCAGAACAATAGGAATCTGGTTATACCCTGAGTAGCCATCCAGGAAAAAATAATAGGCATGTCCCACTAGCCTTTCCAACATCTAATCAATGAATGGTAGCGGAAAATGATCTTTCCTTGTTGCTTCATTCAGTTTCCTATAATCAATACACACCTTCCAGCCCATGATTGTCCTGGTCGAGATCAATTCATTGCTCTCATTTTTCATCACCGTGATGCCGCCTTTCTTTGGAACCACTTGTACTGGACTCACAAAAAGACTATCTGAAATGGGATAGATGATTCCCGCTTCCAAAAGCTTTACCACTTTCTTCATAGAAGGGTTCAATCGTCATTGTGGTTGCTCTCTTGGCTTTATATCATCTTCCATAAGGATCTTGTGCATACAAAGAGATGGAGAAAGACCCTTTATATCTGAAATGGTTCATCCAATTGCAGACTTGTGCTCTTTTAACATCCGAATCAACTTCTCTTCCTCTCATTTACTTAAGTTCATATTGATAATCACTGGAAAAGAATCAGATTCACCAAGATACACATACTTGAGATGAGACGGAAAGGGCTTCAATTCAAGTTGGGAGGTTCTTCCAACTTTGCCTTGTCCTTCTCCTTACTCATGTCCAAGTCTTCAAATTCTGGATCATGGATGTTATTCATCAGTTGAAGGGCTTCCAAATGCCTAGCACATTCATTCTTCTTTGGCTCATTTTCCTTGGTAGTTTTGGATTGAGAAATGCATGCTTTAAGAGGTATCTGAGGATTGATCTCTTAAAATGTGTCTTTTAATAATCTATCAACCACATCAACCCTGAAAACATGACTCTACTTGCAATGGAAATTTCATGGCCTCGAATGTTAAAGTAGGTGCCCTAGAGCCAATCAATTATTGTAGAATTGACTCTTTGTAATAATGTTCATTAATCAATAAAAGGCATTTTATTCTATATCACGTAAATTATCATTGTATGTATTGATATATGTCCTTAGAATGGTAGAACCATGACAAGGGTATCAAGTGTTTTAAATCTTGATAGTGAGAACCCTATGAGCACATATGGTGGCCATTCTAAAAATGTCCGTAGCACTATTATTATTCTGAAGTAAGGGCATAGATAATACGGTAAGGCTATCATAGTGTTGAACGACCCTGTCGAAAGGCAGTGACTGATCTCACTTGTCAAGGTTGTTTGGTGACAACCTGGTGCAACACATGGGTGCTTACTGTAGGCAAGTTCACTAGACTGACCCACCAGAATATTCCATATCGATGGTAACCCCAGTGTTTATGGAACAAATCCTCCAACGAATGGTAGTGCATATGATCCTTAGACTTGAGATCACCAGAGCGCCTTGTGCATTGATTGGTGCAGTTTGACACTAGCCCAACGCAGTTCTATTCAGAGCTGTCGATACAGTAGTGATTGGCTGCATCAAGGAGTGTATCAAGACTATGGTGGATCGACAGAGCACTCATCACTCTTGGGTATGGGGGAAGTTATCTCACAGCTTAATTCAGTAAATGGCAATGACACAAAAACTATGGTCATTGTGGGATTGAGTTGTTGCTCTATCCAGTTTATAATTTAGGTCATTGGTCTAGTAACTGAAAAAATAATATCGAGAGTAACCGAGGTTGACACTATTTCCATGCCCCGGTCTCGTTGAGATATCGGATGATGAAAGGATTGGATTGTACGGTAACCATATCGTTGACGGTAGCTGCTTTGCTGAATCCAAATCTATCAGGTAGCCATGATGCCTTGCAAGGGGTCAATCTTGGTCTGTGTGTAGTGAGACGATTAATTGGTGTTAATCGCGATACTACACACTACCAGTATGATAAGGAGCCTACAGGTCACACACATAGAAGATAATTTAAGAGCCAGTTTATAAGAATGGTGTTTTCGTCTTTTTAGGCGAAAGGGTAGTTCGGTAATTTCACAATGCAATTAAATTTGCTAAGGTCATAGCCTTTATTTAATTTGTTAACAAAATTAAATAAGTGAAATTATATTTAAATATGTGTTCGTATATATTTAAATGAATTATTATTATTGTTAAATGTTAATATATGATAAATATATATTAATTTAATTTAATTGAAATAATAATAATAATAATTAAAATTTCTAAATGGGGCTGTTTGGACATAGGGGTTGTTTGGGTTGGTGCCCAAACCTATTCCATGGTGGAATAGGGCAAAGTGTGCACTATATAAGTGCAACACTTTGTGAAATTAATTAAGTAATTTCATTTCAATCATTTTGATAAAAACCCCAACCATTTTTTCTCTCTTCCACGCCACTTCACATATGCTTGAATCAAAATTTTAGTTTTGATTTTGTTCTTGGTTCTTAAGGCTAAAGAGGATCTAGCAAATCCCTCTTTAGTTCCTTGGTGTTATCTTTGTGTGGACTAACAATGGTTCGATTCTACCCTTGGATCGGTAGCGAAACCCATTCAGAGATAAGTTGGGGGAGCCTCCAAACGTGGGTATGGTTTCTTACTTTTAAAACTAATTTCCTGCAAATTTGTATTTAATGTATAAATTGTTAAATTTGTGCCCTGATCTTGGTTTTAAGGAACGATCCATGTTATTTATGATTTTATTTCCGCTGCCATGACTTGATCGTTTCCTAATAGTGGTATCAGAGCCTTGGGTACCAAATTTTACAGTTTATTGTCTGATTTATAACATGTATTTGATTGATAACATGTTATTTTGTTAAATCAGCAAAATCTACTTTTGACTGAGTGATTCAATTGATCAATTGGTTTAATAATGTTGTGATGGATGTTATATTGGTTGGTTGGTATCCTCGTCAAATGCTTGCGTTCGATTTGATTTGGATAAGTGTTATTACGCAAAAAAACTGCAAAAACGCGAACTATACGATTCAATGATTTGCAAACTTCGCCGTGGCGAAATAACAATTTCACCGCAGTGACGTTCTTGCTGGAATTTTTAGGGTTGCCTGTTTCGCCTCAGCAACAAAGTTGCTATCCCAATTATGTGTTTTTCGTGAAGGGACCAAACTTTAGTTTTTAATAACCTATAAAGCCAATAACCATTCTGCACATATAAGAGGGTAATTAATAATAAGCCCACCCAATTCAAAAATTGATTGTTTTTGAAATGTATGCCCTGTACTTGTTTGTATATTGCATGGTGCTCGGTACATGAGCCTTATGACCTATGGTGAATGTTCTAAATTATTTTTGGGTATGTATGGTTGTAAATTTTAGAATAGGGCCTGCGTGTCTTGCCATTCTTCCCTTTCTCGATGTACATTCTCTTCTCATCTCATTCCTCTCAAATGTAAATCGAGGTTTCTAAATTTATTGATGTAAAATTATTTTGAGATTAATTTTGTTGTAAATTTAGTATGATGTTTTTGTAATGTGCTTGAGACGGAGCAAAGGACGAGGCAATCGTACTTGAAGACTCAAGATATTTATTACAGGACCCTTAGGTGACCTACCGATTCCTCTAGGCTTGAGGAAATCAGTTTTAATTGGGCCATGTACCGGCATGTTTTAATATTTTGTTTAGAATGCATGCTAAGGTTGAATGTTCAATAACATGTCAAACAATGTCATTCTAACAAAGATAATAATCTGGTGAGACACTAAATAATAAACCCACAATTAAAGTATATTAAGTCACGTATGCCTTCCATCACCATGGTTTTAATCAAACTATTGTTCGTCAGAACCTTGTTCACCAAAGCGAAGGGTACACTTCTACCAGTGGGAGGTTAAAATTCATTAATAGTGATGGGTTGACTTAAAATGATGGTTTTGCTTGTTCGCCAAAGCGAAGGTTGATAAACGCATCATAGGCATAGTAAAGAAGTACATATATTGTGTGTACGCGGTGGCATGTAGTGTCCACTCTACTGATACTGAGAATCACACTTGAGGACGATGGTTGGGGCCATTGGATTGTGTGATTGGCTTGTTGGCTTCTTCACATTTGAGGTTGATAGTTGGAGCTATCAACTGGTGTGGATTAAGTTTGTTAGCCTACCTAATCAACCCATTTTGGCTTGTTCGCCAAAGCGAAGGTTTGAAATGGGTCAGATGGGATCTCAATCCACTAGGAAAGCCAACGGGCTTTCCCAAGTTAATAGTGAGGGCTATTGACTTGAGGAAAATAGTGGGAGCATCGTTTAATAAAAAGACCATATTAAATAATAATGAACTTTATAATGACTTTATCTTTTCTGCAATTGTAGATTCACCAAAATAAGCATTATGAACTTGCAACCAATAATCGAGAAAGAAAACAGGTTGGATGGATCCAATTTCTCAGACTGGTATCGTAATCTTCAGATTATACTCAAGTCGGAAAAGAAATTGTATATCCTTTGGGATTTGAGTTGGATGCAGAATTACAAATGGATTTAATTCTACAATCCTTGCCTGACTCTTATGCACCGTTCATAATGAACTTCAATATGAACACAATGGTGAAAACCCTGTCAGAGCTTTTGAACATGCTGAGGACTGCAGAGCAGGACTTGAAGAAGTCCAAGCTTGTTTTATTGGTTGTTGTTGGTAAAGGATGTTAGGAAACGATCAATTGGGCAGTGGAAAACAAAAATTAATAACAACACCGATCGTTCCATGGAACCAAGATCAAGGTACAAATTTACAGTTTATATCAAAATAAGAATCTGCAGAAATTAGTTTAGAGTTTTAAGGAATCATACGCTCGTTTGGAGGCTCCTCCAAGTTGTCTCTAAATGTATTTTGCTACCGACCCAAGTGTAGGATTGAACCAATATAGTCCACACGAAGACAATTGCAAGGAACTAAAGAGGGATTTGCTAGATCCTCTTTAGCCTTAAGAACAAAGAAGAAGAATCAAAGAAATTTGATTTTAGGCAAAAACCATTCTAACGTGGGAGAGTGTTTAAGGGGCTGGAGGTTTTTCTCTTTTTCAATGAATAAGTGAAATGAAAAATCTGCACCTTTTTCAATTAACCTTTTTCTTTTATAGTAAAGTTTAATTGCCGTATTCCCATATGGAATAGGCTTGGGCTCCAACCCAAACACCCCTTGTTTCCAAACACTCCCAATTAGATATTTATTTTAATTCATCATTATCTCAATTACAATTAATTAATATATATTTAACATATATATTAACATTTAACAATAATGATAATTTATTTAAATATATGCTAACACATATTTAAACGTAATTTCACTTATTTAATTTTTCTAACAAATTAAACAATGGCTACGACCTCAGCAAATTTAATTGCACTGTGAAATTACCAAAATACCTTTTTGCCCAATGAGACGAAAACGCCCTTCTAACTTATGGCTCTTAAATTATCTTCTATGTGTGTGACCCATAGGCTCCTCATCATATCGGTAGTGTATAGTATCACGATTAACACCAATTAATCGTCTCACTAATACACAGACCAAGATTGACCCCTAGCAAGGCATCATGGCCACCCGATAGATTCGGATTCAGCAAAATAGCTACCTGTTAATGATATGGTTACCGTACAATTCAATCCTTTCATCATCCGTTATCTCTATGAGACCGAGGCATAGAAATAGTGTCAACCTTCGGTTACTCTCGATATTGTGTATTCGATTCTTGGACCAATGACTGTATTATAAAGCTGGATAGAGCAACAACTCAATCCCACTGTGGACACAGTTTTAGTGTCATTGCCATTTACTGAATTGCGTCGTGAGATAACTTCTCCCGTACCCGAGAGTGATGAATCCTCTGTCTATCCACCATAGTCTTGATACACTCCTTGATTTCGCCAATCACTACCGGATTGACAGCTCTGAATAGACCTGCATTAAGCTAGTGTCAAACTACACCAATAGGTGCACAAGGCGCTCCGGTGATCTCAAGTCTAAGGATCACATGTACCACCATTCGTTAGAGGATTTGTTCCATAGACATTGGGGTTACCATCCATATGGAATCCTCTGGTGTGTTAGTCCAATGAACTTGCCTACAAGAAGCACCCATGTGTTGCACTAGGTTGTCACCAAACAACCTTGACAAGTGAGATCAATCACTGCCTTTCGACAGGGTCGTTCAACACTATGATAGCCTTACCATATTATCTGTGCCCTTACTTTAGAATAATACTGAGGCTACGGACGTTTCTAGAATGGCCACCATATGTGCTCATAGGGTTCTCACTATCAAGATTTGAAACACTTGACACCCTTGTCACAGTTCTACCATTCTAAGGACATATATCAATACATACAATGATGATTTACACGATATAGTATAAAATGCCTTTTATTGATCAATGAACATTATTACAAAGAGTCAATTCTACAATTATTGATTGGCTCTAGGGTATTTACTCTAACAAAGGAAAGGGTAACGGCAAAGGTAAGGCCAAGGCTAAACCCAAGCCCAAGCCCAAAAGACAGGTTGCTCTTAGGCCTGAGAGTGGCATAGAGAAGGGCAAAGTAGTGCGCTTCTATTGTGGCAAGTCCGGCCACTAGAGTAAACACTGCAAGGCTTCCTCACAAGCAAGAAAAAGTCAGATGCTACGACTCCGGGTATATTTATGATTGAGATTAACTTCTCTCCCTCAACATCTTGGGTCATTGACACTGGATGTGGTACTCACATTTGTATTGATGTGCAGAACTAAGGCAGAGTCGAGTGCTCGCCAAGGGAAAGGTGGACCTATGAGTTGGAAATGGAGCACATGTGGCTACATTGGCTGTAGGGACTTACTGTTTATCTTTGCCTATGGGCTTGTTGTTGGAACTACATAACTTTTATCACGTACCTTCTATTTCTAGAAATATTATTTCAGTATCCGCTTTGGATAATATAGGGTATCATTTTGAGATATCTAATGGATTGTTATCCTTTAGTTTGAATGGTATTCAGTTTGGAATTGCAAGGTTATATAATGGGTTATATGTTCTTGATTTAAACAATAAAGATATTCTTAATGTTGAAACCAAGAAAGCTAAACATAGCGATCAAAACCAGACATATCTCTAGCATTGTAGAGTGGGTCATGTTAATAAGACCCGTATTGCAAAACTTCAAAGGGATGGAGTTTTGGACCCTTTTGACTTTCAGTCATTTGCGGTATGCGAGCCATGCCTGTTAGGCAAGATGACCAAGTCTCCTTTCACAGGACAAGGTGAAAGGGCTACTAAATTGTTAGGCATCATCCATAGTGATGTATGTGGTCCACTAACAGTTGAAGCCAGAGGTGGATATTCATAATTCATCACATTTACTGATGATTTCAGTAGATACGGTTATGTCTACCTTATGAGACATAAATCTGAAGCCTTTGATAAATTCGAAGAATCCAGGAATGAAGTACATAATATGTTGGGCAAAAGTATTAAACTCTTTAGTCGGATCGAGGAGGTGAATACTTAAGCTCAGGGTTTTCTAAATACCTGAAGGAATGTGGGATAGTATCATAACTCACTCCTCTGTATACACCCCAACACAATAGAGTATCTGAAATGAGGAATATGACCTTACTTGATATGGTTAGGTCCATGATGAGTTTTAGAAATCTACCTGCATCATTCTGGGGTTATGCCCTAGAGACTGCGACTCACGTTTTGAACCGTGTGTTGTCAAAGTCTGTAGATAAGACTCCATATGAACTATGGAGTGGGCGAAAGCCCAACTTGTCTTATCTAAGGATTTGGGGTTGCGAAGCTTATGTTAAGAAATTGACTTCGAACAAGCTAGGCCCAAAATCCTGTAAATGTATATTTGTGGGGTATCCAAAGGAGACCAAAAGATACTATTTCTACCACCCAGAAAAGCGCAAAATTTTTGTTGCTCGTTCTAGTATCTTCCTAGAAAAGGAATTTTTTTCCAAGAAGTACTAGTGGGAGAAAAGTAGAACTCGATGAAGTTCTAGACCACAAATTATACTAGATGAAGGATGGGATAATGTGCCACAGGAAGTGGTTGAACATCATGAGGAGGTTACTCCACAAACTGTGGATCAAAGTGAACCACCTTAGGTAGCACAAGAGCTATGTAGATCTGGGAGAGTACACTATGAGCCCAAGAGATACGATTATCTCGTGACTCAACATGGTGACGTACTAGTCTACCAAGACAATGAACCAAGAACCTACGAAGACGCTATATCGGATCCAGATTCTGTTAAATGGCTTGAAGCCATGAAATCTGAGATGGACTCCATGTACCAGAACCAAGTATGGTCTTTGGTGGAACCATCTAAAGGGGTAAAACCCATAAGGTGTAAATGGGTCTTCAATAAGAAGACAGACATGGATGGCAAGGTGCATACTTATAAGGCACGACTGGTTGCCAAAGGTTTCAAACAAATTCATGGTATTGACTATGAAGAAACCTTTTCGCCGGTTGCCATGATTAAATCTATCCGGATTATGCTTGCGATTGCTGCATATCATGACTATGAGATTTGGAAAATGGATGTCAAAACAGCTTTCCTGAACGGAAACCTTGAAGAGGATGTGTATATGACACAACCCGATGGTTTCGTTCTTAATGGGCAAGCTAATAGGGTATGCAAGTTGCAGAGATCCATTTATGGACTCAAGCAAGCTTCAAGGAGCTGGAACATTCATTTCGATGAAGTCGTAAAAGAATTCAATTTTATAAAGAATGAAGATGAGCCCTATGTTTACAAGAAAGTGAGTGGGAGTGCAGTGGCATTCTTAGTGTTGTATGTCGATGTCATACTTCTGATCGAGAATGACATATCGAACTTGCAATCGGTAAAGACTTGGTTATCCAAGTGCTTCTCTATAAAGGACTTAGGGGAATCAACCTACATCCTTGGAATAAAGATCTATCGTGATAGATCACGTAGGTTGCTTGGCCTATGTCAAAGTGCATATATTGACAATGTACTAAAAAGATTCAGTATGGAAGAATCCAAGAACGGATTTCTTCCGATGTCACAAGGTGTTTAATATCAATTGCTCAAAGCACATGAGACATCAATCCAAGTACATAGCATGGCATACATGATGGATCCAATTGCTGATGCATATGGAATCCTCTGCATCCTATCTCTCTTATCTTGTGTCCTAGAACACAAGATGAGAGAGATAGGATGAAGATTCCATATGCATCAGCAATTGAATCCATCATGTATGTCATGCTATGTACTGATTGATGTCTCATGTGCTTTGGACTGTAGTAGATATCAATCGGATCCAGGTGAGAATCACTGGATGGCTGTCAAGAACATTCTTAAGTACCTGAAAGGACGAAGGATATGTTCTTGGTTTATGGAAGGGAAGATGAGCTCACTATAAGAGGATACAGTGATGCTAGTTTCCAAATAGACAAAGATGATTATCGATCACAATCAGGGTTTGTATTTTGTCTCAATGGGGGTGTAGTGAGCTAGAAAAGCTCCAAGCAAAGCACTGTAGTGGACTCTACAATAGAGGCTGAGTATATTGCATTAACAGATGCGGCCAAGGAGGCAGTCTAGATTAAGAAGTTCGTCACTGAACTTGGTGTGGTTATGATAAGAGTGTAATTTACATATTTTTATTCCTTGCATATTATGTTTTTTGTTATGTTTTATGCCTATTTGAGTTGATTAGAGTTTATTTTGTGAGTTTGGCATAGTTGGATAGACTTTAGGAAATAAGTGATAAAAGATTAGGAAATTCCAGATTTTTGTTATTCGACCGATCTTTGCGCTTTTCAGGTTTTTCATGGAGTTAGATTTCTCGATTGCAAAAGTGTTCTTCAGAAAAAATAAATTTGACGAATCAAACTTTCCAGGAAGGTATTATGGGCGAGAATCCGAATTCGTTTGGATTTTCATTAGTTGTTGCAAAACCGGACCTGGAATCCTAGTTGTGGAAGGATTTCTGGTGAGTATTGAATCTTCGAATGGGCCTAACTGGAGCGTCAGATATCGAAAGTGGGTGATTCAAAATCCTAGATTCATCTACACATCCTTGACTACAATTTTTATGAAGTGACCGAGCCCAGAAAAGATATTTTACATTGCGAGAATCCTGGTGCAATCTGGAGACGAATTCTATTTTCCATATCTGATAAGATTTTGACAAATCTGGAAGTCTATCTTCTAGGAAACGTCTAGGAAAGAAAATCCATGATTCTTGGGGTAGAATTAAGGAAAACACATGTTATTTATTGATGAGTGGTTAGGTTAAAAAGGGGGGAGAAGAGAGAGCAGCAGTTTTTCGTTTTTAGTTTTTTTCGGTTTTCTTTTACTTTCTACGTCAAGATGTGAGGCTGGTCTTTCTTCTTCAGTTCAAGGGGATTTTGAATCCTAAATTCATGTCATTGGTGTAGCCTAACTTCAGTAACATTGTTCTCAATCTTGTTTTTATTGGAATTGTTTATGTTATTCTGTTTTAATTGTTTATAATTTTCTATTTGAGTGATTTAGTAATGGCTTGCTGAGTTGTTTAATCGAAATTTTACCTGTTAGAATTAGGAATTGTGATCTGTAATTGTCCTTTTTCTATTCAATGAGTAACACATGATGATAGATGATTATGGACAAGTTTTCATTCTGTCATCTTGAATAGCATAACCTAAGTTAAATAATCCGAGCTTGCGTGATTGTTGCTTAGATTGATCTATTTTCCTATTTCTTAAGGCTGCCATTGAATTAAACTTAGAGAGCTTATTCTAGGTTGTTCAAGGGTTAGGATCTACTTGAAGAGCTTATTTCAGTAGTGACAATTAAGGGAAAATTCGGGTATCAGAGCTTGTTGTTTCCTAGGGTCAGTAGTTCCATAATAATGAGACAGAATAATGTTACAGTTAGTATATCCAATGCATGTTTAGGTGGATCTTGAACCAAGAACTGGTGTTTTAATCTGATATTTTCTACCATTATTTGTTTTTAGTTTAGATTGCATTGATCACACCCCCTTTCATTTCTCTGTTGTGGTGTCCTGTTCACTGTTTAGGGTTTTATTGTGTTGTTTTCATTGTGGCTATTGGCATAGAATATAGGATTTAATCAAATCATTCCCTGTGGGATCGACCCTTGCTCACCCTATATACAATTTAGTAGTTAGATTAGTAAGGTTAATTAATTTGGTGCATTCGGCACGCTACCAAATTTTGGTGCCGTTGCCGAGGAATGTTCTTTGTCGATTTTTTTTTATGTTCTATGTTCTTTTGTTATTTCATTTAATCAGTGTTTAATTGTGTGTGTGTTTTTTTTTTTAATATGATGCATGAGTAGTGATGACCATGCAGGGAGTCGGGCTAACGACTTTAACCAAAGGCGCTACTTGGGAAGCAACCCAAGAATTCAGATTTGATTTTCTTTTCCTTTGAATTTAGTTTTTTTATTTGCCATATTTTTTTTGTTTTATTTTTTTTATTTGCTTGTCTCTATATTTGGGTTTTACATTGGCGACAATGTAAGTTTTAAGTGTGGGGGAGAAGTTAGGGTGTAGGTGTAACGTTTGGGGGGAAAAAAAAAAAAAGCGTTTTTGTTTTTAGGAAGGTTTATGCTTTAAGTCATGTCTTTGAACGTCTAGTGATGCATGAAATAATAACTTGACTTTGTTATTGAACATATTCCTTGACTTAGGATGTTAGCAATATTTCATAAAATAAAGTTAATCAGATTTGAATCTTTGTAGTTTTGAAACAATATGTCTTGATAAGTTGTGTGAACTTGGTGACGAAGCATGATTGAGGAGTGTATAACAACCCTTAAAAGAAAAAAAAATTGTTTCTCTTAAGCTAGTCCTAAATTTGGGTTTAAGCAAATAGAAAAAAAAATTCAAAAAAAAAAAAGAAAGGTATGTGGTGAGTCGAGATGGAGCGTAAAACGCACTCACTCATAAACACAACCGTGAAATGAGATGGAGCATAAAATGCACTCATTTTTTTCAAAACAGAGAAAAAAAAATAGAAAAAAAAGAGAAGAAAAAAATTTCTAGTTTGCTACCCAGTTTGTAGTAGTAAAGAGAAACAATTGAGGAAAAAGTTGAGAGGGGAGTTGTACATGAATTGGTTGTGATTAGTTTCCTTGTTTGCATTAACTGATTGAGACTAATTGTGGAAAATGATGAAGAGAGATGAATGTCCTTAACTCTACTTTATTTTATTTTGCTGCTTCCTAAGTTAGGTATGAATATGCATGGATTAAATATTGTTGCTTATGCATCATGATGGTGTTCTTGATATGACTTGAGTGTAGATTGTTTTAGTGTTTGAATTAGTTTGCCCGAGGACATGCAAAAGCTAAGTGTGGGGGAATTTGATAAGAGTGTAATTTACATATTTTTATTCCTTGCATATTATGTTTTTTGTTATGTTTTATGCCTATTTGAGTTGATTAGAGTTTATTTTGTGAGTTTGGCATAGTTGGATAGACTTTAGGAAATAAGTGATAAAAGATTAGGAAATTCCAGATTTTTGTTATTCTGACCAGTGCTACGTTTTTCAGGTTTTTCATGGAGTTAGATTTCTCGATTGCAAAAGTGTTCTTCAGAAAAAGTAAAGTTGACAAATCAAACTTTCCAGGAAGGTATTATGGACGAGAATCTGAGTTCGTTTGGATCTTCATTAGTTGTTGCAAAACCGGACTTGGAATCCTAGTCGCGGAAGGATTTCATGGCTGAGTATTGAATCTTCGAACGGGCCTAACTGGAGTGTCAGATATCAAAAGTGGGTGATTCAAAATCCCAGATTCATCTACACATCCTGGACTACAATTTTTATGAAGTGACCAAGCCCAGAGAAGATATTTTACATTGCGAGAATCCTGGTGCAATCTGGAGACGAATTCTGTTTCCCATATCTGATAAGATTTTGACAAATCTGGAAGTCTATCTTCTAGGAAACGTCTAAGAAAGAAATTCCGTGATTCTTAGGGTAGAATTAAGGAAAACACATGTTATTTATTGATGAGTGGTTAGGTTAAAAAGGGGGGGAGAAGAGACAGCAGTAGTTTTTAGTTTTTTTCGGTTTTCTTTTACCTTCTACGTCAAGATGTGGGGCTGATCTTTCTTCTTCAGTTCAAGGGGATTTTGAATCCTAAATTCATGTCATTGGTGTAGCCTAACTTCAGTAACATTGTTCTCAATCTTGTTTTTATTGGAATTGTTTATGTTATTCTGTTTTAATTGTTTATAATTTTCTGTTTGAGTGATTTAGTAATGGCCTGCTGAGTTGTTTTATCGGAATTTTACCTGTTAGAATTAGGAATTGTGATCCGTAATTGTCCTTTTTCTATTCAATGAGTAACACATGATGATAGATGATTATGGACAAGTTTTCATTCTGTCATCTTGAATAGCATAGCCTAAGTTAAATAATCCGAGCTTGCGTGATTATTGCTTAGATTGATCTATTTTCCTATTTCTTAAGGCTGCCATTGAATTAAACTTAGGAGACTTATTCTAGGTTGTTCAAGGGTTAGGATCTACATGAAGAGCTTATTTCAGTAGTGACAATTAAGGGAAAATTTGGGTAACAGAGCTTGTTGTTTCCTAGGGTCAGTAGTTCCATAATGACGAGACAGAATAATGTTACAGTTAGTATATCCAATGCATGTTTAGGTGGATCTTGAACCAAGAACTGGTGTTTTAATCTGATATTTTCTACCATTATTTGTTTTCAATTTAGATTGCATTGATCACACCCTTTCATTTCTCTGTTGTGGTGTCCTGATCACTGTTTAGGGTTTTATTGTGTTGTTTTCATTGTGGCTATTGGCATAGAATATAGGATTTAATCAAATCATTCCCTATGGGATCGACCCTTGCTCACCCTATATACAATTTAGTAGTTAGGTTAGTAAGGTTAATTAATTTGGTGCATTCGGCATGCTACCAGGTTCTTACGATTGTTGATCCAATATGCATCTATTGTGACAACAATGGAGCAATTGCTCAAGCCAGGGAACCACGGCCTCATTAGAAGTCCAGACACATACTCAGACTATTCCATCTCATTAGAGAAATAGTTGAGAGGAAAGATGTGCAGATCAGTAAAGTGCATACTGACGACAATCTCGCAGATCCACTGACAAACCCTCTGTCGCAGTAGAAGCATCAAAGGCACTTAAGATCATTTGGTATTAAATACATGAATGATTGGCTATAGTGCAAGTGGGAGATTGTTAGAGTAAGTGCCCTAGAGCTAATCAATTATTGCAGAATTGACTCTTTGTAATAATATTCATTGCTCAATAAAAGACAGTTTATTCTATATCACGTAAATCATCATTGTATGTATTGATATATGTCCTTAGAATGGTAGAATCGTGACGAGGGTATCAAGTGTTTTAAATCTTGATAGTGAGAACCCTATGAGCACATATAGTGGTCATTCTAGAAACGTCCGTAGCCCTAGAATTATTCTAAAGTAAGGGCACAGATAATATGTTAAGGCTATCATGGTGTTGAACGACCCTGTCGAAGGACAATGGCTGATCTCACTTGTCAAGGTTGTTTGGTGACAACCTGGTGTAACACATGGGTGCTTGCTGTAGGCAAGTTCACTGGACCGACCCACTAGAGGATTCCATATGGATGGTAACCCCAGTGTTTATGGAACAAATCCTCCAACGAATGGTAGTGCATGTGATCCTTAGACTTGAGATCACCGGAGTGCCTTGTGCACCTGATTGGTGTAGTTTGACACTAGCCCAACGTAATTCTATTGAGAGCTGTCAATACGGTAGCGATTGGCTGCATCAAGGGGTGTATCAAGACTATGGCGGATCGACAGAGCATTCATCACTCCTAGGTACGGGGGAAGTTATCTCACAGCACAATTCAGTAAATGGCAATGACACTAAAACTGTGGCCACAGCGGGATTGAGTTGTTGCTCTATCCAGTTTATAATTTAGGTCATTGGTCTAGTAACTGAACAAATAATATCGAGAGTAACCGAGGTTGACACTATTTCTATGCCTCGGTCTCGTTGAGATATCGGATGATGAAAGGATTGGATTGTACGGTAACCATATCGTTGACAGGTAGCTGCTTCGTTGAATTCGAATCTATCGGGTGGCCATGATGCCTTGCTAGGGGCCAATCTTGGTCTGTGTGTAGTGAGACGATTAATTGGTGTTAATCGCGATAATACACACTACCGGTATGATGAGGAGCTTACGGGTCACAAACATAGAAGATAATTTAAGAGTCAGTTTATAAGAGGGCGTTTTCATCTTTTTAGGCAAAAGGGTATTTTGGTAATTTCATAGTGCAATTAAATTTGTTAAGGTCGTAGCCTTTATTAAGTGAAATTATATTTAAATATGTGTTTGCATATATTTAAATGAATTACTATTATTGTTAAATGTTAATATATGATAAATATTTATTAATTGAATTTAATTGAAATAATAATAATAATAATTAAAATATCTAAATGGGGCTGTTTGGACATAGGGGTTGTTTGGGTTGGTGTCCAAACCTATTCCATGATGGAATAGGGCAAAGTGTGCACTATATAAGTGCAACACTTTGTGAAATTAATTAAGTAATTTCATTTCAATCATTTTGATAAAAACCCCAGCCCCCTTTTCTCTCTTCCACGCCACTTCACATATGCTTGAATCAAAATTTTATTTTTGATTTTGTTCTTGGTTCTTAAGGCTAAAGAGGATCTAGCAAATCCCTCTTTAGTTCCTTGGGGTTATCTTCGTATGGACTAACGATAGTTTGATCCTACCCTTGGATCGATAGCGAAACCCATTCAGAGATAAGTTAGAGGAGCCTCCAAACGTGCATATGGTTTCTTAACTTTAAAACTGATTTCCTATAGATTTGTATTTAATATATAAATTGTTAAATTTTTGACCTGATCTTGGTTCTAAGGAACGATCCATGTTGTTTATGATTTTATTTCCGTTGCCATGACCTAATCGTTTCCTAACATCAAACACATTAAATGTTACCGTTTCATCTTGGACCCTCAAAATCAATTTTCCTTCCTATACATCAATTAAAGTTCTTCTTGTAGCAGGGAATGGTCTTCCCAAAATGAGCAGTGTCTCTTTGTCTTCCTCCATATCCATTACAACAAAATCTGAAAGAAAGATGAATTTATCCACCTTGACTAGCACGTCTTCAATAATACCCTGTGGATGCTTGATTGATTGATCTACAAGCTACAAGGAAACCATTGTAGGCTTCACTTCACCAATCCCCAGTTTCCTGAAAACAGAAGAAGGCATTAGATTTATGCTAGCACCTAAATCACACAAAACTCTATCAAATGTAACATCTCCTATAACACTAGGTATAGTGAAACTCCTTGGATCCTTGAGTTTTGGTGGTAACTTCTTCTGTAAAATGGTACTGCATTCCTCTGTGAGCATAACTGTTTCTTTATCTTCCAGCTTCCTCTTGTTTGAAAGAATTTCCTTCAAGAACTTAGCATATGCTACAATGCATCTGCAAAAGGAATTTTAATGTGTAGTTTTTTTTAACACATCAAGAAATTTAATAAACTGCTTATCCTAATTTTGCTTCCTTAATCTCTGAGGGAAAGGAACTGGAGGAGTGTGGTGTGCCAACTCTAGTGGTATTTTAGGAAATGACAATTTTTTCGTCCTTGTCTTTGGCATCTTCTCATTCTTTGGATCTTCTTTTCTTGGACTTGTTGGCTTCTCTTCAACAATGAACATTTGGTAGCAAACCCGAATAGAATGTTTCAACTTGCATCCAAATAGGCAAACATTGGTGTGGACACTTCCTCAACATTTCCTTGTATCTCTTCCATGCTTTATATAATGATTCATGGTCACCTTGTACAAATGAGGTGATGTCATTTCTCATCTTTGTGGAAAAAGCTGGTGGATAATACTTGTAAAGGAACTCCTGTGCTAGATGATTCCATGTCATGATAGTTCCAATAAGTAATGACATTAGCCATCCTTTTGCCTTATGTCTCAACGAGAATGGAAACAGTCACAACCTAATAGCATCATCTATCACCTTGTTGTGCTTGAATGTATCACAAATTTCCAAGAAGTTGGCTATGTGTAGATTAGGATCATCTTTTGGATCTCCCCCAAACTGTACTAATTGTTGAATCAATTGGATTATAGCCGACTTTTACTCAAAGTTATTAGCCTCAACAGACTGTCTCGCTATGCTCGGACTACAACCATCAACTTGTGGAAGTGAAAACTCCCTCAAGGTTCTATTTTTAGCCATCTCAATGAGTCTCTCCTCTCTTTCTCTTCTCTCTATGATGAGTCTTCTTGATGTTCTTTCAATCTTTGGATCAATAGGAAGCACAAGAATATTTCTTGCTTTTCGCATAAACTACAAAGGAAAGAAAAAGAGCGTGAGATCACATAACAAACAAAAATTAAACTAAAATAAGCAAAACTGAATATTAAACTTCAACTAAGCATGTAACGCCCCGCTTGAGGTACGTTGTTACTGTTTCCTCTTTCGCTCTTATTTTGAGTTGATTTTGGTGTTATTGTTTGATTTAGTGTTGTGTTGAACGTTTGCCCTGAAATTGGTTGAAAACAGAAGAATTTCAGTCTGCCGTTCTTCGCCGGGGCGAAGAAGAATCTTCACCGCGGCCAAGAGAGGTTGAAGCCACGGGGAAGGCTGGCAGACGGCCCGCCGCGGCGGCAGGTTTCTTCGCCGCGGCGCAGGGCCGACTAAATTGTTGATTGAGTTTTAGATATTTTTCTTCCCTAAGGGCAATCTGACCTTTCTACCCCTAATTAGCAGGAAAAGTGGGGAGTTATTTGTAAGGAATTTTCATAGAGAATGTGTTGTTAAGGGGGTGAGTTTGTAATGAATCAAAGGATATGGATGGAATTCCCAAAGAAGAGTAAGGGCAAAATGGGAATGCTTTGGGATATATTTCATTAAAAGGAATTAGAATCAAAAGAAACCCCTCATTTTCTTCTTCTCAAACGTGACTCTTCATTCTTCTCCTCTCCACTTCTCTTTTCTTTTGATCAAGGAATTACAATGGGTTTTTGAAGTGATTTGGAGTTGAAAAGCAACCTAAGGCTTCCTAAGGTAAGGATTTCTACTTAAGTTGTGTGATTTGGGAGTTTTAACCCATATTGAAGTTTGAGGGTTTTCCTTCTTTTGGTTAAGATTAGAGAAAAAGTCAAGCTAAGCAAGTGAAAGGAAGGATTTGTGAAGTCTCTTCATAGCAAGTAAGTAAAACCCAACCCAAGTTGAGATTTATGAATTTTCTTGATTAGGGTTTTGATAGAAATGATGTATGTATGTGATGTGTATGTAACATAGCATGTATGAAGGATTAAATAGAGATTTCTATGCTTTGTGATTGTTTATACCTTGCAAATTTGAGAAATGGGTTGTTGGTTTGGCAAGGTAGTTGAGATGGAATTTAAAGGGTATTATGGATCCCCTTTTTGGAAGTGTTTTTCTATGGCAGGTTTTGTGGCTTTGTGAAGGGGTTTTTCCCCATTTTGGATGGTTAAGAAAAGTTTTAGAATCATGGTTATGATAGAGTTTTATAGTGCACATGAGTTGTTTGATGAAATGCCTAATAGAGGTTTGAGTATGAAAAATGAACCTTAATTCTTGCAACATTGCATGTTGGCATCTCATAAGTGCATTGATGAAGATGAACCATCCATAGGCACTAGTTGTACATGAAAAAAGTGACCTAAGAAAGTGTAAGGAAATGGCTTATGCAATTACCCTATGAGTAGAGAGCTTAGTGGGTAAAATTACTCTAAGGGTAGAGAGCATTGAAAAATGCTACAATAGAATGAATTAGAAGAGTAGTATAGTTGGGATGATGCTTTGTGATCATCACCCGACCGTTATGGGAATCGGATTGATGCTTTGTGATCATCATCCGACTAGCCCTTAGAGAGATGGGTCGATGCTTTGTGATCGTCACCCGATGAGTAGTAGAAATGGTAGATGCTTTGTGACCACTACCCGGTTAGTTAAGAGATAGGTAAGTTGATGCTTTGTGATCATCATCCAACGGCTAGTAGAAGCGGGTTGATGCTTTGTGACCATCACCCGATAGTGACTAGAGACGGGTAAATGCTTGGTGATCGTTACCCAAAATTCATGAGGAACGGGTAGGTGCTAGGTGATCTCCACCCGATAGTTAGAAAGAAACGAGTTGGTGCTTTGTGATCCTCACTCGGTAGTCACTAAGAACGGGTTGGTGCGTGTGAATTCCACCCGATAGCCATAGAGTGAGATGGTCTTTGTGTGAATGCCATCCGGCCGTACCTCCGGTAAGATGAGGCTATGATGTTATTAGAAACAGAAATAGAATCAGAATAGCAAAAAGGAAAGAATTAAGAGTTATTCATACGGGGACAGACAGAGAGAGAGAGAGTTTTACTTACTGAGCATTATTTTGTGCTCACCCCGTTATTTCCTTTGTGGATGCAGGTTCTAGGTGATGTTGCGGTCGGAGGGGCGTCGGCAAGCAATGAGGAATAGCTACTGTTTCCCCTGTTTTGTCTTTTTAAAATACATTTTTTGTAAACAATACTTTCTTTATGTATAAAAGACACATGAGTTGTAATGAAAAGAAAAACTTTGGGCCCAATTTTCTATTGTTATTATGCATGCATTATACTAGTTTTCAGTAGTTGTTACAAAGCAAAAACTAGGAAACTTCAGTATTAACACAAAATCAATCCCTAGCAACGCTGTCAAAAACTTGATGTCTTATTTCATAAACATGCATATGTAACAAGTGCACTAGTCGCAAAAAGTAATATAATGATGAATAGAGTATCATTCCCACAAGGAATGATACTCTATTCATCATTATATTACTAAATTTAAAACAACTAAAGTATTCTAAAAACGATTACCAATTTAAGAAAAAGGGTTAGGGTTTTGATTTCACCAAGTTACTCCAATTCAATCTATAACTCCTATTATTCTCAAATTCACATGCAAGGATTACAAATCAGACTCCTTAGGTTGTAAAATATACCTTCTCAGGCTATATTTCCCTACTTATCCCTATTAGACTTCCGCACCCAACAAAATGAAGTTCATTAGTTCAAAGTCCTTTAAGCAAGTGGAATCCTGTCAAAATTTCATAGATCGCGTTTGTCTATCTCTAGTTTTCGCTCAATCTATGGTGTTTATCTCAAGAAGCTAATACATGAATAGCTTCTCAGTCTCATCATGTTCAACATTCATTTGAATCAAAAACCCAATTTTCAAATGCATTAAGAACAAAGATAAACACTTAATCCATGCAATAGAATCCAAAAACAACAAGATATCATAGATTAAGTCATTGTAAGCAAAGATCCATCAAAACCCTAACCCAAAAATGAGCTAGTTCATATTCAAAATGAAAATAAATAGCAAATACATAAAGAAATCAAAGTTCAACATCATAATAGAAGAAAGGGAAAAGAAATCTTCTCTAATTTGGAAACCCAAATCCGTCCAATCTTCTTCTCCTCTCCCAATTTCCTAAAATGTCGACCTCCCTCCCAAAATGGGCTAACTTTCTTTATATAATACCCTAAAACCCTAGGATAAAAAGCTATAAAAGGAAAAAACCCCGTTTTTACAAAACTAAAATTCGAGTTTTCGTCGCAGTAAAGCTTTTTCGTTGCTGCGGCGAAGTTAATGTAACACCCACATCGAGGTACGCAATTTTACTTATGCCTAATACCCTTAGTTGAATTTTGTTAAAGTTATCTTGAACAAGTGTGAAGAAAATTCCCTAAAATTCCATTAGGGGTAAAATTATCTTTTCACTCATAATTAGTTGAAAAAGTGGGGAGTGAAAAGAAGTAGAATAACATAGAGAATGCAATAAAAATGAGGGCATTATGGTAATTGACTAAGGGACATAGATAAAATTTCATAGAAAGTGCAAGGGTGAAATGGGAAACTATAAGTAATATTTTGTTATATTAAGAGTTAAAGAATGAAACCCTAGCCATTTCTTCTCCTCCACTCACGCCACCTTCCACCCAAGCTCTCTCAAATTTCTTCCATCATTTTTCAAGGAAATTCATAGATCTTGGTTCATTTTTAGTGGAATTTCAATCCCAAGCATCCTTAGGTAAGATCTTTGCACTAAGATATGAGATTTAATTTTTAAAGTGTTGAATTCTTATGATTTGTGTTCATAGGATTTAAGAGAAAGAGAGTTGGATAAAGGAAGGCTACTAAAGTGTTGGATTGCTCACATCTAAGGTAAGTAAATCCAACCCTAGTCATGATTGGAGTAATATTGTGTAGAGAATTACTTTTATGCATGTATGTGCTTATATATGAAGAATTGTTGATGGAATGGATGTTGAATGATGGTTAGAATTTTTCCATGGGAAGTAGTGTTTGTGTACTTGATGTTTGATGAGAGTTTGGATGAATTATGGAAGAATTGGAGTAGAATTTATGGAGTGTGAATCCTGGACAGGTTTGACGTTAATCTTGGTGTGTTTTATTCCAAATTTTGGTGGCTTAGAAGAGAGGTAGAAGTGTAGCCAAATTAGAGTCATGTGTGCATATAAATTTTTTGATGAAATGTCAAAGAGAAGTGCATACATGATTATGATTATTTTTTATATTGAGATGAGTTTGTAGATGGTAGAGAATGACATGTTAACATTCCATATTGCATTATTGCATCCAAACATGTGAATTTAGAAAGAATAATAAGCATGAGCCCATCTACATGCATACATACTCATAAGAGCATTAAAGACCAATAATGAACATTAAAGTTAAAGAACAAATAAAAAGAAATGAGAAATATTAAAGAAGTTCAAATCTGAATTTTTATTTAAAGAAGTGTTAAAAGATAAAAGAAGAGAAGGTTGTTGCGATGAAGAACCTATGAGTGACATAGCCCGCATGCACGCCACCTTTAGTGAGCGGCCTTAGAATCAGAAAAAAAGAATTGTACAGTCTGTTAGAAGTGCATGTGGATGAGGACCTGCACCTGCACCTAGAGAATACACTCGACGGCCAGGGGTTCCAAATCCATGCCTCGTTGAGTCCGATCGGGCAAGAAAGAAAGAATAGAAAGAAATAAAGAATAGAAAAGAAAAGGAAGAATAGAAAGAAAAGAAAGAATAGGAAGAATAGAAAGAAAGAAAGAATAGAAAAGAAAAGAAACGAAAAGAAAGAATATAAAAGAAAGAATAGAAAAGAAAGAAAAGAATGAAAGAAAGAAAGAAAGCCTAGAAAGAATGAAAGAAAGAAAGAATAGCAAAGAAAGAAAGCGAAAGAAAGAATAGAAAGAAAGAAAAGAATAGAAAGAAAGAAGAATAGAAAGAAAGGAAGCATGAAAGAAATACAAAGAAAAGAAACAGAAAGCAAAATAAGAAAATAGAAAAACACAAAAGAGAATGCACATCCTATGCATTTGTGCATTTGCATCATACCTATGCATGATACCATGCCTACTATCATGAGTAGTGAGAAATTAGAAATAGAGAAAGAACGAGAAAGAACAGAGAAGAATAGAGAAGTGTGATGTAAGGAAAGAAATTCATAATATAAGCAACGGAGAGAGAAGAGTAGTATAGCGGGTTTACTTACTGAGCAATTAGTGCTCACCCTATTGTTTTCAATGTTTTTTCAGGTAGTAGGTGAGATGCGGTCGCTTGGAATGTTAAGAAGCGGATGGGTTTGGCAACACTGTCAAGTTGTTGTTTTGTGATTGTATTATATTATGTAAAGATTTGTATATAAAAAAAAAAATTAGATATGGGCCCATTATTTTATACTCATATACATGTATATTTTCTTATATGTATCTAGTGACTTTTACTATTATTTTACGAGTATACTAGCTAGAGAGAGAAAGTATTACAGTTAAACAAAATCACGACACTTAAGCATTCTAAGGGAGACTTCGCTGCAGCGAAGAAAAACCTTGCTGCGGCAAAGTTTTGCATTTGAGGCCTAAATTTATGAAACTGCCCTTCGCTTGTCTTTTCACTTGAATTTTCACTCTTCTTGGTTTCTGGTCAGATCAAGCTTCAAGGGTGCTTCCAATCAACCTCATAACTTCTCCGATCTTCTGAACAGCGATTAAAACTAGGCTCAATTTTGCACCGTTTCTCTCCAAAATAGGATTTAGGCCTGAAACAATAAAATAGACTAAATTAAGTAACAATTCAAGTCAGAATCCGATGAGAAGTATTAAAAATCCTACTAAAATCATAAGAAAAACAATATAATCTTTACGATTATCATTTACCGTATTATATGTGTCCTTGGTCAGAATAATACTAGGGCTACGAACATTTTTAGAATGGCCACCATATGTGACCATAAGGTTCTCACTATCAAGATTTGAAACACTTGATACCCTAGTCACGGTTCTACCATCCTAAGGACATATATCAATACATGCAATTATGATTTACACGATATAGAAAAAGAATGCCTTTTATTGATAAATAAACATTATCACAAAAGAGTCGATGCTACAAAAATTGATTAGCTCTAGGGCACCTACTCTAACAATGTTCAAATTGAGTTATCAAACCAATTGACCAATCAAGCTTTAACTTGATTCCACTGTAGCCACAAATTCCAAGGTTGTTGTCCTTTACCAAAATCTCACCCAGATAATATCTCCCATACACAGGAGTAATGAATTCATTGTCAATCCACCATAGCCATGATAAACTTCTTGATGGTGCTAATCACTACCATACTGATAACCTTATCAGGATTACATTTTGCTAGTGTCAAACTACACCAATAGGTACACATGACACTCCGGTGATCTCAAGTCTAAAGACTACATGCACCACCATCTGTTAGATGATGTATTCCATGGACATTGTTGTTACCACCTATATGGAATCCTCGATGGGTCGTCTGGGTGAACTCATGAATAACAAGGACCCATGCGTCGCACCAAGTTGTCACCAAACAACCTTGATATGTGTGACCAGCCACTACCTTCTAGTAGGGTCGTTCAACGCTATGATAGTCTTACCATATTATTTGTGCCTTAGGTCAAGATAATACTATGACTACGAACATTTTTATAATGGCCACCATAAGTGATCATAAAGATCTCACAATAAAGACTTATCACTACTTGATTCCCTAGTCGCGGTCCAACCACTCTAAGGGCATATATTAATACATACATATGAAATATGTTTTACACAAAATAAAAAATGTCTTTCATAGATTGAATAATCATGATCCATTAAGTCAACATACAACCAGGGGCGGACCTTGGGCCTACCCTCACAATTTTAAAAAAAAAAAAAAAATTTGTTTATATAAGCCCATAAAAAAATTATATTAATATATATATCCAGACTTACCTTCAGATTTAAAAAAAAAAAAAGAGAAATGTTATACATATATCCATACTCATAAAAAGCTTGCTATTAATATATATATTCCTGGCCTACATCAGTACATCATATTAAAAGTTTAAAACTCTCTTTACTCTTTTCTATGTCCACTTGTTTTTTATGATTTTATCCTTAAAATTTTTTACTTTCTCATTCTCTCTTTCACTTTCTCTATGTAATTTGTTCTTAAAACTTTTGAAGATTGAAATTGTTGAAGCTTTCACTAATCAAGGTGCCATAATTAGCTTCGTTTTCTGTTTTTATCGTTTAGGTATGTATATTGCTCATTTCATTTTAGTTTATTTTAGGGTTGAATCATGCTTATTTTTTGAAGGTTTTTTATTCTAATTTGATAGAAAAAGACATGGATCTTGTGAGTTTGTTTTGTGTTTTGTGTTTTATGTTTAAGAATGTTCCTGCTTTCCCAAATTAAACTTAACTATATTTTACTGAATATTATTTTTCACCCTTCACCCATTACTTTCCTACATTTCAAACGTCACCGTTTGGCTGCTCAAAATTATTAAAGAAGTTTGAGTTATTATCTATGTTTATACTAAGAAAATTTTCCCTTTTTTTATTAATTCATATTAGAAGTCAAGGCAATGTTGACTTAATTTAAGTTTTGATTGACTTTAATTTAGGCTAGGTCTGATCAAAGTCATGAACATTTATATTATAATCTTTGAAAGCCAAAATAAAAAAAAAATAAAAATAAAAAAATAAAAAGAGAAATAAGAAATTTGTGTAGAACATTTTTGGTGGATTGTGATTGTTGTAAACTCTTTTAATTATATTGGATTTAAGTGGATCGTTAGATTCCCGTGATCTTTTGCTCTCTTTAATTGAAGAGGTTTTTCCACATAAAAATTTTCCTGTGTTTCCTTATGAATTGGATGTTATTTTCAACATAATTTGCCCAAGGTTTTGCTTCTCATAGATTTATTCAAGTAGTAGAGTATTGTGTTATTGCATTATTTTCTTTCAGATTATTGATATTGTATTATTTCTTTTGCTTAAGGTTTGATGCATAAATTTATGAATCTATTGTGGTTGGAGAAAGCGGTCATGGAGATGATCCTAGAACCTATGAAGAAGTGATATTAGATATCGATTCTAGAAAATGGCCAAAAGCTATGGATTTTGAGATAGAATCCATGCATGCTAATCAAGTATGGATACTTGTTGATCCTCTAGAAGGAATAGTTCCTACTGGATGTAAATGTGTCTTTAAGAGAAAGATTGGCAAAGATGGAAAAGTAGAGACCTAAAAAGTCGGACTAGTTACAAAGGGTTACACTTAGAAACAAAGGTTGGACTATAAGGAAACCTTTTCACCAGTTGCTATGATTAAATCCATCAGAATTATGCTAACTATAGTTGCACACTATGATTATGATATATGGCAGATGGATGTCAAAACAATGTTTCTGATTTTTTTAAAGTTTTCACTAGTTGTTTGACAAACAATGGCGGAACCGCGGAGGCCCCCCCTCGGTAAAAATCTTGGGTCCGCCACTACATACAACAATATAATTGGCTCAAGGGCACCTACTCTAACAATCTCCCACTTGCACCTACAGCCAATCATTTACGTATTTAATGCCAAATGACGCCAAGTGCCTATCATGCTTCTACTAGGATAGAGCTTTAGTAAGTGGATATGAGATGTTATCATCGGTAGGTACTTTGCTTATTTGCACATCTCCCCTCTCCACAATTCCTTGATAAGGTGAAAACGTCTGAGAATGTGTTTGGATCTCTGATGAGACCATGGTTCCTTGGCCTAAGCAATGGCCCCATTGTTATCACATAATATTTGTACTGGATCAACAATGCTTGGAACCATTCGAAGTTCAATAATGAAATTTTTGATCCAAACCACCTTTTGGCAGCTTCTGACATCTTAATGTACTCTGCCTCTGTTATAAAGTCAACTATAGTACTTTGCTTTGGGCTTTTCCACACTACACCCATTGAGACAAAAGACAAAACCTGATTACAATTGAAAATCATCCTTGTCAGTTTAAAAATTGGCATCATTATATCCTCTTACAGTGAGTTCATCCTCTCCTTCATAAACCAAGAACATATCTTTAGTCCTCTTTAGGTACTTAAGAATGTTCTTGACCAAAATCCAGTGACGCTAACCTGGATCCGATTGATATCTATTACAAATGCTTAAAGCATATGAGACATCAATCCGAGTACATAACATGGCATACATAATAGATCTAATAGCGGATGCATATGGTATCCTATACATCTTATCTCTCTCATCGAGCAATTTCAGACACATGTCCTTTTAGAGATGAATGCCATGTGACACTGGAAGGAATCCCTTCTTATATTCTTCCATACTGAATCTCTTCAGTACCTTATCAATGTATGTACTCTGACTTAGGCCAAGCGACCTATAAGATCTATCATGATAGATCTTGATACCAAGGATGTAGGCTGTTTCCCCTAAGTCCTTCATGGAAAAGCACTTGGATAACCAAGTCTTTACTATTTGCAATCGAGATACAATACTAGGAACGCCACTACGCTCCCACTGAACTTCTTATACACACAGGGTTCATCTTTGTTTTTTATTAAACTGAATTCCTTAACGACTTCATCAAAATGAATGTTCCAGCTTCTTGATGTTTTCTTGAGTCCATAAATGGCCTTTGCAACTTGCATACCTTCCCTGCTTGACCTTCAAGAACGAAACCATCGGGTTATGTCATATAGACGTCCTCTTCAAGGTTTCCATTCAGAAAAGCAATTTTGACATCCATTTGCCAAATTTCATAATCATGCTATACAGCTAGTGCAAGCATCATCCAAATAGACTTCAACATTGCTACTGGCAAAAAAGTTTCATCATAGTCTATACCATGCTTTTGCTTGAAACCTTTGGAAACCAACTGTGCTTTATAGGTATGCATGCTACCTTCCATGTCTGTCTTCTTCTTGAAAACCTATTTACATCCTATGGGTTTTATCCCATCTGGTAAATCCACCAAAGATCCATACTCGATTATGGTACATGTCTTATAAGGTATGGACTTATGAAATATGCCCGCCACCTGTTTGATTTTATGACTATGAGAGCGAAACTTACATTTATTTGCTTGAACTTTGCTTTCTTATTCAAGCAAGTGCCTTTTTAAGCAATTGCATTATGCAGTCTGCTGCTTTATCACTTACACAAGATAGGACGCCATCTATCCCTCTCTTACTCATAACTTTTGTAATTTATCTTTTAAATGTGAATAATTTGCTTATTGCAAATGAATACTTTTAATGCTTGTTTTGGAAATATTGTTTCATTGGAAGTAGAGTGGTGGCTTGAAGAACTTCGGACATGGATGGTTAGGTTTAAGGATGTTGTCTTTTCAATTGCACTGGAGGTATGAACATTCTTTATTGGTTTACAATGAAAGACCAACTCATTCCCTTGTTACATTCGTGACAATGCATGCTCTCAAATTGATGCTTAATTGTAGATTAGTTCTCAAGTTTTGTGAATCAAATGTTTGTGTTTGCTTGGGATGGGAATAACTTGTTGAGTGTCTGTCTACCATCTAATTTTGGTTACATAGTCTTGATAGCTGACCCAATTCTGGATCACAAGTCAGTACAAGTTTTTGTGTTCCATTTTGAAGTATTCACATTGTTTAATAACAATATTTTTCCTACTAGATGTGCTTTAGAGGGAAGCAAATGAGAAATTAGAAGAAGTAAAAAGGCAAACAGAGGAGATGAATAGACAATGGGAAGAGAAGTTCATGATGATGCTTACAACTCAAGGTCAACAATCTTCAACAAATAGCCAAATCCCTTTGGATGAAATTGTAAGTTATTTTGACAACTGCATATATACTATGAAAACCATTTTTCTTTTACATTAATCATAAAGTGATATGCAATGATTACATTAGTCTATATGATTAAGCTTTTCTTGAACAAGTGTGAAGAAAATTCCCTAAAATTCCATTAGGGGTAAAATTATCTTTTCACTCATAATTAGTTGAAAAAGTGGGGAGTGAAAAGAAGTAGAATAACATAGAGAATGCAATAAAAATGAGGGCATTATGGTAATTGACTAAGGGACATAGATAAAATTTCATAGAAAGTGCAAGGGTGAAATGGGAAACTATAAGTAATATTTTGTTATATTAAGAGTTAAAGAATGAAACCCTAGCCATTTCTTCTCCTCCACTCACGCCACCTTCCACCCAAGCTCTCTCAAATTTCTTCCATCATTTTTCAAGGAAATTCATAGATCTTGGTTCATTTTTAGTGGAATTTCAATCCCAAGCATCCTTAGGTAAGATCTTTGCACTAAGATATGAGATTTAATTTTTAAAGTGTTGAATTCTTATGATTTGTGTTCATAGGATTTAAGAGAAAGAGAGTTGGATAAAGGAAGGCTACTAAAGTGTTGGATTGCTCACATCTAAGGTAAGTAAATCCAACCCTAGTCATGATTGGAGTAATATTGTGTAGAGAATTACTTTTATGCATGTATGTGCTTATATATGAAGAATTGTTGATGGAATGGATGTTGAATGATGGTTAGAATTTTTCCATGGGAAGTAGTGTTTGTGTACTTGATGTTTGATGAGAGTTTGGATGAATTATGGAAGAATTGGAGTAGAATTTATGGAGTGTGAATCCTGGACAGGTTTGACGTTAATCTTGGTGTGTTTTATTCCAAATTTTGGTGGCTTAGAAGAGAGGTAGAAGTGTAGCCAAATTAGAGTCATGTGTGCATATAAATTTTTTGATGAAATGTCAAAGAGAAGTGCATACATGATTATGATTATTTTTTATATTGAGATGAGTTTGTAGATGGTAGAGAATGACATGTTAACATTCCATATTGCATTATTGCATCCAAACATGTGAATTTAGAAAGAATAATAAGCATGAGCCCATCTACATGCATACATACTCATAAGAGCATTAAAGACCAATAATGAACATTAAAGTTAAAGAACAAATAAAAAGAAATGAGAAATATTAAAGAAGTTCAAATCTGAATTTTTATTTAAAGAAGTGTTAAAAGATAAAAGAAGAGAAGGTTGTTGCGATGAAGAACCTATGAGTGACATAGCCCCGCATGCACGCCACCTTTAGTGAGCGGCCTTAGAATCAGAAAAAAGAATTGTACAGTCTGTTAGAAGTGCATGTGGATGAGGACTGTACCCAGAATTAGAGAATACACTCAGACGGCCAGGGTTCCAAATCCATGCCTCGACTGAGTCCGATCGGCAAGAAAGAAAGAATAGAAAGAAATAAAGAATAGAAAAGAAAAGGAAGAATAGAAAGAAAAGAAAGAATAGGAAGAATAGAAAGAAAGAAAGAATAGAAAAGAAAAGAAACGAAAAGAAAGAATAGAAAAGAAAGAAAAGAATAGAAAGAAAGAAAGAATAGAAAGAAAGGAAGCATAGAAAGAAATACAAAGAAAAGAAACAGAAAGCAAAATAAGAAAATAGAAAAACACAAAAGAGAATGCACATCCTATGCATTTGTGCATTTGCATCATACCTATGCATGATACCATGCCTACTATCATGAGTAGTGAGAAATTAGAAATAGAGAAAGAACAGAGAAAGAACAGAGAAGAATAGAGAAGTGTGATGTAAGGAAAGAAATTCATAATATAAGCAACGGAGAGAGAAGAGTAGTATAGCGGGTTTACTTACTGAGCAATTAGTGCTCACCCTATTGTTTTCAATGTTTTTTCAGGTAGTAGGTGAGATGCGGTCGCTTGGAATGTTAAGAAGCGGATGGGTTTGGCAACACTGTCAAGTTGTTGTTTTGTGATTGTATTATATTATGTAAAGATTTGTATATAAAAAAAAAAATTAGATATGGGCCCATTATTTTATACTCATATACATGTATATTTTCTTATATGTATCTAGTGACTTTTACTATTATTTTACGAGTATACTAGCTAGAGAGAGAAAGTATTACAGTTAAACAAAATCACGACACTTAAGCATTCTAAGGGAGACTTCGCTGCAGCGAAGAAAAACCTTGCTGCGGCAAAGTTTTGCATTTGAGGCCTAAATTTATGAAACTGCCCTTCGCTTGTCTTTTCACTTGAATTTTCACTCTTCTTGGTTTCTGGTCAGATCAAGCTTCAAGGGTGCTTCCAATCAACCTCATAACTTCTCCGATCTTCTGAACAGCGATTAAAACTAGGCTCAATTTTGCACCGTTTCTCTCCAAAATAGGATTTAGGCCTGAAACAATAAAATAGACTAAATTAAGTAACAATTCAAGTCAGAATCCGATGAGAAGTATTAAAAATCCTACTAAAATCATAAGAAAAACAATATAATCTTTACGATTATCATTTACCGTATTATATGTGTCCTTGGTCAGAATAATACTAGGGCTACGAACATTTTTAGAATGGCCACCATATGTGACCATAAGGTTCTCACTATCAAGATTTGAAACACTTGATACCCTAGTCACGGTTCTACCATCCTAAGGACATATATCAATACATGCAATTATGATTTACACGATATAGAAAAAGAATGCCTTTTATTGATAAATAAACATTATCACAAAGAGTCGATGCTACAAAATTGATTAGCTCTAGGGCACCTACTCTAACAATGTTCAAATTGAGTTATCAAACCAATTGACCAATCAAGCTTTAACTTGATTCCACTGTAGCCACAAATTCCAAGGTTGTTGTCCTTTACCAAAATCTCACCCAGATAATATCTCCCATACACAGGAGTAATGAATTCATTGTCAATCCACCATAGCCATGATAAACTTCTTGATGGTGCTAATCACTACCATACTGATAACCTTATCAGGATTACATTTTGCTAGTGTCAAACTACACCAATAGGTACACATGACACTCCGGTGATCTCAAGTCTAAAGACTACATGCACCACCATCTGTTAGATGATGTATTCCATGGACATTGTTGTTACCACCTATATGGAATCCTCTGATGGGTCAGTCTGGTGAACTCATGAATAACAAGGACCCATGCGTCGCACCAAGTTGTCACCAAACAACCTTGATATGTGTGACCAGCCACTACCTTCTAGTAGGGTCGTTCAACGCTATGATAGTCTTACCATATTATTTGTGCCTTAGGTCAAGATAATACTATGACTACGAACATTTTTATAATGGCCACCATAAGTGATCATAAAGATCTCACAATAAAGACTTATCACTACTTGATTCCCTAGTCGCGGTCCAACCACTCTAAGGGCATATATTAATACATACATATGAAATATGTTTTACACAAAATAAAAAATGTCTTTCATAGATTGAATAATCATGATCCATTAAGTCAACATACAACCAGGGGCGGACCTTGGGCCTACCCTCACAATTTTAAAAAAAAAAAAAAAATTTGTTTATATAAGCCCATAAAAAAATTATATTAATATATATATCCAGACTTACCTTCAGATTTAAAAAAAAAAAAAGAGAAATGTTATACATATATCCATACTCATAAAAAGCTTGCTATTAATATATATATTCCTGGCCTACATCAGTACATCATATTAAAAGTTTAAAACTCTCTTTACTCTTTTCTATGTCCACTTGTTTTTTATGATTTTATCCTTAAAATTTTTTACTTTCTCATTCTCTCTTTCACTTTCTCTATGTAATTTGTTCTTAAAACTTTTGAAGATTGAAATTGTTGAAGCTTTCACTAATCAAGGTGCCATAATTAGCTTCGTTTTCTGTTTTATCAGTTTTAGGTATGTATATTGCTCATTTCATTTTAGTTTATTTTAGGGTTGAATCATGCTTATTTTTTGAAGGTTTTTTATTCTAATTTGATAGAAAAAGACATGGATCTTGTGAGTTTGTTTTGTGTTTTGTGTTTTATGTTTAAGAATGTTCCTGCTTTCCCAAATTAAACTTAACTATATTTTACTGAATATTATTTTTCACCCTTCACCCATTACTTTCCTACATTTCAAACGTCACCGTTTGGCTGCTCAAAATTATTAAAGAAGTTTGAGTTATTATCTATGTTTATACTAAGAAAATTTTCCCTTTTTTTTATTAATTCATATTAGAAGTCAAGGCAATGTTGACTTAATTTAAGTTTTGATTGACTTTAATTTAGGCTAGGTCTGATCAAAGTCATGAACATTTATATTATAATCTTTGAAAGCCAAAATAAAAAAAAAATAAAAATAAAAAAATAAAAAGAGAAATAAGAAATTTGTGTAGAACATTTTTGGTGGATTGTGATTGTTGTAAACTCTTTTAATTATATTGGATTTAAGTGGATCGTTAGATTCCCGTGATCTTTTGCTCTCTTTAATTGAAGAGGTTTTTCCACATAAAAATTTTCCTGTGTTTCCTTATGAATTGGATGTTATTTTCAACATAATTTGCCCAAGGTTTTGCTTCTCATAGATTTATTCAAGTAGTAGAGTATTGTGTTATTGCATTATTTTCTTTCAGATTATTGATATTGTATTATTTCTTTTGCTTAAGGTTTGATGCATAAATTTATGAATCTATTGTGGTTGGAGAAAGCGGTCATGGAGATGATCCTAGAACCTATGAAGAAGTGATATTAGATATCGATTCTAGAAAATGGCCAAAAGCTATGGATTTTGAGATAGAATCCATGCATGCTAATCAAGTATGGATACTTGTTGATCCTCTAGAAGGAATAGTTCCTACTGGATGTAAATGTGTCTTTAAGAGAAAGATTGGCAAAGATGGAAAAGTAGAGACCTAAAAAGTCGGACTAGTTACAAAGGGTTACACTTAGAAACAAAGGTTGGACTATAAGGAAACCTTTTCACCAGTTGCTATGATTAAATCCATCAGAATTATGCTAACTATAGTTGCACACTATGATTATGATATATGGCAGATGGATGTCAAAACAATGTTTCTGATTTTTTTAAAGTTTTCACTAGTTGTTTGACAAACAATGGCGGAACCGCGGAGGCCCCCCCTCGGTAAAAATCTTGGGTCCGCCACTACATACAACAATATAATTGGCTCAAGGGCACCTACTCTAACAATCTCCCACTTGCACCTACAGCCAATCATTTACGTATTTAATGCCAAATGACGCCAAGTGCCTATCATGCTTCTACTAGGATAGAGCTTTAGTAAGTGGATATGAGATGTTATCATCGGTAGGTACTTTGCTTATTTGCACATCTCCCCTCTCCACAATTCCTTGATAAGGTGAAAACGTCTGAGAATGTGTTTGGATCTCTGATGAGACCATGGTTCCTTGGCCTAAGCAATGGCCCCATTGTTATCACATAATATTTGTACTGGATCAACAATGCTTGGAACCATTCGAAGTTCAATAATGAAATTTTTGATCCAAACCACCTTTTGGCAGCTTCTGACATCTTAATGTACTCTGCCTCTGTTATAAAGTCAACTATAGTACTTTGCTTTGGGCTTTTCCAGCTCACTACAGCTCCATTGAGACAAAAGACAAAACCTGATTACAATTGAAAATCATCCTTGTCAGTTTAAAAATTGGCATCATTATATCCTCTTACAGTGAGTTCATCCTCTCCTTCATAAACCAAGAACATATCTTTAGTCCTCTTTAGGTACTTAAGAATGTTCTTGACCAAAATCCAGTGACGCTAACCTGGATCCGATTGATATCTATTACAAATGCTTAAAGCATATGAGACATCAATCCGAGTACATAACATGGCATACATAATAGATCTAATAGCGGATGCATATGGTATCCTATACATCTTATCTCTCTCATCGAGCAATTTCAGACACATGTCCTTTTAGAGATGAATGCCATGTGACACTGGAAGGAATCCCTTCTTATATTCTTCCATACTGAATCTCTTCGGTACCTTATCAATGTATGTACTCTGACTTAGGCCAAGCGACCTATAAGATCTATCATGATAGATCTTGATACCAAGGATGTAGGCTGTTTCCCCTAAGTCCTTCATGGAAAAGCACTTGGATAACCAAGTCTTTACTATTTGCAATCGAGATACAATACTAGGAACGCCACTACGCTCCCACGAACTTCTTATACACACAGGGGTTCATCTTTGTTTTTTATTAAATCGAATTCCTTAACGACTTCATCAAAATGAATGTTCCAGCTTCTTGATGTTTTCTTGAGTCCATAAATGGCCTTTGCAACTTGCATACCTTCCCTGCTTGACCTTCAAGAACGAAACCATCGGGTTATGTCATATAGACGTCCTCTTCAAGGTTTCCATTCAGAAAAGCAATTTTGACATCCATTTGCCAAATTTCATAATCATGCTATACAGCTAGTGCAAGCATCATCCAAATAGACTTCAACATTGCTACTGGCAAAAAAGTTTCATCATAGTCTATACCATGCTTTTGCTTGAAACCTTTGGAAACCAACTGTGCTTTATAGGTATGCATGCTACCTTCCATGTCTGTCTTCTTCTTGAAAACCTATTTACATCCTATGGGTTTTATCCCATCTGGTAAATCCACCAGTATCCATACTCGATTATGGTACATGTCTTATAAGGTATGGACTTATGAAATATGCCCGCCACCTGTTTGATTTTATGACTATGAGAGCGAAACTTACATTTATTTGCTTGAACTTTGCTTTCTTATTCAAGCAAGTGCCTTTTTAAGCAATTGCATTATGCAATCATCTGCTTTATCACTTACACAAGATAGGACGCCATCTATCCCTCTCTTACTCATAACTTTTGTAATTTATCTTTTAAATGTGAATAATTTGCTTATTGCAAATGAATACTTTTAATGCTTGTTTTGGAAATATTGTTTCATTGGAAGTAGAGTGGTGGCTTGAAGAACTTCGGACATGGATGGTTAGGTTTAAGGATGTTGTCTTTTCAATTGCACTGGAGGTATGAACATTCTTTATTGGTTTACAATGAAAGACCAACTCATTCCCTTGTTACAGTCGTGACAATGCATGCTCTCAAATTGATGCTTAATTGTAGATTAGTTCTCAAGTTTTGTGAATCAAATGTTTGTGTTTGCTTGGGATGGGAATAACTTGTTGAGTGTCTGTCTACCATCTAATTTTGGTTACATAGTCTTGATAGCTGACCCACCTCGGATCACAAGTCAAGACAAGTTTTTTGTGTTCCATTTTGAAGTATTCACATTGTTTAATAACAATATTTTTCCTACTAGATGTGCTTTAGAGGGAAGCAAATGAGAAATTAGAAGAAGTAAAAAGGCAAACAGAGGAGATGAATAGACAATGGGAAGAGAAGTTCATGATGATGCTTACAACTCAAGGTCAACAATCTTCAACAAATAGCCAAATCCCTTTGGATGAAATTGTAAGTTATTTTGACAACTGCATATATACTATGAAAACCATTTTTCTTTTACATTAATCATAAAGTGATATGCAATGATTACATTAGTCTATATGATTAAGCTTTTCTTTTTTTTTTTTTTTTTTCAAATTTGATATTGTAGGTTGGTGGAAATTCTTAAATGGTCAGGAAAGGTTGCTATGACAATGAAGCATTCATATTTTGTAAAAAAAATTAGTTGATAACATTTTAAATTACTAGGATGAAGGATTTTATGAGTAGACAATTATTTGGTTAAAAATGACTTTATTAATGTTTTATTTTTTATATTAGAATTTTTCTTATGACATCATATTATCTATTTAATATAAAAATATTGCTATAAATTTGTAATTATTATTAAATTTATTAATTATAGCAATATTTGTTATAAAGCAAAAGTATTCATAGCAAGTAATTTCAATATTTAACTATTAACACACTATGTCCATAGCAATATCTTTTCATATATAGATGTGACTTCTATATGTCCATAGCAAATAATTTAATATTTAGCTACAAATTCACTATATATGTGGCAAATAATCTTTTTATTTAGTTATGAATTTAGTGGTCACGTAGCTAAAATGTTAATATATTTGCCATGGATATTATTTTTGTAGCAAGAATTTTCAAGTTTTAATTATAAATTTATATTTGTGTAGCTAAAATGCAAACATAGCTATATAGACTATTCTCAATGGCTATAAAGGCAAAGCTTTTGCTACAAGCTTATTATTATTATGGCAAAAACATATAAGTTTTTAGTTATATATTAATCTCATCCATAGCAAAAAATATAAACTGTTAGCTCCGTAAGCAAAAAGTTACATGGCTAACTTTTAGCTACGCCACTTTTAGCTACGATAAGCTACAAAAAATTACATTTGTAGCTAAACCATTTGGCTACGGAAATTCATATTTTTAGATACAATGAATGCCATGGCTAGAAATGCATAATGTTGTAGTATGAACACACATAATAACAATTTGAAAGTTCTAATACAAGGTCCGAAGCCAAAGATAAATAATAATTTCTTATGGCCAATGAAACAACTCGCTCTCCATTTCCAACTCGTAGGTCCACCTCTCCTCGACCGAGCGATCTACTCAGTCACAGTCCCTACACATAAGTGCAAATGTGAGAACCACATCTAGTGTCAATGACCAAGATGTAATAGGAGAAAGATTTATTTCAATCATATACATTCCTTTAAAAGAAGATCCCAAATTCTTCTTCTTGTTTGCTAGGAAGGCCTTGCAATGTTTCCTCCAGTGGCCAGGCTTGCCACATTAGAAGAAAACCACCTTCCCATCCTTGCTCACGCCTGCAGTAGGCTTCAGAACATCTTAAGTCTTAGGCTTAAACCTAGGATTGGCCTTGGCCTTTGTTGAGTTGTACAAATCAAATGTTTTAGGAATAGGATCTTTAGAATAGGAAATTAGATCATTCCCCTTCCTAGTTTAGATTATTTCATTTCCTTATATGGACTGTTGAATGTGTATATATTGTTGTATTTTGTTCACAATCAATATGAAGAAAATTCTTCTAATTTCACATGGTATCAAAGCTAAGAAATAAGAAACCCTAGAAAAATTTTTTTTTTTTTTCTTTTTCCGACGATATTTTTTGGCGAAGTTCAGGTTATCTCCTTCTGGTATTGAATCACTCTTTTAACCACACCAACCTGTTCGTCTTCTCCTCGTAGGCAAAACCTGAAAATTTCATCACTAGTCACTGTCGCACGTGCCTCCATATGCCAGTCTTCTTTCCGATAGCTTCTTCTCCGATCTCCTTCTTAGGCGAACATGAGGTCTCACTGCCAGCACCAATGCACTTAGACACCGCCAACGAGCACACCCTCACCGTCCAATACTACATTTTCATCACCGACGTTGGAAATAGCCCAATACCATTAGGATATCCTCTTTTTCCAATCTGCCCAGAATTAGTTTTGTTTTTCAGCCCAGATCAGTTCAATCTCTCTCACAAGACAATCATGCTCCTTGAAGGGTCCAACACCAAATCAGGTTTTGTTTCTTTTTTGTCTTTTCCTCCGATCACAACTGAAAAATTAATAGGCAGCTCCAATTATTCCTCATGGGCTGCCTCTGTTGAACTGTGGTGTATAGGACATGGTTTGGAGGATCACTTGACCACTAAGGTTGAAGATGTCACGGATGATAAGACTACCTAGGTAAAGACAAATGCTTTGGTATATGGTTTATTATGGTAGTCTATTGACCCTCACCTTCATTCTACTTATAAAATATATCGAACCTGTTTTGAGGTATGGCGACAGGCCAAATTGCTTTATACTAATGATATCTAGAGACTCTATTATGTTCTGTCCAATTTGGTTAATCTCAAACAGCAAGATATAGGCATGTCTGGCTTTCTTGGCAAGATAGCCTTTCTCAAGGTAGAATTTAATTTGTTATTACCCACTAGCAAGTCTGAAGCAGAAGATCTAGCACAACGAGAGAAATTCTTTATGGTTCTTACTCTTGCCGCTATCAATCCTGCTTTCACTCCAGTATGAGATCAGATTCTAGTAAGTGCTACTGTGCCTTCTCTTGATAAAGTTTTTGCTTAATTACTTCAAGTCTCCTCCCCTGGTGTTGTGGTTGGATCTTCCCCAGTTGATTCTTCTGTCCTAGCCTCTTAGTCTCAAACTTTTGTTAACGGAGAATAGGGGGATCATAGTGGCAAGGGAGGTCGACCCAAGTGTAGTTATTGTCATGGGTGGGGGCATATTTGGGAAAAATGCTACAAATTACATGGGCATCCTCCTCGGGTTGCCAATGTCACTTATCCTGATCATCATTCTGAATCTTCTGAAGAACCAAGTCAGCCATCCTTGACTCTTACAAGTGCTGATTATGATGAATATCTCCAGTTCCAGGCAAATAAGCAGGCTTCTTCATCTGTTGCTTCCATCGCTCAGTCGGAGAAATCAGTTGCATGCCTCACTTAGTCGTCTCCTCAAAGGTCTTGGGTTCTTAATTCTGGTGCATCAGATCATATCTCTGATAACCCCCGTTTGCTTTCTCATCTTATTAATACTATCTCTTTGTCTCATGTTACCTTAGCCAATAGGACCAAAGCAGTTGTTAAAGCAGTAGGTTATGCACAACCACTTTCCTCTATGACTTTAGATTTTGTCTTGTATACTCCCCATTTCCCTTTTAACCTTCTATCTGTCAGTAAACTCACCCGCCCTTTAAATTGTTCTATCACTTTTACTAATGATTATGCTATTATATAAGACCGCAACACAAGACGAATGATTGGCACAAGATATGAGTCACAGGGCCTCTATCATCCGAAGTTACCTTCTACCCCCATTGCCTGCACTGTCTCTGATTCTCCTCTTCTCCTTTATAATCGTTTGGGTCATCCTAGTTTAACAAAGCTTCAGAAGATGGTTCTAGGTCTATCTACTTTATCGTCTTTAAATTGTGAGTCCTGTCAACTTAGAAACCATTCTCGTAGTACGTTTCCAAAGCGTGTCAATAAACGGGCTACATACCCTTTTGAGTTAGTTCATTCCGATGTCTGGGGTCCTTGTCGAGTCTCGTCCATTTTAGGGTTTCAGTATTTTGTTACGTTTATTGACGATTATTCTCGTTGCACTTGGTTATTTTTAATGAAAAGTCATTCCGAATTATTTTCTATATTTGAATCCTTTTGTGCTTAAATTAAGACACAATTTAATGTTGTTATTCGTGTGTTTTGGAGTGATAATGCTCGTGAATATTTTTCTGCTCCCTTTACCAAATTCATGTCATCTTAAGGAATTCTCCATCAATCCTCTTGTGTTTATACTCCACAACAAAATGGAGTTGCTAAGCGTAAGAATAGATATTTGATTGAAATTGCCCGAACCTTGCTTTCACACAATCAAGTTCCTTTCCTGTTTTGGGCAGACGTTATGTTAACTGCATGTTTCTTGATTAATAGGATGCCTTTTTCTATCCTTTAAAACCAGGTCCCTCATTCTGTTTTGTTCCTTAATCAACAGTTATACTCTCTTCCTCCACGTATCTTTGGTTGCACATGTTTTGTCCATATCCTTTCCCCAAGTACCAACAAACTGTCTACCAAATCTACCAAGTGTATTTTCCTAGGATACTCAAGACTTCAAAAGGGTTATAGGTGTTATTCTCCATCCACTCGTCAATACTTTCTATCCGTCGATGTTACCTTTTTCGAGTCTTCTCCTTTCTTTTCTACATCAGACAGTGATTCTATCACCACTATCCTTCATATACCCTACATTGAGTCTACTTATAATCATCCTGCAGAGTCTCTTACTATTCCTCCAAGTCCTACCCCTATGGACGAGTCTCCTCCTCTAGGTGATGCTCTTATTCTGAGTACGGCTACAGACAATGTTCTTGATGATGTTCCTGAGGCAACTGTTCCTGATCCTCCTACGTCAGATTCCTCTCTTGCTACGGCCCTACCTCTTGAAGACCAATTTCCTATTACAATTCGTAAAGGTATGCGGTCCACTCACAACCCTCATCCGATCTATAATTTTCTTAGCTATCACCACTAATCTCTATCATATTATGCTTTTGTGTCAACCATTTCTTCTGTCTTTGTTCCTTCTAATGTTCATGAGGCACTGACTGATCTCGGCTGGCATCAAGCTATGGTTGAAGAGATGACTGCTTTACATCATAATAATACTTGGGAACTAGTTCCTTTGCCTCCCGGCCAATCATCTATTGGTTGTCGTTGGATTTATAATGTCAAGGTTGGCCTAGATGGTCAGGTTGATGGACTGAAGGCACGGTTGGTTGCAAAAGGGTGTACTCAAACTTATGGGTTGGATTATTATGAGACCTTTTCTCCTATAGCTAAGATGTCTTCTGTCCGCTTGTTTCTATCTATGGCTGTTCTCCACCACTAGCCTCTGTACCAATTAGACATTAAGAATGCCTTTCTTCGTGGTAAGCTTTAGGAAGAAATCTATATGAAGCAACCGCTTGGCTTTGTTGCTCAAGGGGAGTCAGCCTTGGTATGTAAACTTCGTCGCTCTCTGTATGGTTTAAAACAGTCCTCTCATGCTTGGTTTGGACGATTCAGTAATGTCATTCAAGAGTTTGGGATGATTCAGTGTGAGTCTGATCACTTTGTTTTCTATAAACATAACTCATCAGGGCAATGCATATATCTGGTTGTCTATGTCGATGATATTGTTATTACGGGAATTGATCAGGATGGCATTAAACAGTTGAAGACATACTTGTTCCAACACTTTCAGACCAAAGATTTGGGATTACTTAGATACTTCCTTGGTATCGAAGTGGCTCAATCTAGCTCAAGTATTGTTATTTCTCAGAGGAAATATGCATTGGATATTGTGGAAGAAACAGGGATGTCAGACTATAGACCAATAGACTCTCATATGGATCCTAATTCAAAGCTCTCACCTAGACAGAGGGAGCCTCTTGCAGATGCTGGGAAATACCAAAGACTGGTTGGTAAACTTAACTATCTCACCATTACACGACCTGATATTTCCTTCTCCGTCAGTGTTGTTAGTTAGTTTCTATAGTCTCCTTGTGACGATCATTGGGATGTAGTTATTGGGATTTTAAGATATATCTAGGGTACACCAGGTAAAGGTCTATTACATGAAAATAGGGGCCATACACAGATCGTCGGATATTCTGATGCTAATTAGGCAGGTTCTCTATCTGATAGACGTTTCACTTCAGGTTTTTATATTCTTATAGGAGGAAACCTTGTATCTTGGAAAAGTAAGAAGCAAGATGTCGTTGCCAAATCGAGTGCAGAGGCAGAATATCGTGCAATGGCTCTAGCAACTTATGAGCTCATTTGGTTGAAGTAACTAATCCAAGAATTGAAGTTTACAAAAGTAGTAAAGATGAAGTTACTTTGTGATAATCAAGCTGCCCTCCATATTGCCTCCAACCCGGTGTTTCACAAGAGGACTAAGCATATAGAAATTGACTGCATTTTATCAGAGAGAAAATCTTATCTGGTTGTATTACCACTGGTCATGTCAGCTCAAATGATCAGCTAGCAGATATCCTCACTAAATCACGTAAGGGTTCTCGTATTGACTTTATTTGTAACAAGCTTGGTGCATATGATTTATATGCCCCAGCTTGAGGGAGTGTTGAGTTGTATAAATCAAATGTTTTAGGAATAGGATATTTAGAATAGGAAGTTAGATCATTCCCTTTCCTAGTTTAGATTATTTCATTTCCTTATATGGACTGTTGAATGTGTATATATTGTTGTATTTTGTTCACAATCAATATAAAGAAAATTCTTCCAATGTCACAGCCTTTCCTTTGCCTTGTTTACCCTTCATTTCCCAAGAGTAGTAGCAACTAACAACACTGGTTTAGACTTTTTCATTTCCTTCTCTACTTTCTTCAGCATACTCAGAAGCTCTAAGAAAGACTTCTCCACTGACTTCATATTGAAGTTCACTATGAATTAGGAGAAAGAGTCAGGCTGTTAGGAATCGATCTACCAAACGCAGCGGAAAAACAAAAATTAAGAGGATGAATTGATTCCTTTAAAGCCCAAAATCCGGGTATAGATTCTATAGTTTACATGTTAAATCGAAATTCTGCAGAAAATATAAATGATCCATTCAAGGATTAGAGATCTTACGCACATTTGGAGGTTCCTTCAAATGTCTCTGAATCTACTTCGCTACCGATTCAACATAGTGTTAGAGTAGATGCCCTAAAGCCAATAAATTATTATAGAATTGACTCTTTGTAATAATGCTCATTAATCAATAAAAGGCATTTTATTCTATATCACGTAAATCATTATTATTGCAATATGTATTGATATATGTCCTTAGAATGGTAGAACCGTGATGAGGGTATCAAGTGTTTCAAATCTTGATAGTGAGAACCCTATGAGCACATATGGTGGCCATTCTAGAAACGTCCGTAGCCCTAGTATTATTCTGAAGTAAGGGCACAGATAATACGGTAAGGCTATCATAGTGTTGAACGACCCTGTCAAAAGGCAGTGACTGATCTCACTTGTCAAGGTTGTTTGATGACAACCTGGTGTAACACATGGGTGCTTGCTGTAGACGATTACACCGCAGCAAGTTCACTAGACTGATCCACCAGAGGATTCCATATGGATGGTAACCCCAGTGTCTATGGAATAAATCCTCTAACGAATGGTGGTACATGTGATCCTTAGACTTGAGATCACCAGAGCGCCTTGTGCACCGATTGGTGTAGTTTGACACTAGCCTAACGCAGTTCTTTTCAGAGCTGTCAATACGATGGTGATTGGCTACATCAAGGAGTGTATCAAGACTATGGTGGATTGACAGAGGATTCATCACTCTCGGGTACGAAAGAAGTTATCTCACGACGCAATTCAGTATATGGCAATGACGTTAAAACTGTGGCCACAGTGGGATTGAGTTGTTGCTCTATCCAGTTTATAATACGGGTCATTGGTCCAGAAACTGAATACATAATATCGAGAGTAACCGAAGGTTGACACTATTTCTATGTCTTCGTCTCGTCAAGATAACGTATGATAAAAGGATCAAATTGCATGATAACCATATCGTTGACAAACAGCTACTTTGCTGAATCCGAATCTATCGGGTGGCCATGATGCCTTGCTAGGGGCCAATCTTGGTCTGTGTATTAGTGAGACGATTAATTGGTGTTAATCGCAATACTATACACTGCCGGTATAATAAGGAGCCTATGGGTCACACACATAGAAGATAATTTAAGATCCAAGAAGAAAGAAGGGCATTTTCGTCTTTTAAGGCGAAAAGATATTTTGGTAATTTCACAATGCAATTAAATTTGCTGAGGTCGTAGCCTTTATTTAATTTGTTAGAAAAATTAAATAAGTGGAATTACGTTTAAATGTGTGTTCGCATATTTAAATATATATATATATATATATATATATATATATATATATTAATTGATTTTAATTGAGATAATGATGGAAAAATAAAATATTAAATTGGGAGTGTTTGGCAACATGGGGCGTTTGGGTTGGAGCCCAAGCCTATTCCGTATGGGATTAGGGCAAATTGATTAACTATAAAAAGAAAAATGTGTTAATTAAATGAGAGAATTTTTCTTTGAAAAACACACAGCCCCTCTCTTTCACTCCCACGGCAGTAACACTTTTTGGCCTAAAATCAATTCAATTGATTTTGCTTTCTTCTTAATCTTGAAGCCAAAGAGGATCTAACAAATCCCTCTTTGGTTCTTTTGAGATTGTCTTCGTGTGGATTACGTGGGTTCGATCCTACACTTGGATCGATAACAAAACATTCGTTGACAAATTTGGAGGAGCCTCCAACGTACGTTTGTTTTTCTTTAAACTCAGATTTATTTTTCTGTAGATTTTATTTAATATGAATTGTAAAATTATACCCTTGATCTTGGCTCATGTAAACGATCTCTGAATTATTTGTTTTTGTTTCCACTGCGTGTATGGGACCGTTTACCAACACGTAGAACTGAACAAATGGTGATCCACACAAAGACAATATGAAGAACCAAAGAGGGATTTGCTAGGTCCTCTATTGGCTTCAAGAATCAACTTGAATCAAAGAAAATCTTTGATTCAAGAACAAAGGCAAAAAACATGAGGGAGAGAAAAGGGAGAGAGGGTTGCCTTTCCAATGAATGAAAAAAATGAATTAATTCTCTATTTTCCTTCAATACGCATGCACTTATATGGTGCATATGTCAAAACCCTAATCCTTTAGGAATAGGATTGGACTCCAACCCAAATTAACCCATTGACCAAACACTCTCTTTTTTGGTATTTTCTTTTAATTAATTATTATAATTAAAATCAATTAATACATTTATAAAATGTATTAACATTTAATTAATAATAATTCATTTAAACATATGCGTATATATATTTAAATATAATCTCACTAATTTAATCTTAATATTAAATTAAATCCAGGCAACAACCTCAGCAAATTTAATTACACTGTGAGATTACCAAAATACCCTTTCATCCTAAAAGATGAAAATACCCCTTGCACAAACTAATTCTTAAATTATCTTCTAAGTGTGTAACCCATAGGCTCCTCATCATACCGGCAGTGAGTAGTATTACGAGTAACACCAATTAATCGTCTCACTATACACAAACCAAGATTGGCCCCTAGCTAGGCATCATGGCCACCCAATAGATTTGGATTCAGCGAAATAGCTACCTATCAACGATATGGTTACCGCGCAATCAAATCCTTTCATCATCTATTATCTCATCGAGACTAAGGTACAAAAATAGTGTCAACCTCAGTTACTCTCGATATGTTTGTATTTAGTTACTAGACCAATGACCGGAATAATAAATTGGATTGAGTAACAACTCAATCCCACAATGGCCACAACTTTAGTGTCATTGTCATTTACTGAATTGCGTAGTGAGATAACTTCTCCCGTACCCAGGAGTGATGAATCCTTTGTCAATCCACCATAGTCTTGATACACTCCTAAATGCAACCAATCATTACTGTATTGACGGCTCTGAATAGAACTGCGTTGGGCTAGTGTCAAACTACACCAATTGGTGCATAAGGCGTTGTGATGATCTTAAGTCTAAAGTTCACATGCACCACCATTCGTTAAAGGGTTTGTTCCATAGACACTAGGGTTACTATCTATAGCAAGCACCCATGTGTTGCACCAGGTTGTCGACAAACAACCTTGACAAGTGAGATCAATCACTACCTTTTGACAGGATCGTTCAACACTATAATAGCCTTACCGTATTATCTGTGCCCTTGATCAGAATAATACTGAGGCTACGAACATTTCTAGAATGGCCGCCATATGTGATCATAGGGTTTTCACTATAAGATTTGAAACACTTGATACCCTCGTCACGGTTCTACCATCCTAAGGACATATATCAATACATACAGATATGATTTACACAATATAGAATAAAATGCCTTTTATTGATCAATGAACATTATTACAAAGAGTCAATTCTACAATAATTGAATGGCTCTAGGGCACATACTCTAACACAAGCAAGGATTGAAAACAAAGTCCATAGAAAGTTCTGCATCCATGACAAAACCCAAAGTCTCAAGCCTCTGGATGTAATCAATCATCTTGATTACATGTGGGCCAACTTGGTATCCCTCAGCATTCGGCATCTAAATAATGCCTTTAGCGCCTTTTAGCGTTCGTGTCTAGCACGATTCTGAAAGAGTTCCTTGAGATTTGTGATGATAAAACTAGCATCCAAATGTTCATGTTGCTCTTACAGATTAGATGTCATTGATGCCAGCAACAAACATTGAATAGTGTCAGCATCATCGAGATACTTTTGATAAGCATCTTTTCCTTCCTAAGTAGCCTCAGGTTCAAACACTTCCACAGAAGGCTCATCAATGATGTACCGTTTCTTCTCTGACTTTAATACAATCCTTAGATTTCGATACCAGCAGTGAAGTTTGTGCCATCAAACCTATTATCCTTTTCGATGATTGATTGTAGTGATAGGGTAGACGTAGTCATTATGAATTGTGAATCTACAATATTGCAAAATATGCGTAGTTAATATTATATTATATTAATTAATAAGGCCTTTTATTAATCAATTACTCCCATTATTTTACTCAAGCCTAATAGCACTCACTATTAAACTCAGGAAGGCATGTTGGTCTTCCTAATGGGTCGAAAATCCATCATTTCTATTTCAAACCTTTGCGAGGGCGAACAAGCTAAAATAGAATGATGAGGAAGGTAAAAAAACTTTAATTTACATCATTTAATAACACCAACTATTAAACTCAAATGTAAATAAAACCAACAAACTAATTACACAATCCAATGGCACCAACCATTATCCTCAAGTGTAATTTTTGGATCAGTGAGTTGGACACTACATGTCACCTTGTGCATCAATCAAATGCATTACTCTACTATGCCTCTAGTGTATTTATCAACCTTTGCGGAGGTGAACAAGCAAAACACACCTAGTTAAGTCAAACCCATCACTATTGAGGAAAACTCCAATGAATGATTAACGTCCCACTGTTAGAAGTGTACCTTTCACGGGAGCGAACAAGGTCACGACAAATAGTGGTTTGATTAATCCCATAGTGATGGAAGGTGCGTGCTTATTTGTGACTTAATATCTTAACGAGGGTTTTTGATTTATTGCCTCACCAATTTTATCATCTTATTAGTATGTTATAGTCCAGCATGTTAAAACATTCAACCTTAGCATGCTTCTATGATAATAAAATAAACATGTCGATACATGGCCAATCTAAAACCAAATTCATCGAGCTTTGAGGAATTGGTAGGACAACCTATGTTCATGCAAATTATTACAAAACTTAAAACTTTTATAGAAGTCTTCAGGATAGCTTCACACCTTCGTTTCATCTTCTTTAGAACAATGAATTATAAATAACAAAATCCTATTCTAATTTACATTAAATAAAGTAGAAACCTCGAGTTACATTCGAGGGGATTTAGGTGAGAAGAGAAAATGGTAGCGTGCCTGATGCGTGTTTACTACAACATGCAAAACTAGCAAGTGCACTAGTCGTTCAAGTAATAGAGTGATGGGTAGGATATCGTTCCCACGAGGACTGGTAGCAAAGCACTAAGTTTCCTGACGTTAACAAGTTGAAGCAACCGAAAATCTTGGATTTGTGGGAGCAATTTGTAATTAAACGAAAACAAAATAAAATTTAACAAAGAATTAATTCTTAAAAAGGGAAGCAAATGAAACACAGAAATTCAATTTAAGTAAAACGGGTAGGGTTTTGACTTCGTTTGGATTATTTATGGGTTAAACCTAAGAATTACACTATTTTCACATTCAAGTGCAATGGTTGTAAATCGGATTCATTACTAAGATAACATACCCTCTCGGGCTATGTTTTCCTATTCATCCTTATTAACATTCCGCACCCAACAAATTGAAGGTTAATAATTCTAAATCATGAAGCACAAGAATCCTAATTGATTTCATTAATTCTTGAATCTATCTCTAGCATCCAATACTATAATGGTTATTACCCATGAAGCTTAACATGAATTATTTCTCAATCTCATCATGTTCATCACATAAAACAATTAATTTCAGAGTAACACACAACCACAACTTATTCACATGGAAATAGCACAATCACATACTCAACCCATTTCAAATCCAAACTACAATCAAAACCCTAACCCATAGAAGATTAGTTCATAGCTAAATTAACAGAACAAAAACGGAAAATAAAAGTAAAATGGAATAAACATAATGAAACCGAGATGAAAAAAATAGAAATCTCCCCAAAAGATGAATCCTCCAAATAAAATCAACCTTCTCTTTAACAATCCGAAAAACTCAAGCTTTTTCTCTAAGAAAAATGTAGAAGACGGCTAAACCTAACAGCTCCGGGCCTCTGGTAAAAAGTTTTTCTTTTTCTTTTATACCTAGTCCTAAAAACCCAGTCCAAAACACGCACACCTGAAACTGTGCGTTTACAAAACTGAAAACTTTGACTTTCGCCGCGGCGAAGAATGAAAAATCCCAATTAGTTCTGCCTTAACTTCGCGGCAAGACAATTTCTTCGCCGGGGCGAAGTTCCTTCAAAAGTTTTGAAATTTACAGAACTACCACTCTGCTTGCCTCTTCGTCCGATTCTTCAATTTTTGACTCTCCACCTTGGAAACAAGCTTCATCGTGCGTTGTCCTACTCCGGAACTCTCCTATCTTCTGAAATCCTTCAATTCTGAGTCAAAACTATCAAATTTTGTTCTTATTCGCTCAAAGAGTCCATTTTAACCTGAAACACGAAAAGTAGAGAATTACGCACCAATTCAGGTAAAAATGCACTAGAAAGTACCTGAAATCCGACAAAAAGATCAAATAAAAACTGTATAATTTACGGATTATCAGTGCCGAATGCTCCAAATTAATAACCTTACTAACCTAACTACTAAATTGCATATAGGGTGAGCAAGGGTCGATCCCACAGGGAATGATTCGATTAAATCCTATATTCTAACCAATAACCACAACGAAAACAACAGGAAAATAAAATAAAATAAAATCCTAAACAGTAAACATGACAACAAAATAATGAAAGGGGTTGTAGACAATGCAATATAAAGTGAAACGAATAAATCTCCAATGGTAGAAAATATCAGATTAAAAACAACCAGTTCTCGGTTCAAGATCCACCTAAACATGCATTGGACATGAACCAACCGTAACATTATTCTATCTCGTTATTGTGGAATTATTGACCATAGGAAACAACAAGCTCTGTTACCCGAATTTTCCCTTAATTGTCACTACTGAAATAAGCTCTTCAACTAGATCCAAACCCTTGAACAACCTAGAATAAGCTCTCTAAGTTTAATTCAATGGTAGCCTTAAGAATTAGGAAAATAGATCAATCCAAGCAACAATCATGCAAGATCAGATTATTTAACTTAGGTTATGTTATTCAAGGTGATAGATTGAGAACTTGTCTGTAATCATCTCTCATCATGTGTTACTCATTGAATAGAAATAGGACAATTATGTATCACAATTCCTAATTCTAACAGATAAAATTCTGATTAAACAATTTAGCAGGCCATTACTAAATCACCCAAAACAAGAATCATAAACAATTAAAACAGAATAACATAAACAATTCCAATAAGAACGAGATTAAGAACAATGTTACTGAAGTTAAGTTACACCAATGACATGAATTTAGGCTTCAAAATCCCCTTGAACTCCAGAAGAAAGATCAGATGCACATATTGACGTAGAAAGTAAAAAACTAAAAACAAACCTCCACTGCTGTTCTCCCTCCGTTTAACCTAACAACTCATAAATAAATAATGTGTTTTTTCCTTAATTCTACCCCATGAAAAAACAAAAATTACTTTCCTAGACCTTTCCTAAATGATAGACTTCCAAAACTGTCAAATCCTTATCAGATATGGAAAACAGAATTCATAATCCAGCTTGCACCAGGATTCTCACAATGTAAAAGAAATTTTCTGGGCTCGATCACTTCATAAAAGTTGTAGTCCTATATGTTTATATGAATTTGGACTTTTGAATCACTTGCTTTTTATATCTGAAGCTCCAGTTAGGCCCATTCGAAGACTTAATACTCAGCCAGGAAATCCTTCCGCGAATAGGATTCCAGGTCCGGTTTTGCAACAACTAATGAGGGCCCAAATGAACTCGGATTCTTGCCCATAATACCTTCTTGGAAGGCTTGATTCATCTACGTTACTTTTTTTTAAGAACACTTTTGCAATCGAGAAATTTGACTCCATAAAAAACCTGAAAAACGCAACACTTGTCAGAATAACAAAAAATCTGGAATTTCTTAATCTTTTTTCAATTATTTCATAAAGTCTATCTAAATATGCCAAACTTACAAAATAAACTCTAATCAACTCAGCTAGGCATAAAATATAACAAAAAACATAATATGGAAGGAATAAAAATATATAAATTACACTCTTATCAGAAAACATTAAGAGTAAAGAGCCAGATATGACGCACAAGTCTTATTTAATAAAATTAAATTACAAGCATTCAATCCCAAAATAATTTAAAACAATAAACCTAAGGTCGATGGCCAAGTATCGAACACCATGCATAATTAGACATCAATCAGATATAGCATATCATTCAAAAACCAAAATTTGAATTTACCAGGTAAAATTACAAGTTACCCCTTTTAATTTTGCAAAATTTCTTGATCACTAAACTTGGAAAATTTGTAGTTTAGTCCTTATCCAATGAAAACATAGATTGAACAATCTAGAATAGCAACAACTGCTCCCTTTTATGATGGCTTGACAGAAAAGTTCAAAATGCCAATTCGAGAATCCCCAAAATGCCCTTCTCTCGCAACAACGTGAGAGGGCCCTTACCCTTCGATTGCCACAAGAAGCTCACTGGGAAAATCCCATTGAATAGGTTGTTGCCCACAACAACTAGCAACATCCTAGTAGTCCAAAAAGGGTACTTCCATTAGGCTGCGTGCGTTAACACGCAAGCAAAACCTCAAGGGTGGCTGCACACTCTTGGCTAGTCATGGGTAAGCCATGGTCAAGGCCGAGCAGATGTCTGTGCACAAGTGCGCATGACCAAGAACAATGCCGTGTGCAAATAGGCATGGTAGCAGGCAAGTAGGGTCGCATGAACATCTACGCACAAGTGCGAATGGCTAGGAACAATGCCACCCGCAAACAGGCATGGTAGTAGGAAGGCAGGGCCGCACGCGGCTAGATATAGGCCAACCATGCGCTCAAGGGCCTGTCTAGGGCAGGCCGCGAGCTATAACGCACAGCCAAGGCAAGATAGGTTATGCGCAGCCATCAGAGGGCTATGCATGGCAATGCATAGCCTGGGTCAGTTGCCACGAGCAACCACAACAAAGAGCTACGCGTGGCAATGTGCAGCCCAAATAAGGGGGCTATACGCGTCAAAGCGCAACCATGGACAACCACCAATTTTAGGGTTTTTCAAAACCCTAATTGAACCAATTTTCATTCATCAACAAAATTAAAACAAATTATAATCAATGACAAGTTAAAACAAATTGATCAGAAACCCTAAAACATGCAATCTATCAAATCAAAGATAAAAAAATAAATCAATGGATTGTATATATCAAATCCATACCCAATCCAAGATCAGGATTGATATGATACAACCATTATAGAACCCTAATTTAATCCATTCAAGGTTTAAATACAATACCTTTGTTGATGGCTCCCTCAATTGGATTAGGATTTGGACTTCACAGGACATTTCAAGTATAGAATCGAGAAAAACAATATCCACTCAAAAGCAAGACAGGATCACAAATGAATCAACTACTAAATTGAATCGTTTGCCCTAAGAGAGATCACCAAATTTTGAGAGAGAAAAAAAAATTCTCGTACCAAAAAGGTTTAGGCGGCTAGGGTTTTGGTAAAGTGAAAAGTGTGAATGAATTAATTCCCTTTTTTCTCCTATTCCCTTGTTTATATAGTGAGGGATATCCCTCATTTGGAATAGGAATATCACTATTCCTATTTGGAATAGCTTTCCAATATAATCCAAATAAATATAAAATATATTTATTCATATACTTAATTATTGGATTAAATATATTTAAATTAATTAAATATATTCCATATTAATATTAATATAATTACAATTTTGCTAAAATAACTTCAATATGAATATTGAATGTTGGCAACGACCTTAGCGAGTTCAATCGCACAACAAAATTACCAAAACGCCCATTTCATCTAAAAGACGAAATTACCCTTCATTTCATTTTTCTTCTTAATCTGGTTTTAATGTGTGTGACGCGTAGGCTCTTTATTATGTTGGCAGTGACCAAATCCATAATTAAGAATCAACTAATTAGTGTTCTGTACACCAATCAAGTTGGCCTCTAGCAAGGCATCATGATTACCCAACAAATAAAGATTCAACGAAGTTGCTACCTTTCAACAATATGGTTATCATGTAATTCAAATCCCTTCATCATCATTTATCTCAGCAAGGTTTGAAGTACAAAATTAGTGTCAACTCAAATCAATTTGCCTTGATACGTTTGTATTCGGTTATCGAATCAACAACAAAATAAAATTGGATTTGAGCACCGACTCAATTCCACTAAGGCCATAGATTTTGCAATCGTAGTTACTAACCGAATAACTCAGCGAGATAATTTCTCTTGTACCCAAGAGTAATGAATCATTTTGTTAATCCACCATAGCCATAGTGTACTTCTCGATGCAACCAACCACTACTGTACTGATAACCCTAAATAAGACTATGTTTGGCTACTATCAAATTACACCAATAATTACACATAGCACTATGGTGATCTCAAGTCCAAGGTGTTAGACTAGGTGCCCTAGAGCCAGTCTATTATTGTAGTTTTGACTCTTTGTAATCATGTTTTATTATCAATAAAGGCATCTATCTATATCATGTGATCTGAGAATATTCGTATAAGAAAATGGTGTATGTCCTCAGGTTGGTGGAACCATGATGAGGGTTTCGAGCGTTTAAAATCTCGATAGTGAGAACCCTATGAGCACATACGGTAGCCATTCTAAAAAGGTCTGTAGCCCTAGTATTATCTTGACCTAGGTAACCGATAATACGGTAAGGCTATCATAATGTTGGACGACCCTATCGAAAGGCAGTGAAAAATCTCACTTGTCAAAGTTTTTTGGTGACAACCTAGTGCAACACATGGGTGCTTGCTGTAAGCAAGTTCACTGGACCCGCCCACTGGAGGATTCCACATAGATGGTTGCCCAAGTGTCTGCGGAACAAATCCTCCAACAAATGATGGTGCATGTGATCCTTAGACTTGAGATCACTGGAGCGCCTTATGCACTGATTGGTGTAGTTTGACACTAGCCCAACATAGTCCTCTCAAGACTATCATAACAGTAGTGATCACTCCCGGATACGAGAGAAATTCTCTCATTGAGTAATTCGGTAGATGGCAACAACATTAAATTTGTGGTCACAATGGGATTGAGTTGTAGCTCAATCTAATATGTTCCAGTCATTGGTCCAATAACTGAATACTGAGTTATCAAGGATATCCAAGGTTGACACTATTTCTATGCCTCGGCCTTGATGAGATAATAGATGATGAAAAGATTGAATTGCATGGTAACTATATCGTTGACAGGTAGCGGTTTGGCTGAATCCGAATCTATGGGTGGCCATGATGGGAATGCAAAATGCCATATTTACCCCCCTTAATGTCTAGTCTTTTATACTTATTTGCTGCTTAAATATACTCATTATTATTCTATTTTGATTTAGGAAGCAAATGGAGGTGTTAATTGCGAAACGGAACTAATTAAGTGAATTCGGACAATTTCGCCACTGCTTTGTAATCTAGGAATAACTCTCTCATCCGAGCTTCGATTGAGATGATTCAAAATTTTGTGGAACCATAAGAAATAGATCTACAACTTTCATGTTTTGAGTTTGGAGAGATACTCTCTACATCAAGGTTGTAATCGGGCTTGAAGTTGAAGCATCGCTCGCCGCGTTACGAACGTTTACGACAATCATGCAAGTCGAGTTCTTATTGTCACGTTTTGAAGACATGCTGCACGAAAGTTACAGCTGGAAACACCACTTTCCTATTTTATTTTAGGATTTTATTATTTTATTTCCAATTAATCAGATTAGGATAAATGTTACTTTTGGATTTTAGAATATTTTAAGGAGATTAAGTAGAATTAGAATTCGAATTTAGATATTTTTAAAAGAGAGATCAGATTAGGGATTACAAGACATATCACACCACGCCTCTCTCTTCTCTTCTCTGGAATTTTTCTTTCTTTTTGAGTTTTTGTTTATGGCCATGAGAGGCTAATTTTTATACCTTGATCGAAGGAAACAGAGGCCTCAGAATCAATAAATATGTGAGATCTATCTGTTTTTAGTGTTCAATTTTATGCTTTGAGTATTGGATGTTCTTCTATGCTTATTTTAATGATTGTTTCATTTAATTTCTAGGAGGCCTACTAGGTTATTATTTGTTACAATCTACTGCTAAGTTAGATATCAAATCCGTAATTGTTTGATCCCTCTAACTTGTGAAGCAATTAGGGTTATTAATTTGCTGCGTCAAGAATTAGTAATCTTAAGAGGAACACTCGACTAAATTAAATACAACCGCTTGAGTTTGTGTTGTTTAGCTTCATCGATTTCTCTAATTCTTAAGGCTGCCACTAGATTAAATCTTGAGTGCTTGTCTAGGGTTGTTTAGTGGTAAGATTAATTAAGATCGCTTGTTTCTTAATTAATTACAATTAAGGAGAGATAGGAAAATAGTTCCAATGGTGAATATTCAGGTATGAATTGATTTAATTTTGTATCAATGATCAGTTGTAAGATTCCGATGGTGGATGTTGACTGAGACCAAGTTTCATTATATCAATTGATTTCGATTTGAATTGTTTTTGTTTTTCCTGAGATTGTTTTCTGTTTTTACTCAAAACCCCCCAACCTTGATCATATAATCGAAAATTTGGCTAGACACTCTTCGTGGGATCGACCCTTGCTTACCCTATTTATAGTTTAGTAGTTAGGTTAGAAAGGTTATTAATCTTGGTTGCCTACGACAGTACACCAGGCCATGATGTCTGGCTAGAGGCCAATCTTGGTCTGTGTCAAGTGGGACGATTGATTGATTGTCAATCATGATACTATTCACTACCACTACAAAGAGGAGCTTTCGGGTCGCACACATAGAAGACAGATTAAGAACATAATTCGTGAGAGGGGTATTTTCGACATTTATGATGAAAGAGTATTTTCGTCATTTATAATGAACGGGCATTTTGGTAATCTCACAGTACAATTAAATTTGTTGAGGTTGTTACCTAAATTTGATTTCATATGGAAATTAAATTATTGAGATTATGTATATTTAAATATATATATATATTTGAATTTAAATATAAAGGATATTATCTAATATTAATATTAATAATATGAAATTCAAATTTGGTTTTTAAAATTGAATTGAATTGAATTGAATTTTCAATATATATAATGGATATTATCTAGTATTAATATTTATTATTAATATTGATAATATGAAATTCAAATTTTGGTTTTTAAATTTGAATTAGAAATGCTATGTTTGGTTGCAAGGAGAATCTATTCCAAATTGGAATAAGTTGTTTGCTATTCCAACTCGGAATAGAATTTGTGTGTACTATTTACGTGCAACTAAAAATTAAATCATGAAGTGATTTTTTGAGTTGCAAAATTAAAACCCTAGCCACCTCTCTCTCTCTCTCCCAAAACTGTGAGCCTCTTTGTGAGAGAGAATTTTTCTCCCAAGAAAATTCTACAGGAAACTTTGTTCTTAAAGTTGTGAGATTTTGCTAGTCTATAAAATCTCATAACAGCAATAGTCCTATCTTCGTGTGGATACTGATCATGCACTTCTATATGGAACTGATTTGCGAATCCATCATCAAATCAAAGGACCCTCCAACGCTGGTAGGATACACTTTACCTTCGATTTGATTTTTATGCAAAATAATGTAATCGGCGTAAGGATCATGGGTTAAAGGTTAGTGGATCTTGAATAAAAAATTTTAAATTCCGCTGTGTAATGGATCCATTAACTTACAGTGGTATCAGAGCCTCTTACTCTTGATTACATTATTTTTATTATTGATTGATGTATGTCGATGATGTGTAATTGTGTTTTTAATTTGCCTATTAAAATCTTTTTTTTTTTTTTGCTAACTTGTTTGGTTGAGATTTTGTGTTTGGATTTGCATCTGTTTTGTTTTCTGTTTCAGGTAAAAAATAAATCAAATAAAACTTGATTTCAGTGCTGGACGGATCTGCCCTTAATGGGTTGTGGGAGGTTGCCTTTTAAAAGGGCAGTAGCTGCGCAAAGAAGAAGCAGCAGCGTGCAAATGTGCGGCGTTTGGGAACCTTGCAGCACACAGTAGCGCTGCTGTTGTGCATTGCTTGGTGTAAGGAGGTGGCCGCATGCCTTGGCATGTGGCCTTGGTTGTTGCTACAGCAAGCAGCATGGCAGCAAGGCTGCTGCCTACGCACAGCAATGCACAACAGCATGCTGCTGCTATCTCGACTCTTTTTGCCCCGCTTACGGTGGTCTTGTGGTGGCCAAGTGCCCACCAGCACTTGGCCTTGACTGGAACTTGGTTTTTCAGCCAAGTGCGCGATATGATGTGCATGCAAATGCACGTCAAATCTGGAAAAACTGGACAACCCACGTAAAAGATGTAATTGGCCAAATTTTTGGCTTTTTCGCATTGTTGCGCGATAAAAAAAAAAGAACAGAAATTTTTTGATATATGTTGCTGCATGTTGGGAATGTTCTGGAGGCTCAATTGAGTGAGGCCAATCCGATGGGTCAGATTGCAATTTTTTAAAGTTATTGGACCTAATAAATATTGCTAAACTTTAAGGGGTAACAGTAATTTACCAAAACAAATCAGAATTTAATTTTGATTGATTGACGCATGATTCTTGTATGTGAATATGCATGGTGTATGGTGCATAAGCCTTTGGACCTAGTTTAATTTTTGGATTTTGTAATTTTAAAATAGGGTCTGCGTGCCCTACCTTTCTCTATTACCTCCAATGTATTTCTTTCTCTCATCTCACTCCCCTTGAATGTAACTCGAGGTTTCTTTTCAAATATGTAAAATTAGAAATATAATTTTAATTTGAAAGTTGTGTAATGTTCGAGAAGAAGAAGCGAAGGAAGGAGAAGGCAAATTACTTGAAGAATCTGAAGTTATAATTAAACCTAGGTTGACCTACCGATTCCTCTAGGCTCGGGGAATCAATTTTAGTTAAGGCTATGCACCAACACGTTTATTTTATGCTTAATATGCAGCTAAGGGTGTATGCTATAACTATAACATGCTAAACAAGATAAAATTGGTGAGACACACAAAATAAAAACCCTGACAAAGTATATTAAGTCAAATCAATAAAAGCCTTCCATCACCATAGGTTTAATCAAACCACTGTTCATCGGAACCTTGTTCACCAAAGCGAAGGGTACACTTCTACCAGAGGGAGGTTAAATTTCATTGGAGTTTTCCTTAATGGTGATGGGTCGACTTAAATGGTGTGTTTTGCTTGTTCGTCAAAACGAAGATTGATAAACACATCACAAGCATAGTAGAGAAGTACACTTGTTGTGTGTACATGGTGATATGTAGTGTCCACTTTATTGATATTGAGAATCACACAATGGCTTCGGCCATTGAATTGTGTGATTAGTTTGTTGGCTTATTTCGCATTTGAGGCTGGTAGTTGGAGCTATCAACTAGTGTGAATTAAGTTTGTTGGCCAACCAAAGCAACCTATTTTGGCTTGTTCGCCAAAGTGAAGGTTTGAAATAGGCTAGATGGGATTTCAATCCACTAGGAAAGCCAACAAGCTTTCCCGAGTTAATAGTGAGTGCGATTAGCTTCAAGAAAATAGTGGGAGCAATTATTTAATAAAATACCTTATTAAATAATAATAAACATTATAATAACTTCTTCTTTTTTGCATTTGTAGATTCATTAAAAATAAGCAATACCAACCTACGATCGATAGTCGAGAAAGAAAACAGGTTGCATGGATCTAATTTCTCGGACTAGTATCAAAATCTTTAGATTGTACTGAAGTCCGAAGAGAATATACATCCTCGATAAGCCTTCTCTGGCTGAGCCTGAACCTAATGCCACTTGGGAAACAAAGAATACTTACCAAAAGTTCCTTGATGATGTTAATAGTGTTCAATGCATTATGCTAGCATCAATGACACCTGAGCTGCAAAAACAACATGAGAATATGGATGCAAGATACATAATTCTGCACCTCAATGAGCTTTTTCAAGGAAATCCTCGTCATGAGAGGTATGAGGTGTCTTGTTTAGGAGCCGAGTGATTGAGGGAGTCCAAGTTGGTCGTCATGTGCTCAACATGATTGGGTACATAGAGAGGCTTGAGACTTTAGGGTTTGGTGTGGATGTACACTTTCAAGTGGATTTAATTCTGCGGTCATTGCCTGACTCTTATTCACCATTCATATTGAACTTCAATATGAACATGATGGTGAAGTCCCTGTCAGAGCTTTTAAACATGCTTAGGACTGCGGAGCAAGACTTGAAAAAGTCCAAGCTTGTTTCACTGGCTGCTGCCAATAAAGGAAAGGGAAAGGCCAAGGCTTATCCCAAGTCCAAACCCAAAGGATAGGGTGTTTTTAAGCCTGTGGGTGGTATTGGAAAAGTTGGGAAGATAGTCTGCTTCTATTGTGGCAAGCTTGGCCACTAGAAGAAGCATTACAAGGTTTTCCTCACAAGCAAGAAGAAGTCAGATGCTTTGACTTCAAGTATGTACATGATTGAGATTAACCTCTCCCCTTCAACATCTTGGATCATGGACACAGGATGTGGTACTCACATTTGTACTGATGTGTAAGGACTAAGGCAGAGTAGATTGCTCACTAAGGGAGAGGTGGACCTATGAGTTGGAAATGGAGCACACGTGGCTACATTGGCTGTAGGATCTTATAGTTTGTCATTGCCTACAAGCTTATTGTTAGAACTTAATAATTGTTATTTTGTATCTTCCATTTCAAGAAACATTATATCAGTATCCGCTTTGGATGATATGGGATATCATTTTGAAATTTCCAATGGTTTGTTGTCCTTTAGTTTGAATGGTATTCTATATAGAAATGCAAGGTTATATAACAGATTATATGTTTTAGATGTAAACAATAAGGATATTCTCAATGTGGAAACAAAGAAAGCTAAACATAGCGATCAAACCCGAACATACCTCTGGCATTGTAGATTGGGTCATATTAATCAAACTCGCATCGCAAAACTTCAAAAGGATGGAGTTTTGGAACCTTTTGACTTTCAGTCATTTGAGATATGTGAGTCATGCCTTTCAGGTAAGATGACCAAGTCGCTTTTCATAGGACAAAGTTAAAAAGCTAGTGAATTGTTAGGCATCATCCATAATGATGTATGTGGTCCACTAACAATTGAAGCCAAAGGTGGATATTTGTATTTCATCACATTTGCTGATGACCTTAGTAGATATGGTTATGTCTACCTTATGAGACATAAATCTGAAGCCTTTGATAAATTCAAAGAATTCAAAAGTGAAGTACATAATATGTTGGGCAAGAGTATTAAAGCTCTTCGGTCAGATCAAGGAAGTGAATACTTGAGCTCCAGGTTTTCTGAATACCTGAAGGAGTGTAGGATAGTTTCACAACTCACCACTCTATATACACCCCATCATAATGTTGTGTCTGAAATGAGGAATAGGACCTTACTTGATATGGTTAGGTCCATGATGAGTTTTAGTGATCTACCCACATCTTCTAGGGTTATGCCTTAGAGACTACGACTCACGTATTTAACCGTGTGCTGCCAAAGTCTGTGGATAAGACTCCATATGAACTGTGGGGTGGGCAAAAGCCCAATTTGTCTTATCTAGAAGATTTGGGGTTATGAAGCTTATGTCAAGAAATTGACTTCAAATAAGCTGGGCCCGAAATCTAATAAATGTATTTTTGTGGGGTATCCTAAGGAGACCAAAGAATATTATTTCTACCACCCAGAAGAGCACAAAGTTTTAGTTACTCGTACTGGTGTCTTCTTAGAGAAGAATTTCCTTCCATGAGGTACTAGTGGGAGAAAAGTATAACTCGATGAAGTTCTAGAACCACAAGATACATTAGATGAAAGACCGAAAGATGTGCCATAAGAAGTTGTTGAACATCATGAGGAGGTTACTCCACAATCTGTGGATCAAAGTGAACCACCTCAAGTAGCATAAGAGCTACATAGGTCTGGAAGAGTACTTCATGAGCCTGAGAAATATGGTTTTCTCATGACTCAGTATGGCAACGTACTAGTCTATCAAGACAATGAACCCAAAACCTACAAAGACGATATATTGGATCTAGATTTCATTAAATGGCTTAAAGCCATGAAATCTGAGATGGACACTATGTACCAAAACCAGGTATGGTCTCTAGTGGATCCACCTGAAAGGGTAAAACCCATAGAGTGTAAATGGGTCTTCAAGAAAAAGACGGACATGGATGGCAATGTGCATACCTATAAGGCATGACTGGTTGCCAAAGGTTTCAAACAAATTCATGGCATTGACTATGAAAAAACCTTTTTACCAGTTGCCATGATTAAGTCCATCTGGACTATGCTTGTGACTGCTGCATATCATGACTATGAAATTTGGCAGATGAATGTCAAAACAGCTTTCTTGAACAAAAACCTTGAAGAGGATGTGTATATAACACAACCTGATGGTTTCGTTCTTGATGGACAAGCTAAAAAGATATGCAAGTTGCAAAGGCCCATTTATGGACTCAAGCAAGCTTCAAGAAGTTGGAACATTCGTTTTGATAAAGTCGTAAAAGAATTAGGTTTCATCAAGAACTAAGATGAGCCTTGTGTTTACAAGAAAGTAAGTGAGAGTGTAGTGGCATTCTTAGTGTTGTATGTCGATGACATACTTGTGGTCGAGAATGATATACCGAACTTATAGTCGGTAAAGACTTGGTTATCCAAGTGCTTCTCCATGAACGACTTACGAGAAGCAGCCTACGTCCTCGGAATAAAGATCTACTGTGATAGATCACGTAGGTTGCTTGGCCTAAGTCAGAATACATACATAGACAAGGTACTGAAGAGATTCAGTATGGAAGAATCCAAGAAGGGATTTCTTCCGATGTCACATGGTGTCTATCTCTCTAAGGATATGTGTCCTAAAACACATGATGAGAGAGATGGAATGAAGAGGATCCCATATGTGTTAGCAATTGGATCCATCATGTATGCCATGTTGTGTACTCGAATTGATGTCTCATGTGTATTAAGCACTTGTAGTACATATCAACTGGATCCAGGTGAGCATCACTGGATAGTTGTCAAGAATATCCTTAAGTACTTGAAAAGGACAAAGGACATGTTTTTGGTTTATGGAGGGGAAGATGAGCTCACTTTAAGAGGATACTGTGATGCTAGTTTCCAAACAGATAAGGATGATTATCGCTTGCAATCCAGGTTTGTATTTTGTCTCAACGGGAGTGCAGTGAGCTGGAAGAGCTCCAAGCAAAGCACTGTGGCAGACTCTAAAATTTAGGTTGAACATATCGCATTATCTGATGTGGCCAAGGAGGCAATTTGGATTAAAAAGTTCGTCACCAAACTTGGTGTGGTCTCCACAATTGTTGATCCAATAAATGTCTATTATGACAACAATAGAGCAATAGCTCAAATAAAGGAATCACAATCTCACCAAAAGTCTAGACACATACTTAGACAATTTCATCTCATCAGAGAAATGGTTGAGAGGAAAGATGTGCAGATTATAAAAGTACATACTGATGACAATCTCATTGATCCACTAACGAAGCCTTTTAGCAATAGAAGCATGAAAAACACTTTGTTAGTAAATGATCCATATACGCAGCGGAAACAAAAAAATATAATACAAGGATCGTTTACATGAGCCAAGATTAAGGGTATAATTTTACAATTTATATTAAAGTAAAATCTGCACAAAAAAGTTAATCATGAGTTAAGAGAATCATACGCACGTTTGGAGGCTCCACCACGTTTGTCTTTGAATGTTTTTGCTACCGACCCAAGCGTAGGATCGAACCGACGTAGTCCACATGAAGACAATCACAAAGAACCAAAGAGGGATTTGCTAGATCCTCTTTGGCTTTAAGATTAAACAAGAATGAAATCAAAATAAATTGATTTTAGGCAAAATGGGTTTTTGCCGTGGAGAGAAATGGGGCTACAGTGTTTGTGTTTTTCAAGAGAATGAAATAATGAAAAGTCTCTCATTATTTTACAAAGAAACAATTTTCATTTATAGTAAAAATTAGTTACCCTATTCCAATATGGAATAGGCTTGGGCTCCAACCCAAACACCCCATGTTACCAAACACTCCCAATTAGATATTTAATTTTTATTTCATCATTATCTCAATTAAAATCAATTAATATATATTTAATCTATATATTAACATTTAACAATAATGATGATTTAATTAAATATATGTGAACACATATTTAAACGTAATTTCAATTATTTAATTTTCTAATTAAATAAAGGCTACGACCTTCAGCAAATTTAATTACACTGTGAAATTACCAAAATACCCTTTCACCTTAAAAAGACTAAAATGCCCTTCCTTCTTCTTGGATCTTAAATTATCTTCTATGTGTGTGACCCAGAGGCTCCTCATCATATCGGCAGTGTATAGTATCGCGATTAACACCAATTAATCATCTCACTATACACAGACCAAGATTGGCCCCTAGCAAGGCATCCTGGCCACCCAATAGATTCGGATTCAGCAAAGTAGCTACCTGTCAATGATATGGTTACTATACAATTCGATCCTTTCATCATTCGTTATCTCGACGAGACGAAGGCATAGAAATAGTGTCAACCTTTGGTTACTCTCAATATTATGTATTCACTTTCTGGACCAATGACCTGTATTATAATCCGGATAGAGCAACAACTCAATCCCACTGTGGCCACAATTTTAGTGTCATTGCCATATACTGAATTGCGCCATGAGATAACTTCTCCCATACCCATGAATGATGAATCCTCTATCTATCTACCATAGTCTTGATACACTCCTCGATGCAGCCAATCACCACCGTATTGACAGCTTTGAAAAGAACTGTGTTAGGCTAGTGTCAAACTGCACCAATCGGTGCACAAGGCGCTCCGATGATCTCAAGTCTAAGGATCACATGCACCATCATTCGTTAGAGGATTTGTTCCATAGGCACTGGGGTTACCATCCTTATGGAATCCTCTAGTAGGTCGGTCCAGTGAACTTGTTGTGGTATATCCGCCTACAGCAAGCACCCATGTGTTGCACCAGGTTGTCACCAAACAACCTTGACAAGTGAGATCAATCATTGCCTTTCGACAGGGTCGCTCAACACTATGATAGCCTTACCGTGATTATACGTGCCCTTACTTAGAATAATGTTGGGGCTGGGGATACGGACCGTTTCTAAAATGGCCACCATATGTGCTCATAGGGTTCTCACTATCAAGATTTGAAACACTTGATACCCTCGTCATGGTTCTACCATTTTAAGGACATATATCAATACATATTGCAATAATAATGATTTACGCGATATAGAATAAAATGCCTTTTATTGATTAATGAACATTATTACAAAGAGTCAATACTACAATAATTGATTGGCTCTAGGGCATCTACTCTAACACACTTAAGGTCATTCGATATTAAATACATAAATGATTGGTTATAGTGCAAGTAGGAGATTGTTAGAGTAAGTGCCCTAGAGCCAATCAATTATTGTAGTATTGACTCTTTGTAATCATGTTTTGTTATCAGTAAAGACATCTATCTATATCATGTGATATGATTATATTCATATAAGAAAATTGTATATGTCCTTAGGATGGTAAAACCGTGACGAGGGTATCGAGTGTTTGAAATCTCGATGGTGAGAACCCAATGAGTACATATGGTGGCCATTCTAGAAATATTGATAGCCCCAGTATTATCCTAACCTAGGGCATAGATAATACGATAAAGCTATCATAGTGTTGGATGACCCTATCGAAAGGTAGTGATAGATCCCACTTGTCAAGGTTGTTTGGTGACAATCTGGTGCAACACATGGGTGCTTGTTGTAGGCAAGTTCACTAGACCTGTCCACTGGAGGATTTCACATAGATGGTTACCCTAGTGCCTATGGAACAAATCCTCTAACGAATGGTGGTGCATGTGATCCTTAGACTTGAGATCACCGGAGCACCTTGTGCACCGATTGGTGTAGTTTGACACTAGCCCAACGTAGTACTCTTAGGACTATCAGAACAGTAGTGGTTGGTTGCATTGAAAAGTGTATCAAGACTATGATGGATCGATAGAGGATTCATCACTCCCGGTGTAACGCCCCACTTGAGGTACGTAGTTGTTGTTTCTTCCTTTTGCTCTTATTTAAGTTGGTTTTTTGGTAATATTGAGTGTTGTGTTGTATACTTGCCCTGAAATTGGTTGAAAACAGAAGAAGTTCGGATGTGGCGTGCCGGGCGAAGAAGAATCTTCGCCGCGGCGAAGAGGTGTTAAAGACACGGGGGAAGCTACTGGACAGTTTCGCCGCGGCGACAGGCCGATTAAAATGTTGGTTAAGTTTTAGATATTTTCTTCCCTAAGGGCAATTTGACCATTCTACCCCCTAATTAGCAGAAAAGTGGGGAGTAAATTTTAAGGATTTTTCATGGAGAATATGTTGATATGGGGGTGAGTTTGTAATGAATCAAAGGATATAGATGGAATTCCCAAAGAAGAGTAAAGGCAAAATGGGAATGCTTGGGTATAAATTTCATTAAAAAGAATTAAGAGTAAGCAAACCCCTCATTCTTCTTCTTCAACGCCACTTTCTTCTCTTGTTTCCTCTCAACTTCTCTTTTCTTTTGATCAAGGAGTTCCAAGGGATTTTTGAAGTGATTTGGGGTAGAAAAGCAACCTAAGGCTTCCTAAGGTAAGGATTCCTACTTAAGTTGTGTGATTTGTGAGTTTTATGATATATTGAAATTTGAGGGTTTTTGTTCTTTTTGCTAAGAGTAGAGGAAAAGTCAAGCAAACCAAGTGAAAGGAAGAGTTGGTGAAGTCTCTCCATAACAAGGTAAGTAAACCCCAACCCAAGTTGAGATTTAAGATTTCTCTTGATTAGGGTTTTGGTAGAAATGATGTATGTATGTGATATACATGTGATATGCCATGTATGGAGGTTTAAATAGAGATTTCTATGCTTTGTGAATGTTTAGACCTTGCAATTATGAGAAATGAGATGTTGGGTTGGAAAGGTAGTTTGAGATGGAATTGAAGGGGTATTGTGAATCCCTTTTTTGGAAGTGCTTTCTTTGACTGGTTTTGTGGCTATGTGAAGGGGTTTTTCCCCATTTTGGATGGTTAGAAAAAGATTTAGACTCATTGCTATAGTAGAGTTTTATAGTGCACATGAGTTGTTTGATGAAATGCCTAATAGAGGTTTGAGTATGAGTAGTGAACCTTAATTCTTGCAACATTGCATGTTGGCATTTCATAAGTGCATTAGTGGAGATGAACCATCCATAGGCACTAATTGTGCATGGAAAAGTGACCTAAAAAGGGTAGGAAAATTGTGTATGCAATTACCCTATGAGTAGAGAGCTTGGTGGATGCATGCAACTACTCTAAGAGTAGAGAGAATGACAAATGCAAGAATAGAGTGAATAAGAAGAGTAGAATAGATGGGTTGATGCTTTGTGATCATCACCCGATAGTTATGGGAATCGAGTTGATGCTTTGTGATCACCACCCGAATAGCCCTTAGAGATGGGTCGATGCTTTGTGATCGTCACCCGATGAGTAGTAGAATTGGGTAGATGCTTTGTGACCACTACCCGGTTAGTTGTTAGATAAGTGGGTTGATGCTTTGTGATCATCATCCAACATTTAGTAGAAGTGGGTTGATGCTTTGTGATCATCACCCGACAGTGACTAGAGACGGGTTAATGCTTGGTGATCGTTACCCAAAAGTCAGGAGAAACGGGTAGGTGCTAGGTGGTCTCCTCCCGATAATTAGGAAAAACCGAGTAGGTGCTTTGTGATCCCCACTCGGTAGTCACTGAGAACGGGTTGGTACTGTGTGAATTCCACCCGATAGTCATGAAGAGTGAGATGGTGTTGTGTGAACGCCATCCAGCCGTCTATGTTCGCCCCGGCAGGTACGTTGTTATGTTTCCTTCTTTCACTCTTATCTTGAGTTGGTTTTGGTATTATTGTTTGATTGAGTGTTGTGTTGAATGGTTGCCCACGAAATTGGTTGAAAACAAGAAATTTCGGTTCTTGCAGTGCTGCAGGCGAAGAAGAAGGTGAAGCCACGGGGAAGCTGGCTAGACGTTGGCCGCGTGGCGGCAAGTTTCTTTCGCCGCGCGACAACCCGAATAAATTGTTGATTGAGTTTTAGATATTTTTCTTCCTTAAGGGCAATTTGACCTTTCTACCCCCTAATTAGCGGGAAAAGTGGGGAGTGAATTGTAAGGATTTTTCATGGAGAATGTGTTGATATGGGGGTGAGTTTGTAATGAATCAAAGGATATAGATGGAATTTCCAAGGAAGAGCAAGGGCAAAATGGGAATGAATGTGTTAATATTTCATTAAAAGGAATTAGAATCAAAGAACCCCCTCCCCATTTCTTCTTCTCAAACGTGACTCTTCATTTCTTCTCCTCTCAATTTCTCTTTTCTTTTGATCAAGGTTTTTCAAGGAATTTTGAAGGGATTTGAGGTAGAAAAAGCAACCTAAGGCTTCCTAAGGTAAGGATTTCTCCTTAAGTTGTGTGATTTGTGGATTTTAGTTCATTTTGGTTTTTGAGGGTTTTCATTCTTTTGGTTAAGAGTAGAGTGAATAGCCAAGAAACCAAGTGGAAAGAGGATTTGGTGAAGTCTCTCCATAGCAAGTAAGTAAAACCCAACCCAAGTTGAGATTTATGAATTTTCTTGATTAGGGTTTTGATAGAAATGATGTATGTATGTGATATGCATGTATTATAGCATGTATGAAGGATTATATAGAGATTTCTATGCTTTGTGATTGTTTATACCTTGCAAATTTGAGAAATGGGTTGTTGGTTTGACAAGGTAGTTGAGATGGAATTTAAGGGGTATTATGGAACCCTTTTTTGGAAGTGTTTTGTTTGACAGGTTATTATGGCTTTGTGAAGGGGTTTTTCCCCATTTTGGATGGTTAGGAAAAGTTTTAGATTCATGGCTATGATAGAGTTTCATAGTGCACATGAGTTGTTTGATGAAATGCCTAATAGAGGTTTGAGTATGAGAAATGAACCTTATTTCTTGCAACATTGCATGTTGGCATTTCATAAGTGCATTAGTAGTGATGAACCATCCATAGGCACTAATTGTGCATTGAAAAGTGACCTAAGAAAGTGTAAGGAAATGGTTTATGCAATTACCCTATGAGTAGAGAGCTTAGTGGGTAAAATTACTCTAAGGGTAGAGAGCATTGAAAAATGCTACAATAGAATGAGTTAGAAGAGTAGTATAGTTGGGATGATGCTTTGTGATCATCACCCGACAGTTATGGGAATCGGATGATGCTTTGTGATCATCATCCGAATAGCCTTAGAGAGATGGGTCGACGCTTTGTGATCGTCACCCAATGAGTAATAGAAATGGGTAGATGCTTTGTGACCACTACCCGATTAGTTAAGAGATATGTAGGTTGATGCTTTGTGATCATCATCCAATGGCTAGTAGAAGCGGGTTGATGCTTTGTGATCATCACCCGATAGTGACTAGAGACGGGTAAATGCTTGGTGATCGTTACCCAGAATTCATGAGGAACGGGTAGGTGCTAGGTGATCTCCACCCGATAGTTAGAGAGAACCGAGTTGGTGCTTTGTGATCCTTACTCGTAGTCACTAAGAACGGGTTGGTACGTGTGAATTCCACCCGATAGCCATAGAGTGTGATGGTGCTGTGGTGAACACCATCCGGCCGTACTCCAGAAGATGAGGTCATGATGTTATAGAAACAGAAATGAAAGACTTAGAAAAGGAAAGAATTAAGAGTCACACACGGGGACAGATACCTAGAGAGTTTTACTTACGAGCATTATTTGTGCTCACCCTGCTTATTTTCCTTTGTGGATGCAGGGTTCTAGGTGATGATGCGGTTGGAGGGCGTCGGCGCGCGAGGAGCAATAGCTACACTGTTCCCTATTTTGTCTTTTTGAAATGCACTTTTGTAAACAAGAACTTTTGTGTATAAAAGACATGTGAATTGTAATGAAAAGAAACTTTTTGGGCCCCAATTTTCCATTGTTAATTGCATGCATTGTACTAGTTTTCAGTAGGTGTTACACGTACCTCCGGTAAGATGAGGCCATGCTGTTTAGTAGAAACAGAAATAGTATAAGGAAAGAATTAAAAGTTATACATACGGGGACAGACAGATAGAGGGTTTTACTTCCTGAGCATTATTTTGTGCTCACCCCGTTATTTTCCTTTGTGGATGCAGGATCTAGGTGATGATGCAATGGAGGGGCGTCGGCAAGCGAGGAGCAATAGCTACTGCTTTCCCGTTTTGTCTTTTAAAGTGAATTTTTGTAAATCACACTCTTTGTGTATAAAAGACATGTGATTAATAATGAAAAGAAAGACTTTGGACCCAATTTTCTATTGTTATTATGCATGCATTGTACTAGTTTTCAGTAGTTGTTACATTTTTGGTATCAGAGCAAAGATTTTGGGATTGAACAGTGTACTATTCTCATCGCCACGACGTCCAATAACCGACTGTGTGAGTAATTCTTTCCTTACAGTAATTGTTTCTTGAGTTCATTAGTGCGATTATTTTGTAGATGAGGCGTAGTTATCGAACTCGCGGTAAGGGTGTGGTGAATGAAGGAGAACCTTCTAACCCACCAGAGTCTACGCCCCCTCCCTTGGATGAAGCTAGAATCCGAAGAATTATACAGCAAGTTATGGCAGAAACTCAGGGGAGAGTTGTACCCCCTCGCACAGTACCGCCGCCACAAATGTCGAAGGAGGACAACCTGACTCCCTCCCCCAAGATGCAATGCAGTGGAACCGATTTACGGTCTTTTTAGTCAGCATCAACCCTCAGAGTTTAAGGGTACTACAGATCCAGTAATAGCAGAAGAGTGGCTTGGGTCAGTAGAACGAGCCACGGGTTTATTTCCCATGTCGACCGGGAGAAGGTCCGGTATGCGAGTTTCTTGTTTGTTTCGGGGTGATGCCCTGAATTTGGTGGGAATTAATGGAAGAAACTCACGATGTGACAAAGAATGACGTGGGAAGAGTTCAGCAAGAGTTTGAGGCCGAGTATAGAACGGAAGACCAAGTTCATGAGAAGGTCCAAGAATTTATCGCCTTACAAAGAAAGGACTAGCGCGTGAAAGAGTACTTCTGAGATTCAACTCTCTTGCAAGGTTTGCACCGGGAATAGTTAGTACTCCCGGACCTTGAGAAGGGATAAGTTTGTGCATGGATTGAAGCCGGAGATAGCCCGGGATATAATGACAAGCTCCAACCCTCCTCGAAATTATAGTGAGGCTTTGAGGCGATGAAGGCGGAGATTTTTGAGAATAAAATCTTTCCCGCCGGATCCTCGACAGAGGTCCGAAGGAGCTACCCTCCGCCTCCTCGAGAGAGAAACATGAGGGTGTAAAAGGTAAAGACATGAAGAATCGTAAGAAGAAGTTTCAAGATAGACAATAGAAAAGAGTGGAAGAATAAGCGACCTCGGACGGAAGGGGTTTCCTCCTTGCCCTAAATGCGGGAAGAATCACCCGGGAGAATGTCCGAGGGATCGAGAGTGTGTTATAGGTGCCGATGGTGTGGGGCACATGATGAGAGATTGTAAAGCTCCTCTTCCACCAACCACTCAAGGTTCAGGAGGTACTGCAAATGCCAGAGTTTTTACTGTGGCACAAGGGGAAGCAGAGGCCACTCCATCAACCATTACTGGTCAGTTATTATTTCATTCAGTCCCTTTATATGCTTTGATTGATTCAGGCGCTACTCATTCGTTCATATCTTATGGGATGCTTGAGAGATTAGGTTTGAAACCTACTAGAACGATTCAAACCATTAAGACAGAACTACCCGATGGGGTTAGTGTTGTGACTCAAGAGATCTTGTTAAGAGAGTCCTTAGTGATCCAGGGTAGAGAGTTAATCGTTGACTTAATAGTTTTCGATATGCCCGATTTTGATGTGATTCTGGGCATGGACTTCCTAGGGAGATATGGAGTAGAGATTGACCGTCGGAAAAGAAGGCGAGGTTTAACCTCGATAGTAGAGATAAGTTTAGTTTTGGAGAAGGCCATCCGTTGAGCATGCTGATTAGTAGCGTGAAAGCCAGGAAGATGTTGAGAAAGGGGTGTTCGGGATTTATTGCCCATGTAGTGCAGAGTGGTGATGTTCCACAGTTAGAGATTCAGAGTGTGCCAGTGGTTCGAGACTTTCTATATGTGTTTCCGGAAGAGTTACCGGGTTTGCCTCCAGAGAGGGAGGTAGAATTTAGTATCGAACTAGCACCAGGGACAACACCAATATCTAAAGCCCCTTATCGAATGGCCCTAGCTGAGCTCCAAGAATTAAAGAAGCAACTCCAAGAGCTTTTAGATAAAGGTTTTATCTCGACCAAGTCATTCTCCTTGGGGAGCTCCAATCCTGTTTGTGAAAAAGAAGGATGGATCACTAAGGATGTGTATTGATTATAGGGAGTTGAATAAAGTTACAGTGAAGAATAAGTACCCACTACCCCGGATAGATGACCTTTTTGATCAGTTGAAAGGAGCGGCGGTTGTTCTCCAAAAATTGATTTGAGGTCCGGGTATCATCAGTAAGAGTGGTTGAGCAAGATGTGGCTAAAACTGCCTTTCGTACAAGATATGGGCATTATGAATTTGTAGTGATGCCTTTCGGCTTGACTAATGCCCCAGCAGTTTTTATGGACTTGATGAACAGGGTTTTCCATGAATACTTGGATCAGTTCATTGTTGTCTTCATCGACGACATTCGATTTACTCAAAGTCAAGAGAAGAACATGAGAAACACTTGAGATTAGTGTTGCAACGGCTGAGAGAAAAGAAGTTGTGTGCTAAATTCTCTAAGTGTGAGTTTTGGCTTAACCAAGTGATATTCCTAGGTCATACCGTATCGAAAGAAGGGAGGGTTTCGGTGTCAAGAGTAAAGTGTAGGCAATCTTGGAATGGCGGAAGCAGGGGCCCCTGAATTGAAAGAAATCAGAGTTTCTTAGGCTTAGCAGGTTACTATCGGCGATTTGTAGAGGGATTCGCCCAGTTGGCTAAACCGTTGATAGCTCTAACCAAGCAGAAAACTCCTTTTGTCTGGTCAGCAGCATGTGAAGAAAGCTTCCAAGAGTTGAAGAAGAGTTTAACAATCTCCTCGTATTAGTGTTACCACGGGGAGGGTGTAGAGTATGATATTTATACGGACGCCTCTCAGCAGGGACTTGGCGCCGTGCTAATGCAGTTAGGTAGGGTTATAGCTTATGCTTCTCGTCAATTGAAAGAGTACGAGACCAGATACCCTACGCATGACTTAGAATTGGCAGCCGTGGTCTTTGCCTTAATTTGGAGGCATTACTTTTATGGTGTGAAGAGTAATATCTACACCGACCATAAGAGTCTAAAGTACTTCTTCACTCAAAAGGAGTTGAATATGAGGCAAAGGAGGTCGTTAGAACTGGTTAAGGATTATGATTGTGAGATCAAATATCAACCGGGGAAAGCCAATGTAGTAGCCGATGCTTTGAGAAAAGCCCATGTTTTCTGGCTTACCAGGCAGAAAGAGTTAATAGAAGATTTGTCTAAGGAGCAGATTGAAGTGGTTTCGGGACGAATTGCCAGCTTAGAGGTACATCTCTTTACTAGAGGAAATTAGAGAAAAGCAAATGGCTGATGAGTGGTGTCAGAAAACAGTTCAGCAAGTGCGTGAGGGCAAGACAGCAGAGTTCTTTGTGAGCGATGGTGTCCTCTATTTCAGAAATCGATTGTGCATCCCTCCAAATGAGGAGTTGAAACAGAAAATTCTTATGGAGGCATATGACACACCGTACACCGCTCATCCAGGAGCAACCAAGATGTATCAGGATGTAAAGAAAGGCTATTGGTGGTCGGTATGAAGAAAGACATTGCGCAAGCCAGGGCTAAATGTCTAACTTGTCGGCAGTGAAAGCGATAACATCAACGGCCGTCCGGGGTGGTTGCTTGCCATTGAGTATTCCAGTGGAAATGGGAGAGCGTTTCAATGGATTTTATCACCGTCCTCCCCAGTGCGTAAAGGGTGTAATGCCATATGGGTGATTGTGGATAGGTTAACCAAGTCACCTATTTTCTTCCAAGAAAGGAAAGTACCACTACGATCAATTGGCTCGGGATATACCTCAAGGAGATAGTCGATTGCATGGTGCCCAAGACTATAGTGTCGATAGAGATTCCGGATTTGTTTCATTCCTCGGACAAGTTTACAGAGGAGTTTGGGTACCCGTTTAGCATTCAGTACTGCCTATCATCCTCAGACGGATGGCCAAACCGAGAGAACGAATCAAGTGCTCGAAGATATGTTGAGAGCCTGTTGCATGGATTATAGAGTATCCTGGCATGAGATGTTACCCTTGGTGGAATTTGCCTACAACAACAGTTATCAGTCTACAATTAAAATGGCGCCTTACGAGGCTTTGTATGGTAGACGGTGTAGGTCTCCGCTACATTGGGATGAAGTAGGCGAAAAAAATGAGTTGAGTACCGCTCTTGGGCCAGAAATGACTCAGAAACTAGTAGAAGATGTGAAGTTGATCAAGAATAGAATGAAACAAGCCCAAGATAGACAGAAGAGTTATGCCAACTTGAAAAGGAAAGAGGTAGAATTCCAAGTGGGCGATAAAGTGTTTCTAAAAGTTTCCCCTTACAAGCGAGTAATGCGCTTCGGAAGCAAAGGGAAGCTAGCACCGAGATTTATAGGTCCATTTGAGGTATTGCAACGAGTGGGAAAGGTGGCCTACAGATTGGCACTACCACCTAGCATGGACAGGGTGCATGATGTCTTCCATGTCTCGATGCTACGGAAATATGTAAGTGATCCCCTCCATATCCTGAGCATAGAGGACGTTGAAGTAACAGAGAATCTAGTATATGAAGAATGTCCATTTCAGATCTTAGATCGAAGGGTTAAAGAACTTCGGAACAAGAGTGTTCCGCTAGTGAAGGTCCTTTGGAGGAATCACAAAGTGGAAGATGCCACTTGAGAGGTAGAACGGGACATGTAGAATCGCTTCCCAGAGTTATTTGCATGAATTTCGGGGACGAAATTCTTTTAAGGGGGGAAGAATTGTAACGCCCCACTTGAGGTACGTAGTTGTTGTTTCTTCCTTTTGCTCTTATTTAAGTTGGTTTTTTGGTAATATTGAGTGTTGTGTTGTATACTTGCCCTGAAATTGGTTGAAAACAGAAGAAGTTCAGTCTGCGTGTTCACGGGCGAAGAAGAATTCTTCCGCCGGCGAAGAGGTGTTGAAGCCACGGGGGAAGCTACTGGACAGTTTCGCTGCGGCGACAGGCCGATTAAAATGTTGGTTAAATTTTAGATATTTTCTTTCCTAAGGGCAATTTGACCATTCTACCCCTAATTAGCAGGAAAAGTGGGGAGTAAATTTTAAGGATTTTTCATGGAGAATATGTTGATATGGGGGTGAGTTTGTAATGAATCAAAGGATATAGATGGAATTCCCAAAGAAGAGTAAGGGCAAAATGGGAATGCTTGAGTATAAATTTCATTAAAAAGAATTAAGAGTAAGCAAACCCCTCATTCTTCTTCTTCAACGCCACTTTCTTCTCTTGTTTCCTCTCAACTTCTCTTTTCTTTTTGATCAAGGAGTTCCAAGGGATTTTTGAAGTGATTTGGGGTAGAAAAGCAACCTAAGGCTTCCTAAGGTAAGGATTCCTACTTAAGTTGTGTGATTTGTGAGTTTTATGATATATTGAATTTGAGGGTTTTTGTTCTTTTTGCTAAGAGTAGAGGAAAAGTCAAGCAAACCAAGTGAAAGGAAGAGTTGGTGAAGTCTCTCCATAACAAGGTAAGTAAACCCCAACCCAAGTTGAGATTTAAGATTTCTCTTGATTAGGGTTTTGGTAGAAATGATGTATGTATGTGATATACATGTGATATGCCATGTATGGAGGTTTAAATAGAGATTTCTATGCTTTGTGAATGTTTAGACCTTGCAATTATGAGAAATGAGATGTTGGGTTGGAAAGGTAGTTTGAGATGGAATTGAAGGGGTATTGTGAATCCCTTTTTGGAAGTGCTTTCGGGACTGGTTTTGTGGCTATGTGAAGGGGTTTTTCCCCATTTTGGATGGTTAGAAAAAGATTTAGACTCATTGCTATAGTAGAGTTTTATAAAGTGCACATGAGTTGTTTGATGAAATGCCTAATAGAGGTTTGAGTATGAGTAAGTGAACCTTAATTCTTGCAACATTGCATGTTGGCATTTCATAAGTGCATTAGTGGAGATGAACCATCCATAGGCACTAATTATGCATGGAAAAGTGACCTAAAAAGGGTAGGAAAATTGTGTATGCAATTACCCCTATGAGTAGAGAGCTTGGTGGATGCATGCAACTACTCAAGAGTAGAGAGAATGACAAATGCAAGAATAGAGTGAATAAGAAGAGTAGAATAGATGGGTTGATGCTTTGTGATCATCACCCGATAGTTATGGGAATCGGGTTGATGCTTTGTGATCACCATCCGAATAGCCCTTAGAGATGGGTCGATGCTTTGTGATCGCACCCGATGAGTAGTAGAATTGGGTAGATGCTTTGTGACCACTACCCGGTTAGTTGTTAGATAAGTGGGTTGATGCTTTGTGATCATCATCCAACATTTAGTAGAAGTGGGTTGATGCTTTGTGATCATCACCCAACAGTGACTAGAGACGGATTAATGCTTGGTGATCGTACCCAAAAGTCGAGAAACGGGTAGGTGCTAGGTGGTCTCCTCCCGATAATTAGGAAAACCGAGTAGGTGCTTTGTGATCCCCCACTGTAGTCACCGAGAACGGGTTGGTACCGTGTGAATTCCACCCGATAGTCATGAAGAGTGAGATGGTGTGAGAACGCCTTATCCGCCAGTACTCCTGGTAAGATGAGGCCATGTTGTTTAGTAGAAAGAAATAGTATAAGGAAAGAATTAAAAGTTATACATACGGGGATGACAGATAGAGGGTTTTACTTATGAGCATTATTTTGTGCTCACCCCTGTTATTTTCCTTTGTGGATGCAGGGATCTAGGTGATGATGCAATCGGAAGGGCGTCGGCAAGCGAGAGCAATAGCTACACCTCCCTGTTTTGTCTTTTTAAAGTGAATTTTTTGTAAATCACACTCTTTGTGTATAAAAGACATGTGATTAATAATGAAAAGAAAGACTTTGGGCCCAATTTTCTATTGTTATTATGCATGCATTGTACTAGTTTTCAGCAGTTGTTACACCCAGGTAGGGAGAAATTATGTCACTGAGTAATTCAGTAAATGGTAATGACATTAAATCTGTGGCCATAGTGGGATTGAGTTGTAGCTCAATCTAATCTCTTCCGGTTATTGGTCCAATAACTGAATATTGAGATATCAAAAATATCCGAGGTTGACACTACTTTTGTACCTCGGCCTTGAAGAGATAATAGATGATGAAATGATTGAATTGCATGGTAACCATATCGTTGATAGGTAATAGTTTCGCTGAATCTGAATCTAAATGTCAGGTGGCCATGATGTCTGGCTAGAGGCCAATCTTGGTCTGTGTCAAGTGGGACGATTGATTGATTGCCAATCGTGATACTATTCACTACCAATACGATGAGGAGTCTTCGGGTCACACACATAGAAGACAGATTAAGAACATAATTCGTGAGAGGGGTATTTTCATCATTTATGATAAAAGGGTATTTTCATCATTTATAATGAAAGGGAGTTTTGGTAATCTCACAGTACAATTAAATTTGTTGAGGTTGTTGCCTAAATTTGATTTCATATGGAAATTAAATTATTGATGTTATGTATATTTAAATAAATAAATAAATAAATATATATATATATATATATAAAGGATATTAGATAATATTAATATTAATAATATGAAACTCAAATTTGGTTTTTAAATTTGAATTGAATTGAATTTAAATATATATAATGGATATTATCTAATATTAATATTCATTATTAATATTGATAATATGAAATTCAAATTTTGGTTTTTAAATTTGAATTAGAAATGCCATGTTTGGTTGCAAGGGGAATCTATTCCAAATTGGAATAAGTTGTTTACTATTCCGATTGGAATAAATGGCTATTCTAAGTTGGAATAGAATTTTAGTGTGCACTATTTAAGTGCAACTAAAAAATTAAATCATGAAGTGACTTTTTGAGTTGCAAAATTAAAACCCTAGCCACCTCTTACTCTCTCTCTCTCAAAACTGTGAGCCTCTTTGTGAGAGAAAGAATTTTTCTCCCAAGAAAATTCTGCAGAAAACTTTTGTTCTTAATGTTGTGAGATTTTACTAGTCTATAAAATCTCATAATGGGGATAGTCTCATTTTCGTGTGGATACCGATCATGCACTTCTACATTGAAGTAATTTGCGAATCCATCATCAAATCGAAGGAGCCTCCAACGCTGGTATGATACACTTTACCTTTGATTTTATTTTTATGCAAAATAATGTAATAGGTGTAAGGATCAAGGGTTAAAGGTTAGTGGGTCTTGAATAAAAAATTTTAAATTCCGCTGTGTAATGGATCCGTTAACTTACACAAGGATCACATGCACCACCATTCGTTAAAGGATGTATTCCATAAACACTGAGGTTACCATCTATATGGAATCCTCTGGTGGGTCAGTCTAGTGAACTTGTCATTAACAAGCACCCATGCATCGCACTAAGTTGTCGTCTAACAACCTTGACATGTGAGAACTATCACTACCTTTCGGTAGGGTTGTTCAATGCTATGATAGCCTTAACGTGTAATCTATTTGTAACAACTACTGAAAACTAGTACAATGCATGAATAATAACAATAGAAAATTGGGCCCAAAAACTTTCTTTTCATTATACGTCATATGTCTTTTATACACAAAGAGTATTGTTTACAAAAATGCATTTTTAAAGACAAAACAGGGGAAACAATGTAGCTATCTCTCTTCGCTTGCCGACGCCCCTCCGACTGCATCACCTAGAACCTGCATCCACAAAGGAAAATAACGGGGTGAGCACAAAATAATACTCAGTAAGTAAAACTCTCTCTCTCGTCCCCGTATAAATAACTCTTAATTCTTTCCTTATACTATTTCTGATTCTGTTTCTGTTCCTAATAACACCATGGCCTCATCTTACCGGAGGTACGGCGGATGGCGTTCACACAGCACCATCTCACTTTCTATAGCTATCGGGTGGAATTCACACAGTACCAACCCATTCTTAATGACTACCGAGTGAGGATCACAAAGCACCAACTCGGTTCTTTCTAACTATCGGGTGGAGATCACCTAGCACCTACCCGTTCCTCATGAATTTTGGGTAACGATCACCAAGCATTTACCCGTCTCTAGTCACTATTGGGTGATGGTCACAAAGCATCAACCCACTTCTACCAAATGTTAGATGATGATCACAAAGCATCAACCTACATATCTCTTAACTAACCGGATAGTGGTCACAAAGCATCTACCCATTTCTACTACTCATCGGGTGACGATCACAAAGCATTGACCCATCTCTCTAAGGGCTATTCGGATGATGATCACAAAGCATCAATCCGATTCCCATAACGGTCGGGTGATGATCACAAAGCATCATCCCAACTATACTACTCTTCTAATTCATTCTATTGTAGCATTTTTCAATGCTCTCTACCCTTAGAGTAATTTTACCCACTAAGCTCTCTACTCATAGGATAATTGCATAAACCATTTTTTTACACTTTCTTAGATCACTTTTTCATGTACAACTAGTGACTATGGATGGTTCATCACTACTAATGCACTTATGAAATGCCAACATGCAATGTTGCAAGAATTAAGGTTCAATACTTACACTCAAACCTCTATTGGGCATTTCATCAAACAACTCATGTGCACTATAAAACTCTATCATAGCCATGATTCTAAAACTTTTCTTAACCATCCAAAATGGGGAAAAACCCCTTCACAAAGCCATAAAACCTGTCAAACAAGGCACTTCCAAAAAGGGATCCATAACACCCCTTCAAATCCATCTCAACTACCTTGCCAATCCAACATCTCATTTCTCAAATTTGCAAGGTATAAACATTCACAAAGCATAGAAATCTCTATTTAATCCTTCATACATGCCATATTACATGTACAGCACATACATACATCAAGTCTATCAAAACCCTAATCAAGAAATTTCATAAATCTCAACTTGGGTTGGGTTTTACTTACCTTGTTATGGAGAGACTTCACCAACTCTTCCTTTCACTTGTTTAGCTTGACTTTTCCTCTAATCTTAACCAAAAGAATGAAAACCCTCAAACTTCAATATGGGTTAAAACTCCCAAATCACACAACTTAAGAAGGAAACCTTACCTTAGGAAGCCTTAGGTTGCTTTTCTACCCCAAATCCCTTCAAAAATACCTTGGAGAACCTTGATCAAAAGAGAAAAGAAGTTGAGAGGAGTAAGGATGGGAAGTTGCGTTTGAGAAGAAGAGAATGAGGGGTTTCTTTGATTCTAATTCCTTTTAATGAAATATAAACACACTCATTCCTATTTTGCCCTTAATCTTCTTTGGGAATTTCATCCATATCCTTTGATTCATTACAAACTCACCCCCATAACAACACATTCTCTATGAAAATTCCTTACAAATAACTCCCCACTTTTCCTACTAATTAGGGGTAGAAAGGTCAAATTGCCCTTAGGGAAGAAAATATCTAAAACTCAACCAACATTTAATTCGGCCTGTCGCCGCGGCGAAGAAACTCGTCAGCGGCAAATCGTCTGCCACAGCCTTCCCCGTGGCTTCAACCTCTCTTCGCCGCGGCAAGATTCTTCGCCTTGCATGCACTAACAGATCGAAATTTCTTCTGCCCCTTTAACCAATTTCAAGGCAAACATTCAGCACAACACTAAATCGAACAATATTACCAAAAACCAACTCAAATAAGGGCGAAAGAGGAAACAATAACAACGTACCTCAAGCGGGGCGTCACACTATTTCCTTGGTCAGATTAATACTGGGGCTACAGACAGTTCTAAAATGACCACCATATGTGACCATAAGGTTCTCATAATTAAGATTTAAAACACTTAATTCCCTCATCATGGTTCAACCCTTCTAAGGACATATATCAATACATATATACAGATATATAAATGAATGCTATGATATAAAACTTATGCCTTTATTGATATTAAATATAATATTACAAGAGTCTAATATTATTGGCTCTAGTGCACCTTGTTAGAGTAGGTGCACTAGAGCCAACATTGTAGCTCTTGTAAACTCATATTTTATATGAATAAAAGGCAAATGCTTCTTTATAAGCAATATACTATAGTATCTATTTACTGCACGTAAAGAAAATACTATATATCCTTAGAAAGGTTGAAACCAGTGACGAGGGTATGAGTGATATAAATCTTAATTGTGAGAACCCTATGAGCACAAATGGTGACCCTTCTTAAAGCATCCGTAGTCATAGTATAAATCTAACCTAGGACATAGATTATACAGAGAGACTATCATCGCGTTGAATGACCCTATCAAAAGATAGTGATAAGTCTCACATGTTGAGGTTGTGAGCATCAACCTAGTGCAGTGCATGGGTGCTTGCTTATGCAAGTCCACTAGACTGACCCATTAGAGGATTTCATACAAGATGGTAATTCAGTGTCTATGGAATATATCCTTTTACGGATGGTGGTGCAAGTGGTCCGTCGACTTGAGATCACTAGAGCGCCGTGTGTAAAGATCAATGTGATTTGACACCAACCTAATGTCATCTCTCTTTGGGATTACTAGAACGGTCATGATTGGTTACATTGGGAAGTTCGCTATCGCTATGGTGGATCAACAAAGGATTCATCACTCCTAGTTACATGAGACTTTATCTCGACGAGATATTTGGTTACTTATCGCTTCCTAGTTACATGAGACTTTATCTCGTCGAGATATTTGGTTACATTGGGAAGTTCACTATGGTTATGGTGGATCAACAAAGGATTCATCACTCCTAGTTACATGAGACTTTATCTCGGCGAGATATTTGGTTAAAGAACTACGACTGCAAAGTCGTGGCCACAGTGGAATCGAGTTGGTGCTTGAATCCAATCTCATATAGTTGTCAGATTCAAGAACCAAATATAGAACATATCAAGGTAATAGTTTTGAGGTAGACACTACTTTTGTACCTCAAACTTTGATGATATATAAGATGATGAAATGGATCAAATTGCACGGTAACCATACCGTAGACAAGGAAAGCTTGATCATTGACTCTTTGCTTACTGGGGAATTATGATGCCTTGCTAGAGGCCAATCTTGATTGGTGTACGAAAACACTAAGCTAATTGGCTGATACCTAATTAGTTTTTGAGATACTGCCAGAAAAGTAGAGAGCCTTCGGGTCACACACATAGAAGGTAGTTAAGTGAAGATGGAAATGGAAGGAAAATCTTGTCCTTGGGCCAAAAGGGTATTTCGGTAACTTGGGAGTCTAGGGGCATTTTCGTCATTTTGGGCAAAAAGGGCACTTTGGTAATTTTGCTAAAGAGGTTGATGCCACTATCCAATTTATTGGAAGAGTTTTTAGCAAAATTAGATTCATATTAATTTTAATTAATATGGAGATATATATTTAATTTAAATAAATATATATATTAGAAACCCAAATATTATATATATATATATATGGATTAAATAAATATATTTATTTAATTTGTTTATATATATTTATTGAATTAAATAAATTATTTTATTTATTTAATTTAATATTTAATATTTAAATGGGATAATATCTTTAAGAGATATTATCCTTTCGTTATGGATTGGTGCAATTCTTTCTTGATAGGAATTCTAGGATTTCAATCCTTGTTTAAATTCCTTTTTGGATTGGTACTATATAAAAGGAAAAGGGTTTTAGATGGACACAATGAATTATCATTCAAAGAAAATATTGGAAGAAAAATAAACTTTTTCTTTCTCTCCCAAACGTGTAAACCCTAGCCACCCAAGAGAATTTTATTCTCTTAATTCCGCCCCCTTATTTAAGCCCTAAGATTGGTCTAGCAATTAATCTTAAGGTGATCCCATGCCTGCCTTCATGTGGATACCGACGGACTCAATCCTGTGTTGGGTTGATAGCGATTAATCGAAGATATCCAGAGAAGGAGTCACCAACGAAGGTATTAAACTGAACCTTGTATTGTTTTGACTAATTTTATGTTGATTATCATGTCGAGATCATGATCTTGGGTAAAAGGGATTGTGCCATGGCAAGATTTTTTTTTTTATAATCCCGCACTTGCCACGACACGATTCCTTCACACCTATCCTAACATTAATTAGGTAGGCCAACGAACTCAATTCACATCACTCATTGGCACCAACCAATGACCTCAAATGTAAATTGAGTCAACAAACCAATTACACAATTTGATGGTGTCTACCATCATCCTTAAGTGTAATTCTCAGATCAATAGAGTGGACAGTACATGCCCCATGTACATTTTGTAAATGCACTTCTCTATTATGCCGCTAGTGTACTTATCAACCTTCATTGAGGCGAATAAGCAAAACACACCTACTTAAGTCAGACCCATCAACATTAAGAAAAACTCCAATGATGTTTTAACCTCCTACTGATAGAAGCATACCCTTCGCTGATGCGAACATGGTAACAACAAATAGTGGCTTGGTTAAATTCATGGTGATGGAAGGCATCGGGTTATTTAGGTTTGACTTAATATCACTTGCTAGGGTTTTTGTTATTACGTCTCACCTTTTAATTATCTTTATTTAAGATCGTTATTAACATAACCCTTAGCATGCATGCTAAGCATAAATAAAACAAGTTGGTGCATTGCCTTGACTAAAATCAATTTCCTCAAGCCTAGAGGAATTGGTAAGTAAACCTAGGTAAAAGAAATTAGAAGGAATCCTCATTTCTCCTTCTTCACTCCAAAGCTTCTTCTTTTCGATCATTACAAAAATTCAAAATTTAATTTTACATAATTGAAAAGAAACCTCGAGTTACATTTGAGGACAATAAGATGGGAAAAAGAAATTACAGTAGAATAGGAGGTAAAGGTAGGACACGTAGGCCCTATTTAAATTGAAATTACAAATAAAATTCGTAATACCAGGTTCAGGGTCAATGCACCATACACCATGCCAATTCACATACAAGAATAATCATAGAAAAAATCAAAATCAAAAGTTTGATTGGGTTGGTAAATAACAAGTTACCCCTTGATGTTTAGCTTTTAAACTTTGCAGTTTAAATCCTTGCTGTCAGGCCTCACTCAATTAGGCCTTCAGAATGTCTATAATTTGCATCAACATATTATAGAATTTTGTGGATTACGTTTAATGCACGACAATGCGAAAATGGCCCAAAATACAGCCCATTACACCATTACGAAGTTGCCCGTTAAATGAATTTTGTGCGCACCAACGCACTTGGGTAGCAACATTTCAAGACTAGCTAAATGTGCTCGTACATGTCAGCAATCTAACGGTGTATTACGTGAGTCAAATGGCCCACACAGCTTCCGAAATTATCAATTTACGAACGGGCAGTCAATGTTTTCGCAGCAACGTGTCAAAAGACTGCTCGTTCAAAAACTGAACGAAACCCCATGTTATATTAGCCCAAAAATGAATGTAAACATATCATCACGATCCTCACACATTAAGAAACATGTGGGATCTGATCCCACTCCAAAATTCACACTATAGTGCAAACAAGAGCGGTTTTTTGAAGGTACAACAGGCTGCCCAGTTTAGCAATTTAATTTGCGTGTAACGCTCATTAAATCGCACATTTGGTAAAATTACCAAATGCATATCAAGGCCATGTGTTGACACACTTGGCCATGTCATTTTGGCCATGTGCGATCACGCACGATCACGGGAAACCGCCACACAAGGCGGCGCTAAATGGGGCAGCAGCGAGTGCGCGCGACAATGCGTATCTGCTGCATTTGGTGGTCGTGCTGCTGCACTTGGCCACCAAAACACTATTTGCGGTAGTGTGTGGCAAGGTTGCGTGCAGCAGCATGCGGCCACGGCCCCAACCGCATGCTCTTGCATGCGGCAGCAGCTATAGCAGCACGCAAGCGCATTGCTGCTACTGCTCCTTCAAACGCCGCTGTGCGTGGCAACACATCAGGCCTCAACAAAATCGAAAGTTTAATTTAAAAATGTTTTTAAAACAAATCAAACAGATCATCAAACCCAACACGTCAACCAAACATATTAATCAATTTAAAATCTTTTAAACAAGTTTTAATCAACAAATTAAAACCTTAAATCACATGTTCATCAAATCAAAAGATTCAATCAATATTTTAAATAAATTAATCGAATACAAGAGACTCTGATACCACTATAAGTGATTTGATCAAAGAACATGTAGCAGAATAAAACAAAAACAATCACTAAAAACCCCATAATCCTTGCATGGATTAGTTTATTTAAACATGAATATATACGCATTAAATCGAAAGAATCGATTTCTTACCAACGTAGACGGCTCATTAACTTTTGAATTGCGAATCGCTTTCACTCCAAAGTAGAAATGCGCCAACAATGATCCACACGAAGAGGATCAAATTCCAATCAATCTATTTGCTAGAATAAACTTGATTGGCTCAAGAATCAATCGAGCAGAATTTTTAGTTAAAAAGCTTTTCTCTTTAGCAAATAAAAAACCCTATTCCTATATGGAATAGTTCCAACCTTATTCCTATATATTAGAATAAGATTCACCCTTGTAGCCAAACATGGCTAAATTAGTATTTTCAATTTTAGTATTATTATTTTTAAAACCACAAATATTAATATATTATAAAATATATTAATATTAAATAATAATAATACATTTAAATATATGTACACATGTATTTAAATAAATATGTGATCTCACCAATTTTAATTTCAATATTAAAATTGAAAACAGTCAACGACCTCAGCAAATTTATTGCACTATGAGATTACAAAAATACTATTTCATCTTAAAAGGCGAAAATACCCATTTTACTTACTGATTTTTAAATTGCCTTTTAAGTGTGTGACCCGTAGGTTCCTTATCATATCGACAATGAGTAGTATCGCGATTAACACTCAATTAATCGTCTCACTATGCACAGACCAAGATTGGCCTTTAGCAAGGCATCATGGTCACCCAATAGATTCAGATTAAGCAAAATAGCTTCCTATCAATGGTATGGTTACTGTGCAATCTAATCATTTCATCATTCATTATCTCATCAAGGTTTGAAGTATATAAATAGAGTCAACAAATGAACTACCTTGATATATTTGTATTCGGTCACCGAACCAATGAAAAAATAAAATTGGACTTGAGCAACAACTCAATTCCACTATGGCCACAGATTTGCAATCATTGTCCTTTACTAAATTACTCAACTAGATAAATTCTCCTGTACCTAGGAGTGATGAATCATATGTCGATCCACCATAGTCATAATGTACTTCTCAATGTAGCTATAGTGTATTTCTCAATGTAGCCATAGTGTACTTCTCAATGTAGCCAATCACTACCATACTGATAACACTAAACATGACTATGTTTGGCTAGTGTCAAACTATACCAATATTTACACACGACGTTCTGGTAATCTCAAGTCTAAGGACCACATGCATCATCATCCGTTAGAGGATATATTCCATGGACATTAGGGTTACCATCTATATAGAATCATCTAATGGGTCAGTTTAGTGCACTCGTGAATAACAAGCATTCATGCATCACACCAAGTTGTCACCAAACAACCTTAAAATGCGAGATTTGTCACTACCTTTCGGTAGAATCGTTCAACGCTATGATAGCCTTACAGTATTATCTATGCACTAAGTCATGATAATACTGGGACGACGAACATTTCTAGAATGACCACCAAATATGATCATAGGGATCTCACAATCAAGACTTATCACTACTTGATTCCCTCGTCATAGTTCAACCACTCTAAGGGCATATATTAATACATACATATAGAATATGATTTACATAATATAAATGATGTCTTTTATAAATGGAATAATCACGATCCATAGAGTCAATATACAACAATATGATTGGCTTTAAGGCACCTACTCTAATATCATGTGTTGCACCAAGTTGTCACCAAACAACTTTGACATGTGAGATCTATCACTAACTTTCGATAGGGTCGTTCAATGCTCTGATAGCCTTACTGTATTATTTATGCCCTAGTTCAGAATAATACTGAGGCTATGAACAGTTTTAGAGTGGCCATCACAATCAAGATTTAAAATACTTGATACCCTCATTACGGTTCTACCACTCTGAGGGCATGTATCAATATATTAAATAATATAAGCACAATGATATAGAGAATTTGCCTTTATTAATATTAATATGTGTTTTACAAAGAGTCAATAGCTACAAATGGATTGGCTCTAGGGCACCTACACTAACAGGTCATGCACAAGAAAGAATTGAAGTTGGAATTATGAAATACGTAAACATGCCGAAAAGCAAAAACAATGAGAAAATAAAATATAAATGACAAAAAATGTGAAATTTGAAATCGTAGATTTGTAGGTTTTCTAATACTTGTAAAAATAGGAAATCACAAAAAAAAAAAAAAAAAAAAATCATGTTCTATAAGGTCATAACACACCTAGGGGTAGTTTGGTCATTTTGTATTTTTGGCCTCCAGAGGGTAAAACAATAATTTTGCTTCCCATATCAATAGAGAATGATTTTTTATTACTAAAATTATTTTTGGGAGATTTTTTTTAATTTATTAAAATATTTTTCATCTTGGATTTTTATAAAAACGATATTTCACACCTATTAAACTGAAATATCTAATGAGGTACCCCTCAAACAGACATAATTCAAAAAAAAGTTTCCACTTAATAGGCCTTCTTGGATGCTTTAATGCCTCCATATCATAACCCACAATAATTGCCCCATTGAAATAACTTGAGTTTACCGACCTTCAAGAAAAGAAAGAGATACTCTTATATACCTAAAGTATAGACTGTTGCTTGTGAAATATGTAAGGAAAAATTGTCATGTGCTGAGATGAGTTAAGAAAATATGTCTATAGAGCCTTGGATTAGAGTGGACTTTTGAGAGGGTCATGGGCTTACATGAGATAATGTCATAGGCTTACTTTTAGGGGTGGGATAAATAATTCGAAAACCGAACCGAACCTGTAACAGATCCGAAACCGAACCGAAAATTAGGTTTTTTTACAAACCGGTCGGTTTTCGATTTGTAAAATTCAAAAAACCGGAAAACCGATTCGGTTTTCGGTTTGAAAAATATTTCAAACCGATTTTACCCTAAATATAAAAGCAAAAAAAAAAAAAATTTCACTCCTCTCTATTTTCTCTTCACAATTCGTCTTTCTCCGCCTCCAAATCTGAAATCTCCATTCTCCACACTTCGTCACTTCCAAAGTTCCAGTCTTCCACACTCCACACCATGAGCTACTCCATCCACAGTTCCACACCGTGAGCTACTGAGTAGAGCTGACTCCAGTACTCCACTCCACTCTTCAATCTTCATCGACATCACTCACTCCACTGTCCTGTCACTGTGAGCTACTCCATCCACACCGTGAGCTACGTTTGTCGTTCACCAAGACCTCCCAAAGACTCTAGCAAACTCCACTCTCCAGTCAGGCAGTTACGCCATTGTCCCACAAAGGAGCGACTTCTTCTCCAAGCTCCGATCTGGCGATCTTCACAATCCACATATCACTCTCCAGTCACACCACTGTGAGTAGACTCCATCGTGAGTAGACTCCACCCTGAGCATACTCCACCGTGAGCAGACTCCACCGTGAGTAAACTCCACCGTGAGCAGACTCCATCGTGAGCAGACCCACCGTGAGCAGACTCTTGATTAAATGGATTCTTTGTTTGTTTGTTTTGTTATTTACATGAGATACCCACCAGTTTTTCAGGGTTTAGTTTATGTATTCTGAGTTATTTTGTGGCTAATGGTTGATTTTTCTTGTTAATTTTGATACCCAGAAGCCCTTTTTTCGTGGGTTTCTTGTATTTAAATTTAATGACTGAGTAGTTGCTTAGACATAGCAAAGTGGGTGCTTTGTGGTTAGAGTATATTGTTTTTATGGATTCATGCGTGTTGAGGGACGTTCGATTTATGTAATGTATGTTGATGTTCAGCTGAAACTGGTTTTTCTCGATCAGTTCTTGGCTTTCTTGATTTATAGATATCAAACGGGTCAAGCCATAAATATCTTGGCTAAGTTGTAAATTTGTGATGAATTTAAGATTGAGCTTAATCTAATATGGGATTGTTGGTATTATAGATATCATAAGGTCATGTGTAAGGTATTTATGGGTTCAATAAAATTAAGGTTGAATTAAGAGTAGTCTTATTGTACAGGCTGTAATGTCATTTGTTGATGTTGCAATTCAGGTGTAGATTATGAATTAGTTGGCGAAATGTGGCTGTTTTTTTTTTTTTTTTTTTTTTTTGTGAAAGTCTTGAGTCTTCCCATATTTGAAAGTTTGGGTTAAATGGACAGTCATTTTAGTTTTTATTAGAGTTTGGCCTACACAATATGAGCTCAATTAGACAATTGGGATATAACCTCACCTAAAAGAAGATTATTTTTCACTTTTGAGCAACTTAATTAGAATAATTATGGGTGATTGAAAAAGATGATTTTTCACTATGTGTAAATTGGTGGTCTTATGTTTTATTATCAATTGATGGATATCTTTATAATTTACATACCCTAAATTTTCTCTTTTATTTTTAGTTATTGTCAATAAATAAAAGAATATGATTTATATGGATGTCTTATTTACTTAATGCATATTTTTATTTGATGGAATTGTAGATGTCATCGGCTGCAGACAATACTGGTGAGACACCGACAAGTATGACTCCAACTCCAGCTCCAACTCCAACTCCAGCTCGAAATTCCATGGCACCACCAGCACCTTTAGCCCCCAAACGTGCAAGGGCAACAATTTCTAGGAAGAATAGTTCTCAAGTGTGGGATCACTTTGTTAAGAGTGATTGTGAGCATAAGGATGATTTGACTGCGATATGTAGTTATTGTGGGAGTGTTCTTGCATGTCCGACTAAGAGTGGTACGAGTTGTCTACGTAACCACTTAAATAGATGCAAAAAGTATCCTCCAAATGTGGTAGACAAGAGACAGAAGACCCTAATTTTTCAACAAGGATTACATGATCTCTCAAGCGGCATTGCTCCCTTCACACAATCTTCATTGGTGTCATGGAAATATGATCCAGATCTGATTAGAGAGGCTATAGCAAAAATGATTATTGTTGATGAGGTACCTTTTAGTTTTGTGGAGCGTGAGGGGTTCCGCAATGTGATGAATGTGACACAACCTAGGTTTCAAGTACCTTGTTGGAAAACCGTGACTAAAGATTGCTTCAAAATATATATTGCAGAGTGCCAAAAGTTGAAGAAGTTTTTCAGTAAGTTTTTGCATAGAGTTTGTTTGACGACTGATACATGGACAAGCATTCAGAACCTTAATTATATGTGCCTTCCTGCGCATTTCATTGATGATCATTGGCAGCTACAGAAAAGAATTTTAAATTTCTGTCCAATCACTAGTCATAAAGGTATAATGATTGGCAAGGCAGTTGAGAGGTGTTTGCTTGATTGGGGTATTTATAAGGTATTCACAATCACAGTAGACAATGCTAGTTCTAATGATGTTGGGGTAAGCTATCTGAAGACTAGACTAGCAAGTTGGAAGGGAAGTGTATTGGACGGTGATTTTCTACACATGAGATGTTTTGCACATATTTTGAGTTTAATTGTGAAAGAGGGGTTAAAAGAAATGGATTACTCCATATTTAGAATACGTTCAGTAGTGAGGTATGTAAGGTCTTCTCCAGCAAGGTTACAGAGATTTAAGGTGTCTGTGGAGAAAGAAAAAATTGCAAGTAAAAGTCATTTGGTTCTTGATGTAGAAACCTGGTGGAACTTTACATACTTGATGTTGGAAGCGGCATTAAAATTTCAGAAAGCTTTTGAGTTGTTGGCATTAGAAGATAGTAAGTATGCAAATGAGCTTACTAGTGGTGATAGGTCACGAGGTTTGCCTATGAGTACTGATTGGGAGTATGCTTACTATTTGTTACCTTTCTTGAAAGTATTTTACGATGCTACTCTACGTGTCTCTGGGTCTCTTTATGTTACTGGTAATCATACATGCGAGAGATTTTCGGCGTTGGATTGAAGATTTCAACATGGTGTAAAAGTCCTAATCTTGGCTTACGTAATATGGCTACACGGATGAAAGGGAAATTTGATAAGTATTGGTCAAATGTTGATAATATCAACATTATGTTATTCATTGCAGAGGTACTGGATCCTAGGCACAAATTGGATTATCTGAACTGGATTGTTAATGAGGCCTATGATGTTGTTGTAGCTAACAAGTTGATGAGAAAAGTGAAGGAAACTTTGTTGTCTTTATTTGAGCAATATAGTTTGCTTATGGTGGATGACAATGAGCAGTCAAGTGAGATATCTCAAGTTTCAATTGACATTGATGTGCATGATGCAAATGTTGCTAATGAAGACTTCATAAGGGTTATGTATAAGGAGAAAAAGGTTGCAAAGAAAGCTGTTCAGCATAGAACAGAGTTGGATAAGTATTTAGCGGATGATTGTGAGGATGACGACGACAACACTTTTGATATCTTGAATTGGTGGAAGACGAATTCAACAAAATATGTTGTACTCTCTATGATAGCACGAGATGTGTTGGCTATGCCTGTTTTAACGGTTGCATCTGAATCGGCTTTTAGTACAGGGGGTCGTGTATTAGATCCATTTCGTAGCTCCCTTACTACTAAGACGGTAGAGACTCTTATCTGTACATAGGATTGGATTAGGAATACGCGTGGACCATTGACCATTGAGGAAAGCTTGGAGGAATTATCTCAAATTGAGTCAGGTGACATTTTTTGTTAACTTTCAATTATAATTATATATTTTTCATCATTATTTATAATTTTAGCTAACTTGTTTGTCCAATTTTGTGTAGAGGTTTTTTCTTCGAGAGTGGAAAGTAGTCTAACTCATCTTGATGATTGAAGGGTATTCCAAATTTCCAATATATGAGATATATTATCATTAAAGTTATCACAACATATGTTTTGTTTTAAATTTTTGGAGAGTTGCTAACTATAAGCTTATTAATGAGTATTGACTATTGAGCAATGTGCAATTGAATTATACATTAGTTGCTATTTTTAGTTTTTATCTTTAAATTTTATTTTTTGATGGTCAGATTTTGTGTTTCTTTGTTTCTGGTTGCTTTAAGGTAGTTTTTGCGTTTATTAGAATCAATTGTTGGTGATTTTTTTATTTATTTTTGGTTTTGTTTGTGGAGTACTGGAGTGTTAAGTGTATTTGGAGGATTTGTTCTTGATTACTAGCCTTTCTATTTTTTATTTTTTTAATGTTTGGTGATCGAGTGCATAGAAAGTGTTTGGTATCTTAGTAGATATTGAAGTGCAAATGTTGATAATGTGGATAAATGGATGAGTGTAAGGGGGCTATGAGTGTTATGATTTTGGACCTTGGGTGGAAGCATTTTGGATGGTTAAATGGAATTAGTGGGAAGAGGGTTTTATCAAGTTGAAAAGAGAGAAACTGGATAGATGAAATATGAATTTAAAGTAATCACAGCATATGCTTCATTTATATCACTACATTCTTTAACGGTAGTGATAATAATATTTTATATGTTTTATTATTTTCATTTATTAATATTTATAGTTGTTAATTACAGATGATGATCTTCTTTGTGTGCCATTAACTAATCCGAGGAGTGCGGAATTAAGAAACTCTACTAACACCAACATTATGGGATGAAGATGATTTATGTTATATTAAGTTTTTTTACTTTGTAATTTTATGTTATGTATTTGAGTTTATTAATGAGTAATGACTATTGAGTAATGTGTAATTAAATTCTTTATATTTTTATTTCATATTCTGGATTTAGTATCTGCAAATAAGTAATTTAATGTATTTTGCATACAAAGAATACAACAATAATACAAAATAAAAGAGAAACATAGTATGAAATTATATATAAAATAATAAATATTTGAATTTAAGAACTTAAATGAAACATTGAAGAATTTTAAGGATTAAAGATTAATTTGAAAACCGGTTAACTGGTAACCGAACCGAATATTCAGATCGGTTTACATTCAGTTTTTAACCAAAACTAGTCTGGTTTTTGGTTTTGATAATCCGGTTTGGTTAACCGGATTATCCCACCCCTACTTACTTTAGAGAATGTCAAGGGTTTACATTAAAATTGTTATGAGATTTATTCGAGGACTCAAGAAGCAAAAATTTAGGCCTAAAGTGGAGTCTTGAGGCTTGATTTGTGGCGTCATACTTTAATTGGGCCTTGATTATGGTATTAAGCCTCCTTGATAAAAGTGACGATCAACAATCGTTTTACCTAAATCCAACCCATTAAAAACTTTTCTTAATTTGTCTTTCATTTTTTTTCTAATTAAGTAATGAAATATAATATGATTGAACTCTTATAATTAATTTTATACTTATATATTAAATTATATACTTAAACACTTAAATATTGAAATGTATAAAAACTTCATAATCATGTAGTCTCGCACATTATTCTTAACTTTTTTTTTCTCACTATAATGATACAAAAATATTCAATACTAAAGTCTCATTTTCAAATTTCAAGGTAGTGTACAAATTATAAATAGTCTTTCAACTAAAGTTTTATCATCAAAACCAAATAAAAACCTTAATAAAACATGACATATTACATCTTACCATTAAATTTTATAAAGCTATAAGTAAGAGATTAAAGGCAAAAAGATAATGCTTTTTTTGTTTTTTAAGTTAATCATAGAAATAAAGAAGATTACAAGAGCAAATAGCTTAAAATTTTAAAAAATAAAAATAATAATAAAAATATTGCATCCTATTTATCATACTTTTTAAAATAATTTATCATCAAAATTAAAAAAAAAAAAAGATTAAAAAATCAAACTCATCAAACGTTTTTTAAGGAGTGGTGCTATATGTACAAACTGAATATACAAACTATTGTATACGAACTGATATGGTACCACTCTTTCATTGACAGGTTATTCATCTATATTTCAACTATTGTATGAAATATTTTATACAAAAAATTTGCATATCTAGTATCATTCTTTTTTAAGATTAAATTTTAACACATGGCCTGTTAGATAATTGGGTAACAATGAGAAAGCACCCATAGATCCACCCCATCCACCACCCAACCCCCAACCCACCACCCCCCCTCCGCTCCTTTTTTTGTTTAACTTTTCCTATCCTATCCCATTATCTAATCCAGTGAAATACATATTTGTTTTAATATTGACTATTCAATTCAAAATCCAATTATATTTTATTCAATTCAAAACATTTAACAATTATTTTTTCTCAATAAAAGTTTATAAATTAACAAAAACACCCCCACTCACCCAACTATTATAGGCAGCCGACCACTACCACCGGACAGTAGTTGAAAGTCATCAAAATGGCGCACAACCAGTTGGATCTAGTCTATCTTGCGTCAATCTGGCCGTTTCTGGTCAGATCTACAGCCAAAGATCTAGTCTTTGATGGCTAAATTTGGCCACTTACGACAGTCATATCTTGGCAGTTGATGACAACCATGTCTTGGCCGACCATATCTTTGGCCGTAGATTTGTTCGGAAAAGGTTAGATCGGTGCATAATCAGCCACATCTAACCTGTTGTGCTCCATTCCAGTGACTTCCAGCCACCGTCCGACGATGGTGGCCGGCTGTCGGCAATAGTTGGGTGGATGGGGGTATTTTTATTAATTTATAAACTTTTATTGTTAGGAGTGTTTAGTTAAATTAACAAATATAGGGGGTTAAAAAATAATCTAAATATTTTTAGAAAATATTTTCCAAAAATGTACCAAACACATTTTCAGAGTCCTATCCTATTAGATTAAATCTTATTCAGAATGGAAATACTATTATAAAAACTTACCTCCATTTGGTTCACTATTTTGGGAGTTTTTAAAATAGTCTTTTGGAAAAAGTTGAGTTGAGTAGTATTCTGAAAAGTTTTTTATACATTTTTTAATAACAATTTTTCTGAAAATATTTAGATTATTTTTAACCCCATAGATTTGTTAATTTAACTAAACACCCCCAACAATAAAGGTTTATAACTTAACCAAAACACCCCACTCACCCACATTTGCCTGATTTCGGCCACCATCCGAAATCTCCTGTAATGGCGCACTACCCGCTAGATATGGCTAGTAGTGCTCGGATCTGGCTTTCAGCCAGACCACGGTCACTAGATCTAGCCGTTGACGGCCAAATTCGGCCACATCTGGTCGTTGACGATATGGCCATCATTTAGTATCAAGCGGCTAGAATCGATGTCTGGCCTGGAAAAACCGATCGAGGGGTAGTGCGTATTATGGTAGATTCTAGCCACTTTCTAATGGTAGTGGTCAGAATCTGGTAAATGTTGGTGGATGGAGGTGTTTTTGTTAATTTATAAACTTTTATTGTTGGGATGTTTAGTTAAATTAACAAACCTAGGGGGTTAAAATAATCTAAATATTTTGAGTTGAATAGAATAGTATTGTATTTTAAAAAAAAAATTGAATATTGAAATAAATATGCATTTGCATATGATTGTATATAATAATGGAATAAGAAAGGATAAAAATAATGAACCAAAGAGGCCCACAAACCGAGCCTTAGTTAAGAGGTTGTGAGGTTGTTCCGGTGTTTATAGATTTGGATAACCTGGGGCTAAAATTATTTATATAGATAATTGTTTTACTTTAGCTTTGCTTTTAATTGTTGAATGGGACCACATAAGCCGAAGCCAACAAGCCAACGTGACTGAGTTTTGACAATCCAAATACGCCCCCGGAAATTGATACTCGCTATAAAACGAGGCACCCAGAGTGACCTACACTCTCTCTCCTTCTCTCTGTTATTACCTTTGTTTTTATTTATATCTTTCGCTTCGTAAACTTTTCAAAAACGATGAAAGAAGAAGTTATCAGCTCCGGAGGGACCATGGATCCCACTCCTGCTGCAAGGTGTGTTTAATCATCTCTCATACTCCCTTTTCCCCATCTTTTTCTTCTAAATTTAGGGTTTTTACTCCTATTTTACTGGCTTTTAGAAACTAGGGTTTTTTTATCTGGTCTCTGTTAATTTGGTTAATGTATGTTAGGGTTTTGGGAGTTTTCGTGGTTGAACTTGTGGGTTTCTGCTCTGTTTGATTGCTGGGATTCTCAAAGGCAACTCAATGGCTGTTTATGTTTTCGACTCTGAAATTTTGTGGTTGTGGGTCGAATTAGATTAAAGCAATTCAATTTTATCTTATTTGGAGCCTTGCTTTATCTGACAAATGCAGGCATTGACTAGTAGGGAAGTAGAACAGCGAAAACAATCATAATGTTCTCATTTTTGGGGAAAAAAAAGAAAGATAATTGTGGATTAGTATTTTGGGGTTCTGGGTGTTCTTCTGTTAGGACTGGTAGCTGTAGCTTGTGTTTTGTTGCCTGGAAAATGAGGAAATTAAATTGAGGTCAAATGTGAGAGCTTTTAACTTTCTGCTGATTGGTTGTTGCAAGATGAATAGCGTTCAAAGTTAAACGAATGTTATTAGTTTTGAAGACTTAATTAAGTTTATGTATTGAATGATAATGCTTTAGTTCTGATTTTTAGGATCTCATTGTTAGGGTTTTGGATCTTTTTGTGGTCAGTTGGTGGCTTGGTTTTTTTGGGTTTCTATGAAATGAGACTTAGATTTGAAGTTGTACATATGTAATGCATTAGTTTCGAATGGTCTTGGAAACTTCGCTGAGATCATACAATTGTGCATGTATGTAGTTGTGACTTTCGGTTGAACTAAAATTGTGAGAATCTATACTCCTTTTTTTTCTTTTAATTGCAGTTACTTTTTTTCCTTGGATAAGAAACTATAGAGTTATATTAAATTAGTCAAAGGTGAGGAGTGCAGTTTTTTATTGAACTAAGATTCTCTACCAAAAAAAGGTATACAAGACATGAAAAGGACAAGCTGTCCCTAAACCCAAGGGTTCATACAGTACACAATGAAAACAGCTCTCCTATTCTAAAATGTTCAACACTAAAAATAAAAATCCCTAATCAAATTTGCACTAAAATCTTCCCTAGCTAGGTAATTGAAGCTTCCCAATTTTGTTGAGTAAAGGAAATAAGAAGATGCCCAGAGAGAAGCCCTAAATTTTACTTTATCCCACATGGACCAAATCTCTTCCTCACTTGTATCCTAAAAAATTCTCCTATTTCTTCCAAACCAAATTACTCAAAAAATTGCGATAATTGCACCATTCCACGACAGTAAAGCTTTTCTTCTGCCTCCCAGGGCAACATGTCTCTCTAAAAAAGCCAAAGAACCACTTAAGCTGTTTGTTCCACAAAAATCTAGCAGAGAGGTAGTGCAAAAATAAGTGGTTCTATCCTCCCAAAGTCTTCTTTGCACAAGATGCGCCAGTTCGGTGATAAAGAAATATGAGGTCTTCTCTTTTGAATCAGATCATTAGTGTTAGATTTTCTTTAGCACAACAGTCCACACTGACACCTTAACTTTGCTAGGAACTTTGGCTTTCCAAGTCACTTTAGAGGGCTCAAAAAAAGAAAAATCAAGATTATCAATAAGACTATTGATAATAGAACTAGTGGAAAACTTTCATGACTTGTCAATCAACCAACTTTTATATCCAATACCATCCACTGGTTTCACATGAGAGAGGAACAAATTGCTACCTCGAGAAATAGATGACCAAGGGCATTTATTACAATCTCTATTGACATTTTTGGTATCCCAACCTTCCGTGTGCAACCCGTACTTGCTTTTGATGACTGAGTGACAAACCTAGTTAGTTTCAAGAGGGAATCCTTCCAAAGCCAATTGCTAAGCAAGGCCTAGTTTCTTTTTAACAAGATTACCAATCCCCAAGCCACCTTTATTGTGAGGTTGAGTTACGAAAGTCCATGTCACTTGGTGAGTTTTTTTCTTTTCTCCAAATCCTTCTCAAAGAAAGTCTCTCATGGTCTTTTCTAATCTTTTAGCAATCGAAATAGGCATCCGAAATAAGGACATATAATAGATAGGAAGGCTAGATATATTAGATTAAATGAGAGTTTGTCTCCTTCCTTTAGATAAACAAGCTTTCTTCTACCCAACCAACCTTTTCTCCACCTTCTTTAAGATTGGATTCCAAAAGGCCAATGCTCTAGGTTTCCTCCAAGAGGTAGTCTAAGATATTTCATGGGCCAACCTCTCATTTCACAACCAATGGAAGATGCAAGGTTGACAAGTTTTATCTCTCGCAAGTTGATGCTTGAAAAAAACACTTTTCTTCAAATTGAGTTTCAAACCAAAAATAGCACAGAACAGATCTACAACTAAGAAGGTTGTGAAACTTTGTTTCACCCTTAGAATGGAAAAAGTAGTGTTAGTTGCAAATTGTAAGTGAGGGACTGCAACTTTATCTTTTCCTAAGACAAAACCCTCAAAGTCCTTAGCTTTATCAACAAGTTCACTAAGAGTATCCCCCACCAAAGTGAATTAAGAATTGGGATAGAGGATTCCCTGTCTAAGCCCTCTTGAAGCCTCAATCTTCCCTTTGGTCCGAATTCTGATCCAGATCTTGGTGATCATGGTTGTCCCTTTTTTTAACTAATTCCTTTTTTACCATTTAGAAAGATAGAGAAATTAGTAGGTTTAAAGCAGCCCCTTATTCATTTTTACCATTTTTGTCCAAAACCTTTTGCTTTTAATACAAAGTCTAAGAAATCCCGTCTTCATAATCATAGGCTCTCTCAAAGTAAATCTTGAACAAAAATCCATCTCTCTTAGCCTGTCTATGCTCTTCAACAATCTCATTGGCAATTTAGTTAGCATCTAAAAATTTGTCTGTCCCTAACCAAACGCTCCTTGGGCTAAAGCGATTGTGTATACAAGCACCTCCCAAAGTCTCAAAGATAGAACTTTTGCGATGATCTTATTGGGATTGGTCACTAAACTGATAGGCCTATAATCACTTGTGGACTAGGTGAGTAGATAACAATTGTGGACTAGGTGTCTACAAAGAAGGGGTAAGCTAGAGAAAGGATACAAATCTATGCCCTTTTTGCTTTGAGTAATCAAACTTCACCTCTATAAAGTAGATCACAAACTAAACAAAATTAACTCAAAATCCCTTCCCAATTGAGATTAATAAAAAAGAAATAAGAATCCCAAAACTCCTTAGCAATTGAAGCCCAAAGTGATGCGAAAAGTTGCACTCTTTTCAAATTATTTTTTTCTAGCCGAATCCTCAAAGAGGAGTTGAAAAAAATATATCTTCAAGGTTTTGGGTTAGTTTCTTCCAAAGGCAACTACATGCTCCCCAAGAGGTGAATCATAAGAGTGTAGGACAGCTCAAGACATCTTAGCTTCTAAATAAGCTCTTGCCCATAAATTTAAAGCCCTCGAACAATGAAGGAGAAGGATTCATCATAAATTTTTCTAATATGGCAAATTCTAAAGGTGAGGAAAAGATCCATACACGGCAAAGTCTCCTAATAATTTGTCTTGCCAAATCGGATAATACTTTCCATCCCCTCAATTAAGAAAATGTGAGTAATTAAAGGAACTCGTAATGCCCCTCGTGAGTTCGGAAGGCTGTCTTAGGCACATCTACTTCCTGTACCCTGATTTGGTGGTATCTCGATTTTAAATCCAACTTAGTGAATACTGTAGTCCTAGCCAATTCATCAAGCAACTCCTCAATCGTTGGGATTGGGAATTTGTTGGGTACTGTGAGGTTGTTTAATGCCTTGTAGTCCATACAAAAGTGCCAACTCCCATCTTTTTTTTTGACTAATAGGATAGGGCTTGCATAAGGGCTAGTGCTCTGTTGAATAATTCTCGCAGTCAACATCTCCCTTACCGGTTTTTCGATTTCGTTTTTTTGGAAGTACGGGTACTTGTATGGCTTGACATTAAGGGGTTTGGATCCTAGCTGAAGTTCTATGGCATGGTCGTGAGTTCTATGGCATGGTCGTGGGTTCTATGGGGTGGGAGTTCGGTGATTTGATCGAAAAGATGGTTATAATTTTCTATCACCCTTGATACTATAGGATCTATTCCTCCTTGCACTGGTTCTTCTTTCAGTCCTATAGCCCCAAATTCGACTACATAGCCAGTCCCTGTAGCTTGCAAAGATCGGACCATTGCTTTAAATGAAACCTCCGCCTTCACCAACGAGGGATCTCCTTGCAATATTACTCTTTTTCCCTCCTAGTCAAATTCCATGGTTAGCTTCTTCCAGTTGGAACTCACATCTCCCAAAGTGCTTAACCACGTAATCCCCAACATTACACCTGCACCGCCTAGCTTAAAAGGAAAAAATTCCTGTTGGATCTCGATTCCCTAGAGTTTCAGTCGAACTACTCTACAGATTCCTTCTCCCTAAATGGTACACCCTTTTCCCACCATTACTCCAAAAGATCTCCCCTTATCCACCTTCAATCCTAACTTCTGCACAAGCTCATAAGAAATGAAATTGTATGATGTCCCACTATCAACCAACACAACCACGTTCTCAACTCCAATGTAGCCCTCAAGTTTCAGAGTTTTATGAGAAGAAATACCCACGATAGAATTCATTGAGAGTGCTAATGGATTACCTTCGTTATTGGACTCATTGTTTGGTTCTTTCTCGGGTTTTGGTTGATCTAAAGCTTCATCATCCATGAGCAGAAGCACTTGAAGTGACCTGTTCTTACACCTATGATTGGGACCAAACTTTTCATCATAGCGGTAGCACAACCCACGTTCACACTTGTATCGGATTTCCGCTTCAGGGAGTCGTCGGAAATTATCTCCCCTGTGATTGGATGCTGTCGTCTCAGTCGATCGTTCTCTACGATGGAAACTCTTGCTGGGGGTCGACGAAATGAAGCCTGGATCTGGCAATTTTGAATTGGTATTCCACCAATTTGGGCATGGCAGATCTGGGTTTGGGCTGACCCGAGTGTAAGACTCCATTCTTCCAACTTGGTTTTTGTTAATTTTGGGTCTATTTCTCTTCATAACCCAACTCTTCCACTCAATGGGCTTGATCCATTAACCCAAATAATGTCTTGGGTTGGCTTAGCCTTGACTTTACCTTGATATCCTCCTTTAATCCGTTAGTAAAATTTCCCTTTAGCAATTCTTCTCCCAACTCCTTTAATGGCGCAACATGAGCTTCAAATTGCTCTCTATATTCAGTGACCGTTCCTTCTTGTCTCAAAGCCACTAGAGCTTCATACGCAGATCCTTTAAATGATGGGCGAAATCGACCAATCAGAGCTGCCTTGAATGCTTCCCAGGACAGAAATGGAGCTCTGGATTCAACCCATTGATACCAACTTAGAGCTCGACTTTCCATGCACACCACTGCCGCTTCTACCATCTCCGCTTCTTCATAATGGTTAATGGCGAAGTATCAATCCGCTCTAAAGGACCACCCAAATGGGTCATCACCATTAAAGATTGACAGCTCTAGCTTATGACTCTTTTTATCCTCTTTTTCAATTTCACCACTGACATCACGTTCTTGGCCCTTGTCATTGTCGGAATTCCAATTCTCAGAGGTCGATGACGATTTCTCCTTTTCTCGGCGACGTCTTTCATCTCTTTCTTCCCTTATTTGCATTAACTCACGCATCTCCGTTAGGTACTTCTTAACGCTACTCAGATCGGTTTTCAACATACCCATGTCGTCCTTCACAGTCTTCATTTCCTTCTCCACATTATCCATTCTATTCTCCATCGTAGATTTTACCATTCCCCAACCTGGCTCTGATACCCAATTGATAGAACTACCTGCAAATCAATTCAACACACAACCAAAATACAAGAATGAAGCTGAAACAAAGAATTCCAAATAATCCTCAATCTGTATATTAATCAAACAATCTGGAAATCACGATTAGAAGAAAATGAAATAAGAACAGTAGCCGGATCATCCTAGCATTTCGAGGAGCTAGGGACCTCCATTGTTTACTCTTAAAAGAATGCTTGACCCTCTCTTGCTAAATCTCAACAATATATACTAAGTTTTCCCGTAACTACCCCTCACTCACACAATTCTCACACCCACATCACACATACAGCCACGTGGACCATAACTTCTTAACAAACTATCCTCAATGCCTATTACGTCCCTTAAGTGTGTACACCTTATGCACAACAGGCCTATCACTCTCCTCTACCTTCCATACAATGAAGAGGTTCAGGGCTTATTTCCCCATAGTATTATCTGCCTATTATTTCATTGAATATCAGGGGGTTTATTTTGTTTATGCATGATGACTGGTGACAACATCTCAACCATGTGAGTACTTGTGACATCCATGTCTACCTTAGAGTTTGTTGAATTATCCAATTACTCTTCTTTTAAAGTAAAAGGAGATTGAAAAGAGGTTACCTTATCTCAAAATCATTACTTTGGTCTCGTGAATTCCATATATTGTTTTTGAAGCTAATGAATTCTTAAAAAATATTAGAGATTGTGTGGGGACGGATATTCAGTAGATTGTTGCTATTGTGGAGTGGAAGAAATGTGTACATTAGTAGTTAGGGAGTACTTTAGGGTATATAGGTCTATTCAAATTTCGATTTATTTGTTTATTTAGTCTTTTTTAAAGCATTATAAATATACTTATATTCTGCATTGTAATGTTCTGGTTCATAATACTTTATTCGTGTGCCTTTTCTTAGTTCTGCTGGGGCATCGTCTCCCGCTGTTCCAGCCAATGTTGGCAGTATAGAATGGTCTGGTCATGGACATAATTCTAAAGCAGCGTCTCTATCTTGTGTTGGTTCCCAACCACCATGGACTTCATTAAGCACGAGCGTTGGTGGTTCTGTTCTTGGATCATCACGGCCTTCATGTAGACCATGGGAGAGAGGGGATCTACTAAGGCGCTTGGCTACTTTTAAGCCTTCAAATTGGTTTGGAAAGCCTAAGGTATGGGCATTTCTATTGGTATGAGGGAATACTATTAGCCAGCATTAAGGGCATCTTACTGTTTGTTTCAAATTTCTTGCAGGTTGCCAGTTCCCTGGCTTGTGCTCAAAGAGGTTGGATGAATATTGATGTTGATAGAATTGCCTGTGAATCATGTGGTGCATGCCTGAATTTTGTTATGGTACCATCCTGGATGCCTACTGAAGGTTAGCTATTGTAATCCGAGTATTCTTCATTATTTGAATACTTCTTTCTTGCTCCTTTAAAGCTTCCTGAAATACATCATCTCTGTGGGATGACCTGCGAAACTTTGAAAAACTGTGGGCTGTCTTTCCAATTGGTGTAGTATGATGTTTTTTGAATTACTGGGAAGAGTAGTAGGATACTTGTAGAATTTTTGGGAAGACATAAATGGACTATTGCCATTAGATGGTTGGATGAGAGAGAAGCTATTTGGTTTCATTGAGTATATTATGAATGAGATCTTGATGGAGTTCTGTAGGAGACTGAGAGAATTTGAAGGAAGAACATTTGAAAGAAAGAGCTTCTGAATTTGTGGCTTTTTGCTGTTGCTAAGAAACATATCCTGATAAGTGTTCATTTGTGTTTGAACTATGTGTGTATTAGTGTATGGCTACTTGCTGAGAGGAACAAGCTTGTGATGTGTCAGTGTTTGGATTTGTTTATGTATTCTATTTTATTTTATTTTTTAAGCCACAATTTGGTTGTTCAAGGAACAAAAATATTGTACTATACTTTTATTTGGTTATGATAAGTGAAAAAATTCTAAAGGTCATTATTGCATAATTGACATCCAACTGAAATTTTCTTGTTTTCTCTGGGGACTATTTGATTTGGGCTTCAGGAAGTCAGTGCTCTTGACAGTTATAAGTGATTCATATTCTAGGATACCCAAGGACAATTAGCTTTTATTATTTTCATTTGCCTTTTGTAATGCCGTGTTGCTCTTTTTGTTCCTTTCTCCCTTCTAAAACTTATTTTCTAAATCAATATCTGCAACATGAACTTGTCCTTTGCTAATTTTGATTCTTTTTATCTTCTCATTATTATCTACTTTTTTCCACCTACAAAATTTATGGTTGAAGTTGAAGAGGCTGGTGAAGCTTTTGCCAAGCAGCTCGATGGCGGTCACAAGGTCAACTGTCCTTGGAGAGGAAACAATTGTCCAGAAAGTTTGGTGCAGTTCCCTCCAGCTCCCCAATCTGCCTTAATTGGGGGATATAAGGATAGATGTGATGGACTTCTACAGTTTCAATCTCTTCCTATTGTAGCTACATGTGCAATTGAGCAGATGCGAGTCTCGCGAGGCCCACAGGTTGATCACTTTCTGTCCCAATCACAGAATCTGACAGCTGGGGAAGTAGATGTAAAATCTGATAGTATACCAGAACTTGAAACCTCTCGTGATGGAGCCTACTACCTGTATTCTCGAGTAAGATATATTTATGTTTTTGCTCCTGCTGGTAGTTTATTATTTTCTTATACTTCTAAGCTCTATAAAGATCTAATTCTGCCTCTTCCATTTTTTATTTTCTTTTGCAGGCACAGAAGCTTATAAGTCTATGTGGTTGGGAACCAAGATGGCTGCCAAATGTTCAAGATTGTGAAGAACATTCTGCTCAATCAGCTAGAGATGGATGTTCCTTTGGCCCATCTGAGGCACAGGTCCATCTATCAAAGGATCCAGGTCGAAGCAAAAATACACTTTCTGCCTCAGCCCGAAGGGACACTGGGAAGAACAAAATATTAGCTGTTGAGTCCAGACGTGAATATAGATCACCTTTGTTGGATTGTACTTTATGTGGTGCAACTGTGAGAATATCAGATTTCGTAACTGTTCCTCAACCTGCCCGATTTACGTCAAACAACATTGATATCCCTGATACAAGCAAAAAGATGGGACTGACCCGTGGAGTAAGTGCAGCCAGTGGAATCAGTGGTTGGGTTGCTGCTGATGATCCAGAGAAAGAACAAACAGAGGATCGTGATGAAGTGGCAACAACAGATGAGAGGAAACTGCTACAAAATACTGAATTTGATTTGAATTTGACAATGGCAGGGGGTCTACCTTTTACTCAGGTGGACAGGACAGCTATGTCAGAAAATGTTCATGATGTAGACATGGGAAGGGACCTAATGATTGGGCAACCAGCAGGCAGTGAGGTTGGTGATCGTGCCGCATCATATGAGTCACGGGGCCCTAGCTCTCGTAAGCGGAGCCTAGAAATAGGTGGCAGCTCAGATGATAGACCACATTTAAGGATGCAGCAGGCTGATAGTGTTGAAGGAACAGTCATTGATCGTGATGGTGATGAAGTTACTGATAGTAAACAATATTCAGCTGGCCCTTCAAAACGTGCTCGTGACTTTGATATTTTTGATACTCACTGTTCACCATATTTGAGAGCATCATCTGGAGCTGGTCCTAGCCATTCAGTGGGTTTGGAAATTCATGCAGATGGCAACAGAGGTTCTTTGTTTCGACAAGGAAGTGACCAAGCTGTAGGAGTCCTATCAACTAGAGATTCAACGCGTGCATCATCTGTCATTGCAATGGACACAATATGTCACAGTGCTGATGATGATTCCATGGAAAGTGTAGAAAATTCGCCTGGGGATGTTGATGACATTCATTTTCCGTCCTCTAGTACATATGGATTTTTTGACATGAATGACACTTCGGAATTGAATTATAGTAATCAAGCTCAGCAGAGTATTTATTCCCGACGAGCTGCTGAAGCAGTTCCTGGAGAAATGGGTATCAGTAGTACAAATGACGGTGAAGAAATTTTCAATGCAGAAACTGTGACAGCTCAGGCTAGGGATGGATTTAGTTTTGGAATTAGTGGGGGGAGTGTCGGAATGTGTGCTAGCCATGAAGCTGAAATCCATGGTGCTGATTTCTCTGTCCATAGAACCAATAGTGTGGTTGGTGATGTGGAACCAAGAACAGAAGATGCTGAAAATCAGGGTCAGACAGGTGAATCTGCTCCAGATCCTGGTTTAATGGATGAGATTGTCCCTGATGAAATAAATAGGGAAGACCCACATGGTGACAGCCAGGAGATGCTGTCTCGTTCTGTTGGACGAGCTGACAGTGGCTCAAAAGTTGATGGTTCTGTCAAGGCAGAATCAGTTGAAAGTGGAGAAAAGATAAGTCAGAGCGGCAAGTTAGCCCAGGAAAATAGTGCCCACCCTTCTCTTTCTTGTAATGCTAATATCTATTCTGGATACAATACAGCCAAAAATGAGGTTACAAAGACTGGAAAATCATCATCTACAAACAATTGTCCTTATCCGGAGTCTGATTATGTGGATGCAAATGGGATAGGTAAATATTGCATACCTTTTAATATGGTTAATATATGGGTATTATTGTATTGATGCTCAAATATACAGCTAGGCAGTTAAGGCGTTCCACAAGCTCTAACACAAGCTGTCAGATGAGCTTGTCATTGGATCAAAGCCCAAACAGAAATGTATCAGGTGATTTAGATAGATTAGGTCAAGCTGGCGTTTAAAGGATAGGGGGTGGGTCACTGTCCAAAGCATATTTGAACCCTATCCTACCCCAGGCTTAGGATGGTGGTTACCAGCCACCCAGGGGTGTTGATACTGTGTTAAGTAGCCATTAGTGTCAGAAGTTTAAGTTGATAGAGGACCCAAAAGATGGTAGCAAAGTATAACATTCTCCGTAGGATTTGTTTGTTTATTTTTTTTGATGTATTTATTTAGGTTTTGGATATGTAGAAATCGCATTTTTCTAAACCATTTGACTAGTTTTGACGGTTAGTACTGTTATTGACCATTTGATTTTTATGTATCATAATGCAACTGCTATTAGTGGAACAGTTGCTGATCATGTCACTCCAAGTACAATATAAATCTGTCCTATTATTCTTTATATTGCTAAGTTAAATAAACTCTCCTTCATGCCAACGTTATTTTCTCTCCAAGCTGTTCCCAGTTTATATGGACATGCAAATTTGAAAAAAACCATTTGAATTGGGTTCCAACTTTTCCTGCATTCAGCATTCTTTTAGTTTGAGGGTTTGGTTAAGGGTTGTGCCATTTACAGTTAAGGCAGCTATTATATCTGAGATATTAGCAGGCAGTTCCTTAAAATTAATAATTTGAATGAATTTTGTTTAATAAGTCTATCTTAGGAATAATTGAATATTGCTATGCAAAACTCTTATTTCAAAAAGAATTTAAAAAATGGGAACAAAAAAATTGAATTTTGTTTTCAAGATTTGAGAATGCTTTTTTATACTATTTTTAGAAAAAGTTTCTTTGATTTGCGAATACATTAGGTAATGATTTCTAAAATTTAAGAAAATGTGTTTTTAATTATCGTATTGAAATTCTTGATAATTTAAAAAATCAAGTCACGATTACTTAACAACAAACTCAATAAAACATTATACAACTTTTTCTTGTTTTCCTGGGCATCTTCTTTTTGATTTACTGATTGCTAAATCCATAATTAACGATATGTCGTGTTCAGCATATAATTGAGCTGAACCGATAACCTAGTACATTCTCATCCCTACTTGAGAGACTGTTAGTGATGTACCACTTGTTTTTACATTAGTTCTAGAATTATTATTGGTTCAAATAAATTCATGCTTATGTTCATTTTTGCTGATTCAAACTTCGCTGTTGTTTTCTGTTTTTTCCTCCTGCCATTGACATGTTATTAACACAAGAGTTTTCAGGGCCTCCAAAAGGGGAAAGCAATTATGAAGAAGCTACAGAGTTCGATCCCATTGTCCATCACAACCAGTTTTGCCCCTGGGTGAATGGGAATGTTGCTGCTGCTGGCTGTTATGGATCTAGTAACAATGCTGATGCTGTCGCCCTTTGTGGTTGGCAGCTGACCTTGGATGCATTGGATGCTCTGCGATCACTGGGGCATATTCCTATACAGACAGTACAGTCTGAGTCAGCAGCCTCTTTATACAAGGTTTGTTGTCTATATTGCACCAATGCCTTGTATTTAAGACATAATTTTTTGTCTCCGTGTGATGCCGCTTGAGGAATTCTTTCATTGTCCTCATTCATGGCCAGAGGATTGGGTAGATATGTTAACTTAGTTGGAATTTGGAGTTTCCATTCCCAGGTGCCGCATGTTGAATCTGGTTTGCAGTTAAGCATTAAGTAGTTAGGTGAATTGCTGATTGTTACATTGGCCTGACCAGGCGATTGCTGGACTGTAATTTAATGGTCTGTTAAAATTTTTCCTTTGAACTTCTGATTTCTAAAGCACAATACATAGAAACTTTGTGTTTATGGCACTTGACACAGTTCTTTTCTCTTGAAAGGAATACACATATGCTACTCACAGTGAAAAACTATTATGAGAAACAATTGATATTAGGCATCTTGGTAACTGGGTTCCCCTTGTTACATTTCTCATAGGATACCCAAGTCTTATAAGGTCTTCAGTAACTGTATACTTTAGTATTAATTTTTACGTCTGTCCTAGAAGAGATTCTTCTGTGAAAAGCTCACTTTAATGCAGAAGCAATTGATTTGCCATGTTGATTTTATTATTTGAAATCCCCTTTTTTAATAATTGAATGCGTCAATTCTTCTTAAAGCAAAGTTTATAGTTTATTTGGAAAGAAAAATAAAATAAAGTTCTTTGAAAAGCTATGTTGGTAATAGAAGGCCTTACGGTTAATATGGGAACATAAAAGTTCCATTCTGCTTTTCTTTTAGAGAGGGGACAAAAAAATTGGGATAGGAAGATATGGAAATAGTCAGACAGTTTTAATTTTTCTTTTGGCCAACGTTCATGTTTATGATGTGGCAAATTGATGAGCTAGAATACATAGGTTTGATTTTGGAAAAGAAATAGGAAACCATTTAGACTAATTACAGCATGACTGTAGAGTTATTTCTTTCTTTTTGTTCCTTTGTAATGTGGTTGTCTATTTCTGTATTACTCTATTCAAAGATTGTACACTCAGATTTTTCTTTTTCTTTATATTATAATATGTATTTCTCATGATTTCCATATACAGGATGATCACCAAACTCCTGGTCGAAAGCTCCTTCGACGGCACTCCATGAGCAAAAGCCATGGGCAGCATTAATATAAATCTGGGTAGCAAAATTGCGATAGTTATTGGTAAGTGCATTTTCTAATTTCACATAATGAATGCTCTCATCTTCCTGTAGCATGCATCGTTGTTAACGTAATCGCAGCACTTTATAATGAAAGCATAATGGACGTAAATATGACTTGCCACAAACAATCATTACATTTTTTTTATTAAAAAAAATAAAAATTGAATAGTTTTTTCTTAAAGATTCATCGTATAAGTTTCATAGTTTAGATTATTTGGTGTGGTAAGAATCCCTTGAAATTCAAGTTTACTTGTAAATTTCATTATGTATTATATCATAGAAGCTGCGCTTTTTGTGGTAAATGTGTTTGGTGAATGCAAAATTAGTAATGGCACACGCCTCCAATCATATGTGATGTGTAGGATCAGAATGGCATTCCATGTTGGAAGCGTATCGGAAATTAATTTCACTGGTTGCCATAAGAGTTGCTGGTGCTGTGGAACTTTCTGGCATTTACTTTTCCAAAAGTTTCCTTTCTTTGTGGCAGGATAATTATGCCATTCGAGAAGATGCTTGTCCCCCCTACATAACTTATCCATCTCTCGTATGTTTTCTTCAAAAGTTTGTTTTGGTTATTTAAGATTTAATGGTTAGTGAGAAATGTGACCGGGAACATAGGATCAAGAACTTAAATAAATTCAGTGCCGAAATTTCTTTTGTTTGATTTTCCGGGATGATAGATTAAACATTGGCATTCAATTACAACTAATAATTGTAAGAATACAACACTACCATTTAGATCTGAATGACTGTTAGCTGGAGTTAATCTGTAAAATGACATTTAGGCTTATTCTTCTATGCCCATAAGAAGCCGTGGGAGGCTGATAGTTTGCATGCAGAAAATGCTCCTCATTGTTTATATTTTCATGAACATGCCTTGAATTTAATCTGAGGTGTGGATGACTGAAGAAGCTCCGGTGATCCCATTCGTCAAATAAATTAAACATTGTTACTAGATTACAATATTTGGAATTTATTAGGTCTGTTGCCATTTAATACATCTATACCTGAAATGTTCCAAGTGAGGAGCATGTATTAATTCTCAAAACCTTGGGTTCAAGCTTTATTTATGTTCTCTTTGAGCAATGGAAGGTGGTTATGTCAAATAATTTTTTTGTCATAATTATCAAGGTCAAACATGTCTATTAAAAGAATATAAATAATACTACGGTAAGAAGGTCTTTTCAACATTTTTAAAGTTCACTATGCGTGGACACCAAGTGTCAATCGATTTTTTGTGTGTCTAGTAAATGATTTATTTTTTATTTTTCTTTGTGAGATTCTTTAGAATTAAATATATCAAAATCGCATTGTTTAGAAAGTAGTACAAATCTTTTTATAATTATCAAAAATGTCTTTAAAAAATATTAGAAATCCTTTTAAAATAATCAAACCATTGTTTGCAAAATTATGAAAAACTAAATTAAACGAACAAGTATAATAATATTAACTGATCTCGTAAATTAAAATAATATTGTCTAATAAAATTTGATAACTTAAAAGGAGGTTTCAAATTTTCAATGTAATTAACCCAAAAAATATAAGAAAGATCAAGTAGGTGGATCACAAACTAAACTCAATAAGGGGACCACCAGGTTCATCCCTGTAGTAATTAAAAAATAACAAGAAATCATGTTGATGGAAGCAGAGGATCTCCATTATCCACTCAAATCCTTCACCAAATAATCTACAAAATCTGAATCTGAACCAATCAATTTTGCGTAAAGCCACATATAAAACCAATGGGATTAGATTTTAAAGGAAAGAAGAACCCTATCTCTCTCTCTCTCAACAGAAACACCATGTCAGCAACAGCTTTACACTCATCTCTTTGTATCTCTTCTTCACAATCACAATCACAATCATCTTCTCCCTCAAATTCCCAGCAGCAACTGAGTTTCCACTTGGCTACCAAACCCAAAAGTCTTCTCCAAAATAATCCACTCTACCTATCAGCCCATGCGAATCTCTCCCTCCAAATCCAAGAAAAAATCATCTTTCTTGAAATCATGGGAATTGAATCAGGCAAGGTTTTGTCTCTTAACCCTTCTCTCCACTCAGCCCCTCTTCATTACATTCATTCCATTATCTCATTCCTCCGATCCAAAGGCATCCTCCACAAGGACTTGCCCAGAATCTTCGGCATGTGCCCAAAACTCCTCACCGCGGACATCAAAACTGACATTGACCCCGTTTTTAACTTCCTCTCACAAGACTTGAAAGTCCCAGAACACAACTTCAGGAGGGTCATCGACAAGTGTCCAAGATTGCTTGTTTCTAGCGTGAGAGACCAACTCAAACCGGCTTTGTTTTTTCTTCAAAGACTTGGGTTCAAGGACTTGGAAGCTTTGGCTTATCAAGACTCGATTTTGTTAGTGTCCAGTGTAGAGAACACCTTGATTCCCAAGCTTAAGTATTTAGAGGGTATTGGGCTGTCGAGGGATGAGGCGTTGGTTATGGTTTTGAGGTGTCCGGCGCTGTTTACTTTCAGTCTTGAAAATAATTATAAGCCCAAATATGAGTACTTTGTTGAGGTGATAAAGGGGGATTTGGAAGAGTTGAAACATTTTCCTCAGTATTTTGCTTTTAGTTTGGAAAAGAGAATCAAGCCTAGACACATTGAGAGTGTGAAAAGTGGGGTGAAATTGTCTTTGCCCGCCATGCTTAAGAGCACCGATGAAGAGTTCAATGAATTGATAAAGCGAGGCAGTGGACGAGTCTCATAGTCATAGCCAATTGCGTCTCTGTAAACAGTAACAGAAGGCCAATGCTATTTTGGCTTTGTAATTGTGATTGCGTTTTTTTTCTCGGACAAGGTAGCGTATGTATCATGGCTTTGAAGCCATCAAGTTGGCTAATGTGGCTGTTACTTTATGGAGATCTAGCTGTCAATAAAACACATCGAGTAATAATCAAGATTACCGAATTGGCCAATATGATACTGTAAACAAAATGATAAAAGCTAACTTCTGTCTCCCTGCTTCTCATTTATTGCAAAGTGTATTGTATTGGTCTATGTAATAAGAACAAAATGACTAGCTAACTTTAATCTTCTTTGTGTTGCAACTATTATTAACAAGGAAATTATATTAATTAGCCCTTTTCGGGACTCGATTGAAAGCTAACATCAAACTCTGAAAAAATAGCTTTCTCAAGAAATTCAAAACAGAAATGTGTATTCATATATAAGCAAGTATTACACACATTCTCTTTACAAGTCAAAGGCACTTCTCTTCACACATTAAAGTCTATTAGTTTCGCTCTCATATTCCAAATTTCTACACATCAAAGTTGAGGAGATTATTTTTCATTTACGTAGATAACGAAGTTCGAAGTTTGCTATGATGAACAAGAACGGTAGGTAAGGGTGAGCACATGAAAACCCACCGAATAACCCGAAGAGGCATTTAAGGTATGAACTGATTATGCTGCTTTAAAATACCCGATCGGTTATTTATATGCAGAAACCGAATTTGATCGGGTGGTTTTCGGGTTTAAAGAAAAACCCGAAAACCAACCCGAACTAATACATTTAAAACATTTTTCTGTTTCCAGGTGACAGGTTGTTTATTGTTAAGTATTTAATGTCCACCACACACGCAATCTCACCCTAATGAAAGGGAAAAAAAAAAAAAGAAAAAAAAAAAAAAGAGAAGGTTATAGCCACCACGGCCAATCTAGAGTCGATGACGCTATTGTCTAGCCCATGTCACTATGCTGTCGTACTGGTCCAAGCTTTCAACCACCGAAATCTAGTCCAGTTTTTGACATAAACTTTTATCTTATTGTTGATGCGAATTTTTGCATTGGCTAGAGCACTAGGATGAAGACACGCATCAACCAGAAGTACTCGGTTGACTCCGAGAAGAACCAAGTGAGATAGGTGTTAGAGTAGGTGCTCTAAAACCAATCGTATATTGTAAATTGACTCTATGTATTGTGTTATTCTATTAATAAAAAGACATTATTTATATTATGTAAATCTTATTCTATATGTGATAATATAGGTCCTTAGAGTGGTGGAACTATGATGAGAGAATTAAGCGATTATAAGTCTTGATTGTGAGATCCCTATGAGCACATATGGTAATCATTATAGACACGTCCACAACCTCAGTATTATTCTGACCTAGGGCACAAATAATATGATAAGACTATCATTGCGTTGAACGACCATATTGAAAGGTAGTGACAAATCTTGCATGTCAAAGTTGTTTGCTGACAACTTGGTGTGACACATAGGTGTTTGTTATTCATGAGTTCACTAGACTGACCCATAGAGATGATTTTATATAGATGGTTACCCTAGTGTCTATGAAACACATCCTCTAACGGATGGTAGTGCATGTTGTTAGGAAACGACCCGGTTGCACAGCGGAAAACAAAAATTTTTACAATCATGGATCGTTCCTTAAAGCCCAAAATCAGGGTACAAAAATTATAGTTTATGTTTTACATCAAGAATCTGCAGAAAAGTAAATCTAAAGTTTAGATTCATACCCACGTTGGAGACTCCACCAATATTGTCTCTGAACGTGTTCGCTACCGATCCAAGTGTATGATCGAACCGTGGAAGTCCACACGAAGACAATCACAAGGAACCAAGGAGGAATTTGCTAGATCCTCCTTGGCCTTAAGAAATCAAGAAGAAAAACAATGATTTTGGCACAAACCAAAGTTGGCGTGGGAGAGAGTATGAGTTGTGTTGTGTTTTCTTTTCTTTAATCAAAAGGCAAAAATAAAATAATCATCAAAACAAACAAACACTATTCCTTTTATAGGCAAACTTAGTTGCCCTATTCTCACATGGAATGAGCTGGGGCTCCAACCCAAACACCCCATATTGCCAAACACTTCCAATTAGATATTTTCATTTAATTCATCATTATCTCAATTAAAATCAATTAATATTTAATTAACATTTAACAATAATGATGATTTAATTAAATATGTGCGAACACACATTTAAACGTAATTTCACTTATTTAATTTTTTTTAACAAATTAAATAAAGGCTACGACCCCAACAAATTTAATTGCACTGTGAAATTACCAAATTACCCTTTCATCCAAAAAAGACGAAAACGCCCTTCTTTCTTCTTAGCTCTTAAATTATTTTCTATGTGTGAGACCCATAGGCTCCTCATCATACCGGCAGTGTATAGTATCGCGATTAACACCAATTAATCATCTCACTGTACACAGACCAAGATTGGCCCTTAGCAAGGCATCATGGCCACCCGATAGATTCAGATTCAGCAAAGTAGCTACCTGTCAACGATATGGTTACCGTACAATTCGATCCTTTCATCATTTGTTATCTCGACGAGACGAAGGTATAGAAATAGTGTCAACCTTCGGTTACGCTCGATATTATGTATTCGGGCTGGACCAATGACAGATTATAATCCTGGATAGCAACAACTCAATCCCACTTTGTGGGCCTACGCTTTTAATGTCATTGCCATATACTGAATTGCGCCGTGAGATAACTTCTCCCATACCCAGGAATGATGAATCCTCTATCTATCTACCATAGTCTTGATACACTCCTTGATGCAGCCAATCACCACTGTATTGACAACTCTGAAAAGAACTGCGTTAGGCTAGTGTCAAACTGCACTAATCGGTGCACAAGGCGCTCCGGTGATCTCAAGTCTAAGGATCATATGTACCACCATTCGTTAGAGGATTTGTTCCATAGACACTGGGGTTACCATCCATATAGAATCATTTGGTGGGTCACTCCAGTGAACTTGCTATGGTATATCCGCGTACAGCAAGCACCCATGTGTTGCACCAGGTTGTCACCAAACAACCTTGACAAGTGAGATCAGTCACTGCCTTTCGACAGGTCGTTCAACACTATGATAGCCTTACCGTATTATCTGTGCTCTTACTTTAGAATAATACTGGGGCTACGGACGTTTCTAGAATGGCCACCATTTGTGCTCATAGGGTTCTCACTATCAAGATTTGAAACACTTGATACCCTCTTCACGGTTCTACCATTTTAAGGACATATATCAAAACATATTGCAATAATAATGATTTACGCGATATAGAATAAAATGCCTTTTATTGATTAATGAAAATTATTACAAAGAGTCAATTCTACAATAATTGATTGGCTCTAGGGCATCTACTCTAACAATCTCCCACTTGCACTATAGCCAATCATTCATGTATTTAATAACAAATGATCTCAAGTGCCTTTCATGCTTCTCCTGTGACAGAGGCTTTGTCAGTGGATCTGCGAGATTGTCGCGCATGCACTTTACTAATCTGCACGTCTTTCCTCTCAACTATCTCTCTGATGAGATGAAATCGTCTGAGCATGTGTCTGGATTTCTGATGAGACCGTGGTTCCCTAGCTTGAGCAATAGCTCCATTGTTGTCACAATAGATGTCTATGGGATCAACAATCATAGGAACTACACCAAGTTCAGTAATGAACTTCTTAATCCAGATTGCCTCCTTGGCTGCATCTGACAATGCAATATACTAAGCCTCCATTGTAGAGTCCACTACAGTGCTTTGCTTGGAGCCTTCCAACTCATTGCACTACCGTTGAGACAAAATACAAACCCTGATTGCGAACGATAATTATCTTTGTCCGTTTGGAAACTAGCATCACTGTATCCTCTTACAGTGAGTTCATCTTCCCCTCCATAAACCAAGAACATATCCTTAGTCCTCTTCAGGTACTTAAGAATATTCTTGACAGCCATTCAGTGACGCTTACCCGGATCCGATTGATATCTACTACAAGTGCTCAAAGCATATGAGACATCAATCCGAGTACATAGCATGGCATACGTGATGGATCCAATTGCTGATGCATATGGGATCCTCTTCATCCTATCTCTCTCATCTTGCATTTTAGGACACAATTCCTTAGAGAGATAAACACCATGTGACATCGGAAGAAATCCCTTCTTGGATTCTTCCATTCTAAATCTTTTCAATACCTTGTCAATATACGCACTCTGACTTAAGCCAAGCAGCCTACGCGATCTGTCACGATAGATCTTTATACCAAGGATGTAGGCTGCTTCTCCTAAGTCCTTCATGGAGAAGCACTTGGATAACCAAGTCTTTACCGATTGCAAGTTCGGTATATCATTCCCGATCAGAAGTATATCATCGACATACAACACTAGGAATGCCACTACGCTCCCACTCATTTTCTTGTAAACACGAGACTCATCTTCGTTCTTGATAAAACCGAATTCTTTTACGGTCTCATCAAAACGAATGTTCCAGCTCCTTGAAGCTTGCTTGAGTCCATAAATGGATCTCTGCAACTTACATACCTTATTAGCTTGACTATCAAGAATGAAACCATCAGGTTGTGTCATATAAAAATCCTCCTGAAGGTTTCCATTCAAGAAAGCAGTTTTGACATCTATTTGCAAAATCTCATAGTCATGATATGCAGCTATTACAAGCATAATCTGGATGGGTTTAATCATGGCAACCGGTGAAAAGGTTTCTTCATAGTCAATGCCATGAATTTGTTTGAAACCTTTGGCAACCAGTCGTGCTTTATAAGTATGCACGTTACCATCCATGTCGGTCTTCTTCTTGAAGACCCATTTACACCCTATAGGTTTTACCCCTTCAGGTGGTTCCACCAGAGACCACACTTGGTTCTGGTACATGGAGTCCATCTCAGATTTCATGGCTTCAAGCCATTTAACAGAATCTGGATCCGGTATAGCGTCTTCGTAGGTTCTGGGTTCATCGTCTTGGTAGACTAGTACGTCACCATGTTGAGTCACGAGAAAACCGTATCTCTCGGGCTCATGGCGTACTCTCCCAGATCTACGTAGCTCCTATGTTACCTAAGGTGGTTCACTTTGTTCCATAAGTTGTGGAGTAACCTCCTCATGATGGTCAACCACTTCCTGTGGCACATCATCTTGTCCTTCGTCTAGTATATCTTGTGGTTTTAGAACTTCATCGAGTTCTACTTTTCTCCCACTAGTACTTCTTAAAAAATATTCATTTTCTAGGAAAACACCAGATCGAGCAACAAAAATTTTGCGCTCTTCTGGGTGGTAGAAATAGTATCATTTAGTCTCTTTTGGATACCCCACAAATATACATTTACAGGATTTTGGGCCTAGCTTGATCGAAGTCAATTTCTTAACATAAGCTTCGCAACCCCAAATCCTTAGATAAGACAAGTTGGACTTTCGCCTACTCCGTAGCTCATATGGAGTCTTATCTACAGACTTTGACGGCACACGGTTGAAAACGTGAGTCGTAGTCTCTATGGCGTAACCCTAGAACGATGCAGGTAAATCACTAAAACTCATCATGGACCTAACTATGTCAAGTAAGGTCCTGTTCCTCCTTTCTGACACTCCATTGTGCTGGGGTGTATAAGGAGGGCTGAGTTGTGATATTATCCCACATTCTTTCAGGTATTCTGAAAACCCTGAGCTTAAGTATTCACCTCCTCAATCCGACTGAAGAGCTTTAATACTTTTGCCTAACATATTCTGTACTTCATTCCTGAATTCCTTGAATTTATCAAAGGCTTCAGATTTATGTCTCATAAGGTAGACATAGCCATATCTACTGAAATCATCAGTAAATGTGATGAAGTATGAATATCCACCTCTGGCTTCAACTGTTAGTGGACCACATACATCACTATGGATGATGCCTAATAGCTCAGTAGCCCTTTTACTTTGTCCTGTGAAAGAAGACTTGGTCATCTTACTTAACAAGCATGACTCACATACCTCAAATGACTGAAAGTCAAAAGGGTCCAAAACTCTATCCCTTTGAAGTTTTGCAATGCGAGTCTTTTTAACATGACACAATCTACAGTGCCAGAGATATATCTGGTTTTGATCGCTATGTTTAGCTTTCTTGGTTTCAATGTTGAGAATATCTTTATTATTTAAATCAAGAACATATAATCCATTATATAACCTTGCAATTCCAAATAGAATACCATTCAAACTAAAGGACAACAATCCATTAGATATCTTAAAAAGATACCCTATATTATCCAAAGCGGATACTGAAATAATATTTCTAAAAATAGAAGGTACGTGATAACAATTATGTAGTTCCAATAACAAGCCCGCAGGCAAAGATAAAAAGTAAGTCCTTACAGCCAATGCAGCCACATGTGCTCCATTTCCAACTCGTAGGTCCACTCTCCCTTGGTGAGCACTTTACTCTACCTTAGTCTCTGCACATCAGTACAAATGTGAGTACCACATCCTGTGTCAATGACCCAAGATCTTGAGGGAGAGAAATTAATCTCAATCATAAAAATACCTGAAGTCGTAGCCTCTGACTTCTTCTTGCTTGCGAGGAAAGCCTTGCAGTGTTTGCTCCAGTGGCCAGGCTTGCCACAAAAGAAGCAGACTACCTTTCCCTTCCCTATGCCACTCTTAAGCCCAAGAGCAACCTGTCTTTTCGGCTTGGGCTTGGGTCTGGCCTTGGCCTTACCCTTACCTGCTACTCCTTTGCTTTATCAACGACAACCAAGAAACAGCTTGGACCTTTTCAAGTCCCGTCTCATCCCTCAGCATGTTCAAGAGTTCTGACAGGGTTTTCACCATCGTGTTCATATTGAAATTTATTATGAACGGTGCATAAGAGTCAGGCAAAAATTGTAGAATCAAATCCATTTGTAATTCTGCATCCAACTCAAATCCCAAAGTCTCAAGTCTCTCTATGTGCTCGATCATCTTGAGCACATGAGGACCAACTTAGGCTCCCTCAGTTAGACGACTCCCAAACAGTGTTTTCGACAGTTTGTACCTCTCATGTCGAGCATTTCCTTCGAAAAGCTCTTTGAGGTGTAGAATAATGGAAGTAGCATCCATATTCTCATGCTGTTTTTGCAACACTGGTGTCATCGATGCTAACATCAAGCATTGAACGCTATCAGCATCATCAAGGAACTTTTGATAAGTTTCCTTAACTTTCTGAGTGGCATTAGGATCAGGCTCAACCATGTATGGCTTTTCAAGGATATACAATTTCTTTTCTGACTTGAGTATAATCTGAAGATTACGATACCAATCTGAGAAATTGGATCCATCCAACCTGTTTTCTTTCTCGATTATCGGTCGCAGGTTCATAATGCTCATTTTGGTGAATCTACAATTGCAGAAAAGATAAAGTTATTATAAAGTTCATTATTATTTAATATGGTCTTTTATTAAACGATGCTCCCACTATTTTACTCAAGCCAATAGCACTCACTATTAACTCGGGAAAGCCCGTTGACTTTACTAGTGGACCGAGATCCCATCCTGCCCATTTCAAACCTTTGCTTTGGCGAACAAGCGAAAATGAACTGATTAGGTAGGCCAACAAACTTAATCCACACCAGTTGATAGCTCCCACTATCAACCTCAAATGTGAAAAATCCAACAAGCCAATCACACAATCCAATGGCTCCAACCATTGTCCTCAAGTGTGATTCTCAGTATCAGTAGAGTGGACACTACATGTCACCGCGTACACATAATATGTGTACTACTCTACTGTGCCTATGACGCGTTTATCAACCTTCACTTTGGCGAACAAGCAAAACCGTTATTTTAAGTCGACCCATCACCATTAAGGAAAACTCCAATGCATTTTAACCTCCCACTGGTAGAAGTGTACCCTTCGCTTTGGCGAACAAGGTTTCGACGAACAGTGGTTTGATTAAAACCATGGCGATGGAAGGCTTTCGTGACTTAATATACTTTAGTTGAGGGTTTGTTATTTAATGTCTCATCAGATTATTATCTTTATTAGAATGACATTGTTTGGCATGTTATTCAACATTCAACCTTAGCATGCATTCTAATAAAAAATTTAAACGTGCCGATACATAGCCCAACTAAAACCGATTTCCTCGATCCTTGAGGAATCGGTGGGTCACCTGGGGGTCCTATAATAAAAACTTGAGTCTTCAAGTATGGTCGTGTCTTCCTTGATCCGTCTTCTAGTACATTACAAAAGCATCATTCTAAATTTACAATAAAATTAATCTAAAACTAATTTTACATCAACAAATTTAGAAACCTCGATTTACATTCGAGGGGAATGAGATGAGAAAAGAATGTACATCGAGAAGAGGACAGAAGGTAGGTCACGCAGGCCCTATTTAAAATATTACAACCATACATACCCATAAATAATTTAAAACATTCACCCTTAGGTCTAAGGCTCATGTACCGGGCACCATGCAATATACAAACAAGTACATAGCATATATTTCAAAAACAATCAATTTTTGAATTGGGTGGGTTATTTATTAATTACCCTCTTAAATGTGCAGAATGATTATTGGCTTTATAGGTTCTTAAAAAAAATCTGTAGATTAGTCCCTTCGCAAAAAATGCAGAATTTGGGAAAGCTACAGACTTCGCCGCGGTGAAAATTTCCAGAGAGCACTTTGCCGCGGCGAAGGTAAAGCTTTGCCGCTGCAAGACCTAGAATTCCCGAAATCGTACAGTTCGCGTTTTTGCAGTTTTTTGTGTAATTTCACGAATCCAAATCAAATCGAACGCACATACGTTCAACCAGGATATCAACCAACTAATATAACATTCATCAACACATTATTAAACCATTTTATCATTTGAATCATTCAATCAACAGTAGATTTACAGATTTTTTCAGATTTAACAAAAACTAGGGTTTTCATGGTAGATTCATCAAGGCAACCTGTTATCAATAAACACATGTAATCAACCATTCATAAAAAACTATAAAATCTAGTACCTTAGGCTCTGATACCACTGTTAGGAAACGACCCGGTTGCGCAGCGGAAAACAAAATTTTTTACAACCATGGATCATTCCTTAAAGCCCAAAATCAGGGCACAGAAATTACAGTTTATGTTTTACATCAAGAATCTGCAGAAAAGTAAATCTAAAGTTTAGATTCATACCCACGTTGGAGGCTCCACCAATATTGTCTCTGAACGTGTTCGCTACCGATCCAAGTGTAGGATCGAACCGTAGAAGTCCACACGAAGAAAATCACAAGGAACCAAGGATGGATTTGCTAGATCCTCCTTGGCCTTAAGAAATCAAGAAGAAAAACATGATTTTGGCACAAACCAAAGTTGGCGTGGGAGAGAGTATGGGTTGTGTTGTGTTTTCTTTTCTTTAATCAAAAGGCAAAAATAAAATAATCATCAAAACACACAAATACTATTCCTTTTATAGGCAAACTTAGTTGCCCTATTCTCACATGGAATGGGCTTGGGCTCCAACCCAAACACCCCATGTTGCCAAACACTCCCAATTAGATATTTTCATTTAATTCATCATTATCTCAATTAAAATCAATTAATATTTAATTAACATTTAACAATAATGATGATTTAATTAAATATGTGCGAACACACATTTAAATGTAATTTCACTTATTTAATTTTTTTTAACAAATTAAATAAAGGCTACGACCCCAACAAATTTAATTGCACTGTGAAATTACCAAAATACCCTTTCATCCAAAAAAGACGAAAACGCCCTTCTTTCTTCTTAGCTCTTAAATTATTTTCTATGTGTGTGACCCATAGGCTCCTCATCATACCGGCAGTGTATAGTATCGCGATTAACACCAATTAATCATCTCACTGTACACAGACCAAGATTGACCCTTAGCAAGGCATCATGGCCACCCGATAGATTCGATTCAGCAAAGTAGCTACCGTCCAACGATATGGTTACCGTACACGTTCGATCCTTTCATCATTCGTTATCTCGACGAGACGAAGGTATAGAAATAGTGTCAACCTTCGGTTACGCTCGATATTATGTATTCAGTTTTTGGACCAATGACCTGTATTATAATCCGGATAGAGCAACAACTCAATCCCACTGTGGCCACAGTTTTAATGTCATTGCCATATACTGAATTGCGCCGTGAGATAACTTCTCCCATACCCAGGAATGATGAATCCTCTATCTATCTACCATAGTCTTGATACACTCCTTGATGCAGCCAATCACCACTGTATTGACAACTCTGAAAAGAACTGCGTTAGGCTAGTGTCAAACTGCACTAATCGGTGCACAAGACGCTCCGGTGATCTCAAGTCTAAGGATCATATGTACCACCATTCGTTAGAGGATTTGTTCCATAGACACTGGGGTTACCATCCATATGGAATCATTTGGTGGGTCACTCCAGTGAACTTGCTATGGTATATCCGCGTACAGCAAGCACCCATGTGTTGCACCAGGTTGTCACCAAACAACCTTGACAAGTGAGATCGTCACTGCCTTTTGACAGGGTCGTTCAACACTATGATAGCCTTACCGTATTATCTGTGCCCTTACTTCAGAATAATACTGGGGCTAAGGACGTTTCTAGAATGGCTACCATTTGTGCTCATAGGGTTCTCACTATCAAGATTTGAAACACTTGATACCCTCGTCACGGTTCTACCATTCTAAGGACATATATCAAAACATATTGCAATAATAATGATTTACGCGATATAGAATAAAATGCCTTTTATTGATTAATGAACATTATTACAAAGAGTTAATTCTACAATAATTGATTGGCTCTAGGGCATCTACTCTAACACATGTGATCCTTAGACTTGAGACCACCAGAGCGCCATGTGTAAATATTGGTGTAGTTTGACGCTAGCCAAACGTAATCCTATTTAGGGTTATTAGTATGGTAGTGATTGGCTACATCGAGAAGTATACTATGTCTATGGTGGGTCAACAAAGAATTCATCACTCCTGGATACAGGAGAAGTTATCTTGGTGAGATATTCAGTAAAAGGCAATGACCTTAAATATGTGGCCACAGTGAAATCAAGTTGTTACTCGTTTAGTCGTTAGTCCAATCAACCGAATATGAATATGTCAATGTGATTCATACTTGAAGCTGACACTATTTCTGTGCTTCAAACCTTGATGAGATAATAGATGATGGAAGGATTGATTGCACGGTAACGATACTGTTGATAGGAAGCTATATCGTTGAATCCAAATCTATCGAGTGGCCAAGGCCAATCTCCTATGTGTAGTGAGATGATTAATGGGGTGTTAATCATGATATTACCCACCGTCGATATGATAAGGAGCCTACGAGTCACAAACTTAGGAGACAGTTTAAGAATTAATAAGTGAAAGGGGTAATTTTATCTTTTAGAATGAAAGAGTATTTTGGTAATCTCATAGTACGATTAAATTTGTTGAGGTTGTTGCCTATATTTAATTTCATATTATAATTAAAATAAGTAAACTAGTATGTCGTCGTGTTGAGTCACGAGAAAACCATACCTCTCGGGCTCACGACGTACTCTACCAGACCTACGTAGCCTTTATGTAATCTAAGATGGTTCACTTTCTTCCATGAGCTATGGAGTGACCTCCTCCTGATGTTCCTCCATCTCCAGCGGTACATCTGCATGTTCCTCATCCATTATATTATGTGGAGTCTAAACTTCATTGAGTTCGACCTTTCTACCTCTTATACTATGTTGGAGAAATTCCTTCTCTAATTCGAGCTACAAAAACCTTTTGCTTTTCTGGCTGGTAGAAATAGTATCCCATGGTTTCCCTAGGATATCCCAAATATATACATTTGTCAGATTTTGGGGCAACCTTATTTGATGTTAATTTCCTGACATAAGCACTACGACCCCAAATTCTCAAACAAGACAACTTGGGGTTTCACCCATTCTATAGTTCATATGGAGTCTTATCTATTGATTTAGATGGCACACGGTTCAGTGTGTGAATCGCAATCTCCAGGGCATTGTTAGGAAATGATCCATTGAGGCATCGGAAAACAAAAATTAATAACAACATGGATCGTTCCATAGAACCAAGATCAGGGTACAAATTTACAATTTATATCAAAATAAGAATATGCAAAAATGAGTTTAGAGTTTTAAGGAATCATATGCACATTTGGAGGCTCCTCCAAGTTGTCTCTGAATGTATTTTGCTATCGACCCAAGTGTAGGATCGAACCAATGTAGTCCACACAAAGACAATCGCAAGGAACTAAAGAGGGATTTGCTAGATCCTCTTTAGCCTTAAGAACAAATAAGAAAAATCAAAGAAATTTGATTTTAGGCAAAAACCATTCTGACGTGGGAGATGTTTAAGGGGTTGGAGGTTTTTCTCTTTTTCAATGAATGAGTGAAATGAAAAATCAGCCCCTTTTTCAATTAACCTTTTTCTTTTATAGTAAAGTTTAATTGCCCTATTCCTATATGGAATAGGCTTGGGCTCCAACCCAAACACCCCTTGTTTCCAAACACTCCCAATTAGATATTTATTTTAATTCATCATTATCTCAATTAAAATCAATATATATATATATATATATATATATATATATATATATATATATATATATATATTAACATTTAACAATAATGATAATTTATTTAAATATATGCTAACACATATTTAAACGTAATTTCACTTATTTAATTTTTCTAACAAATTAAATAAAGGTTACGACCTTAGCAAATTTAATTGCACTGTGAAATTACCAAAATACCCTTTCGCCCAAAGAGACGAAAATGCCCTTCTAACTTCCTGGCTCTTAAATTATCTTCTATGTGTGTGACCCATAGGCTTCTCATCATACCGGTAGTGTATAGTATTGCGATTAACACCAATTAATTGTTTCACTAATACACAGGCCATGATTGGCCCCTAGCAAGACATCATGGCCACCCGATAGATTCAGATTTAGCAAAGTAGCTACTTGTCAATGATAATGGTTACCGTACAATTCAATCCTTTCATTATCCGTTATCTCGATAAGACCAAGGCATAGAAATAGTGTCAACCTTCGGTTACTCTCAATATTGTGTATTCAGTTACTGGACCAATGACCTGTATTATAAACTAGATAGAGCAACAACTCAATCCCACTGTGGTCACAGTTTTAGTGTCATTGCCATTTACTAAATTGTGCCGTGAGATAACTTCTCCCGTACCCGGGAGTGATGAATCCTTTGTCTATCCACCATAGTCTTGATACACTCTTTGATATCGCCAATCACTACCGTACTGACAGCTCTGAATAGAATGCGTTAGGCTAGTCAAACTGCACCAATCGGTGCACAAGGCGCTCCGGTGATCTCAAGTCTAAGGATCACATGCACTACTATTCGTTAGAGGATTTGTTCCATAGACACTGGGGTTACCATCCATATGGGATCCTCTAGTGGGTTAGTCCAGTGAACTTGCCTACAGCAAGCACCCATGTGTTGCACCAGGTTGTCAACAAACAACCTTGACAAGTGAGATCAGTCACTGCTTTCGACTGGGTCGTTCAACACTATGATAACCTTACTGTATTATCTGTGCCCTTACTTCAGAATAATACTAGGGCTACAAACGTTTCTAGAATGGCCACCATATGTGTTCATAGGGTTCTCACTCTCAAGATTTGAAACACTTGATACCCTCGTCACGGTTCTATCATTCTAAGGACATATATCAATACATACAATGATGATTTACGCGATATAGTATAAAATGCCTTTTATTAATCAATGAACATTATTACAAAGAGTCAATTCTAAAATAATTGATTAGCTCTAGGGCATCTACCCTAACAATCTCCCACACTTGCACTATAGCCAATCATTCATGTATTTAATACCATATGATCTCAAATGCCTTTCATGCTTCTCCTGCGACATAGGCTTTGTCAATGGATCTGCGAGATTGTCGCCAGTATGCACTTTACTAATATGTACGCCTTTCCTCTCAACTATCTCTCTGATGAGATGGAATCGTCTGAGTATGTGTCTGGACTTTTGATGAGACCATGGTTCCTTGGCTTGAGCAATCGCTCTATTGTTGTCACAATAGATGTCTATCGGATCAACAATCGTGAGAACCACACCAAGTTCAGTAACAAACTTCTTAATCCAGACTGCCTCCTTGGCCACATCAGACAATGCAATATACTCAGCCTCCATTGTAAAGTCTCCTACAGTGCTTTGCTTGGAGCTCTTCTAGCTCACTACACTGCCATTGAGACAAAATACAAATCCTGATTACGATCGATAATCATCTTTGTCCGTTTGGAAACTAGTATCACTGTATCTTTTTACAGTGAGCTCATCTTCCCCTCCATAAACCAAGAACATATCCTTAGTCCTCTTCAGGTACTTAAGAATATTCTTGATAGCCATCCAATGACGCTCACCTGGATCCGATTGATATCTACTATAAGTGCTCAAGGCACATGAGACATTAATCCGAGTACATAACATGGCATACATGATGGATCCAATTGCTGATGCATATGGGATCCTTTTCATCCTATCTCTTCATCTTGTGTTCTAGGACACAATTCCTTAGAGAGATAAACACCATCTGACATCGGAAGAAATCCCTTCTTGGATTCTTCCATTCTGAATCTTTTCAGTACTTTGTCAATATATGCACTCTGACTTAGGCCAAGCAACCTACGCGATCTATCACAATAGATCTTTATTCCAAGGATGTAGGCTGCTTCCCCTAAGTCTTTCATGGACAAGCACTTGGATAACCAAGTCTTTACCGACTGCAAGTTCAGTATATCATTCCCGATAAGAAGTATATCATCGACATACAACACTAGGAACGCCACTGTGCTTCCACTCATTTTCTTGTAAACACATGACTCATCTTCGTTCTTGATAAAACCGAATTCTTTTACGACTTCATCAAAACGAATGTTCCAGCTCCTTGAAGCTTGCTTGAGTCCATAAGTGGATCTCTGCAACTCGCATACCCTATCAGCTTGCCCATCAAGAATGAAACCATCAAGTTGTGTCATATACACATCGTCCTCAAGGTTTCCGTTCAGGAAAGTTTTTTTGACATCCATTTGCCAAATCTCATAGTCATGATATGCAGCAATCGCGAGCATAATCTGGATGGATTTAATCATGGCAACCGGCGAAAAGGTTTCTTCATAGTCAATGCCATGAATTTGTTTGAAACCTTTGGCAACTAATCGTGCTTTATAAGTATGCACCTTGCAATCCATGTCAGTCTTCTTCTTGAAGACCTATTTACACCCTATGGGTTTTACCCTTTCAGGTGGTTCCACTAGAGACCACACTTGGTTTTGGTACATGGAGTCCATCTCAGATTTCATGGCTTCAAGCCATTTAACGGAATGTGGATTCGATATAGCGTCTTCGTAGGTTCTGAGTTCATCATCTTGGTAGACTAGTACGTCACCATGTTGAGTCACGAGATAACCATATCTCTCGAGCTCATGGCGTATTCTCCTAGATCTACATAGCTCATGTGCTACCTGAGGTGGTTCACTTTGATCCACAAGTTGTGGAGTAACCTCCTTTTGATGCACAACCACTTCTTGTGGCACATCATCCCGTCATTCGTCTAGTATATCTTGTGGTTCTAGAACTTCATCAAGTTCTGCTTTTCTCCCATTAGTACTTCTTAGAAAATATTCCTTTTTTAGGAAGAAACCAGATTGAGCAACAAAAATTTTGCGCTCTTCTAGGTGATAGAAGTAGTATCCTTTGGTCTCCTTTGGATACCCCACAAATATACATTTACAGAATTTTAGGCCTACTTGTTCGAAGTCAATTTCTTAACATAAGCTTCGTAACTCCAAATCCTTAGATAAGACAAGTTGGGCTTTTACTTACTCCATAGCTCATATGGAGTCTTATCTACAGACTTTGACAGCATATGGTTCAAAACGTGAGTCACGGTCTCTAGGGCATAACCCCAGAATGATGCAGGTAAATCACTAAATCTCATCATGGACCTAACCATGTCAAGTAAGGTCCTGTTCCTCCTTTCTGACACTCCATTGTGTTGGGGTGTATAAGAAGGGGTGAGTTGTGATACTATCACACATTCCTTCAGATACTCTGAAAACCCTGAGCTTAAGTATTGACCTCCTTAATCCGACCGAAGAGCTTTAATACGTTTGCCCAACATATTCTGTACTTCATTCCTGAATTCCTTGAATTTATCAAAGGCTTCAGATTTATGTCTCATAAGGTAGACATAACCATATCTATTGAAATCATCAGTAAATGTGATGAAGTATGAATATCCACCTTTGGCTTCAACTGTTAGTGGACCACATACATCACTATGGATGATGCCTAACAGCTCAATAGCCCTTTCACCTTGTCCTGTGAAAGGAGACTTGATCATCTTGCCTAACAGGCATGACTCATATACCTCAGATGACTGAAAGTCAAAAGGGTCCAAAACTCCATCCCTTTGAAGTTTTGCAATGCGAGTCTTATTAACATGACACAATCTACAGTGCCAGGGATATGTCTAGTTTTGATCGCTATGTTTAGCTTTCTTGGTTTCAATATTGAGAATATCTTTATTGTTTAAGTCAAGAACATATAATCCATTATATAACCTTGCAATTCCAAATAGAAAATCCATTCAAACTAAAGGACAACAATCCATTAGATATCTCAAAATGATACCCCATATTATTCCAAAGCGAATACTGAAATAATATTTCTTGAAATAATATTTCTAGAAATAGAAAGTATGTGATAACAGTTATGTAGTTCCAACAACAAGCCCATAGGCAAACATAAACAGTAAGTCCTTACAGCCAATGCAGCCACATGTGCTCCATTTCCAACTCGTAGGTCCACCTCTCCCTTGGCGATCACTCTACTCTACCTTAGTCCCTGCACATTAGTACAAATTTGAGTACCACATCCTATGTTAATGACCCAAGATGTTAAGGGAGAGAAGTTAATCTTGATCATAAACATACCCGAAGTCTTAGCATCTGACTTCTTCTTGCTTGCGAGGAAAGCCTGGCAGTGTTTCCTCCAATGGCCAGGCTTGCCACAAAAGAAGCAGACTACTTTGCCCTTCCCTATGCCATTCTTAGGCCCAAGAGCAACCTGTCCTTTGGGTTTGGGCTTGGTTTTGGGCTTGGGCTTGGGCTTGGGTTTGGCCTTCGGCTTGGGTTTGGGTTTGGCCTTGGCCTTACCCTTGCCGTTACCATTTCCTTTACTGGCAGTAACCAGTAAAATAGGCTTGGACTTCTTCAAGTCCTGCTTTGTAATTCTCAGCATGTTCAAAAGTTCCGACAGGGTTTTCACCATCGTGTTCATATTGAAATTTATTATGAACGGTGCATAAGAGTCAGGCAAAGATTGCATAATCAAATCCATTTGTAATTCTGCATCCAACTTAAATCCCAAAGTCTCAAGTCTCTCTATGTGCTCGATCATCTTGAGCACATGAGGACCAACTTAGGCTCCCTCAGTTAGACGACTCCCAAACAGTGTTTTCGACACCTTGTACCTCTCATGTCGAGCATTTCCTTCGAAAAGCTCCTTGAGGTGTAGAATAATGGAAGCAGCGTCCATATTCTCATGCTGTTTTTGCAGCATTGGTGTCATCGATGCTAACATCAAGCATTGAATGCCATCAGCATCATCAAGGAACTTTTGATAAGTATCCTTTACTTCCTGAGTGGCATCAGGATCAGGCTCAACCAAGTTTAGCTTTTCAAGGATAGACAATTTCTTTTCCGACTTAAGTATAATTCGAAGATTACGATACCAGTCTGAGAAATTAGATCCATCTAATATGTTTTCTTTCTCGATTATTGGTCGCAGGTTCATAATGCTCATTTTGGTGAATCTACAATTGTAGAAAAGATAAAGTCATTATAAAGTTCATTATTATTTAATATGGTCTTTTATTAAACGATGCTCCCACTGTTTTACTCAAGTTAATAGCCCTCACTATTAACTCGGGAAAGCCCGTTGACTTTCCTAATGGATCGAGATCCCATCCTGCCCATTTCAAACCTTCACTTTGGCGAACAAGCCAAAATGAGTTTATTAGGTAGGCCAACAAACTTAATCCACACCAGTTAATAGCTCCTACTATCAACCTCAAATATGAAAAAAGCCAACAAGCAAATCACACAATCCAATGGCTCCAACTATTGTCCTCAAGTGTGATTCTCAGTATCAATAGAGTGGACACCACATGTCACCACATACACACAATATGTGTTCTGCTCTACTATGCCTATGACGCATTTATCAACCTTCGCTTTGGCGAAAAAGCAAAATCGTCATTTTAAGTCGACTCATCACCATTAAGGAAAACTCCAATGCATTTTAACCTCCAACTGGTAGAAGTGTACCCTTCACTTTGGCGAATAAGGTTTCGACGAATAGTGGTTTGATTAAAACCATGGTGATGGAAGGCTTGCATGACTTAATATACTTTAATTGAGGGTTTGTTATTTAATGTCTCACTAGATTATTATCTTTGTTAGAATAACATTGTTTGGCATGTTATTCAACATTCAACCTTAGCATGCATTCTAAACACAATATTAAAACGTGCTGGTACATGGCCCAACTAAAACCAATTTCCTCGAGCCTAGAGGAATCGGTGGGTCACCTAGGGGTCCTGTAATAAATATCTTGAGTCTTCAAGTATGGTTGCCTCGTCCTTTACTCCGTCTTTAAGTACATTACAAAAACATCATTCTAAATTTATAATAAGAATAATTATAAAAATTCTTTTCATCAATAAATTTAGAGAACTTGATTTACATTCAAGGGGAATGAGATGAGAAGAGAATGTACATTGAGAAGAGGAGAAATGTAAGACACGCAGGCCCTATTTAATAAATTAAAACCATACATACCCAAATAATTTTAAAACATTCACCATAGGTCTAAGGCTCATGTACCGGGCACCATGCAATATACAAACAAGTACATAACATACATTTCAAAAACAATCAATTTTTGAAATTGGTGGGTTAATTATTAATTACCCTTTGACAATTTATAGATTTTATTTGGTCCAAAAGTTTTGAAAGCTTTATAATCTGGCCCCTACGCACTCGGAAGTGTGCTTGCTATGGCGATGAGTTAGATCGCCACAGCGTGCGCTGGTTAACTTTACGTTCACGCTTTACGTGTGATAACCACGGCGAGTGCTAATTTCGTATAGTGCTCGTCCTAAGGATGATCGCCGCAGCTATGGTTTATATTGCCGCGGCGAGTGCTGATTTCGTAATCAGCATGAACACCAAACACGCATGCTGCGGTGATGGGTCAGATCGCCGCAACGATCGTGCACTGATTTGTAGCTCCGGATAAGTTCAAACAGTAACCAAAAACACACCAAACGGATTTTTCAATCAATCATACACACCGATTTCAACAAAAATCCATCACCTAATATACCAAACTTGTAGATCATCAACAAATTAAAATTAATCGATTAATTGATTTCTTAAAACATACTTTTAAGGCAGATTTTATGTAGATTCTTTAAGGCAACATATTATCAATCAAATACATGTAATCAACCATCCACATAAAACTGTAAAATCTAGTACCCTAGGCTTTGATACCACTGTTAGGAAATGATCCATTGAGGCAGCGGAAAACAAAAATTAATAACAACACGGATCGTTCCATTGAACCAAGATCAGGGTACCAATTTACAATTTATATCAAAATAAGAATCTACAGAAATTAGTTTAGAGTTTTAACGAATCATACGCACGTTTGGAGGCTCCTCCAAGTTGTCTCTGAATGTATTTTGCTACCGACCCAAGTGTAGGATCGAACCAATGTAGTCCACACAAAGACAATCGCAAGGAACTAAAGAGGGATTTGCTAGATCCTCTATAGCCTTAAGAACAAAGAAGAAAAATCAAAGAAATTTGATTTTAGGCAAAAACCATTCTGACGTGGGAGAGGTTTAAGGGGCTGGAGGTTTTTCTCTTTTTCAATGAATGAGTGAAATGAAAAATCAGCCCCTTTTTCAATTAACCTTTTTCTTTTATAGTAAAGTTTAATTGCCCTATTCCCATATGGAATAGGCTTGGGCTCCAACCCAAACACCCCTTATTTCCAAACACTCCCAATTAGATATAAATTTTAATTCATCATTATCTCAATTAAAATCAATTAATATGTATTTAATATATATATATATATATATATATATATATATATATATATATATATATATATATATATATATATATATATATATATATATTAACATATAACAATAATGATAATTTATTTAAATATATGCTAACACATATTTAAACGTAATTTCACGTATTTAATTTTTCTAACAAATTAAATAAAGGCTATGACCTTAGCAAATTTAATTGCACTGTGAAATTACCAATATACCCTTTCACCCAAAGAGACGAAAATGCCCTTCTAACTTCCTGGCTCTTAAATTATCTTCTATGTGTGTGACCCATAGGCTCCTCATCATATCGGTAGTGTATAGTATCGCGATTAACACCAATTATTCATCTCACTAATACACATACCAAGATTGGCCCCAAGCAAGGCATCATGGCCACCTGATAGATTCGGATTCAGCAAAGTAGTTACCTATCATCGATAATGGTTACCATACAATTCAATCCTCTCATCATCCGTTATCTCGACGAGATCGAGGCATAGAAATAGTGTCAACCTTCGGTTACTCTCGATATTGTGTATTAAGTTACTAGACCAATGGCCTGTATTATAAATTGGATAGAGCAACAACTCAATCCCACTGTGGCCACAGTTTTTGTGTCGTTGCCATTTACTGAATTGCGCCGTGAGATAACTTCTCCCATACCCGGGAGTGATGAATCTTTTGTCTATCCACCATAGTCTTGATATACTGCTTGATATAGCTAATCACTACTGTACTGACAGCTTTGAATAGAACTGCGTTAGGCTAGTGTCAAATTGCACCAATCGGTGCACAAGGCACTCTGGTGATCTCAAGTCTAAGGATCACATGCACCACCATTCGTTAGAGGATTTGTTCCATAGACACTGGGGTTACCATCAATATGGGATCCTCTGGTGGGTCAGTCCAATGAACTTGCTTACAGCAAGCACCCATGTGTTGCACCAGGTTGTCACCAAACAACCTTGACAAGTGAGATCGTCACCGCCTTTCGACAGGGGTTGTTCAACACTATGATAGCCTTACCGTATTATCTGTGCCTTTACTTTAGAATAATACTGGGTCTACGGACGTTTCTAGAATGGCCACCATATGTGCTCATAGGGTTCTTACTATCAAGATTTGAAACACTTGATACCCTCATCACGGTTCTACCAATCTAAGGACATATATCAATATATACAATGATGATTTACGCGATATAGTATAAAATTCCTTTTATTAATCAATGAACATTATTACAAAGAGTCAATTCTACAATAATTGATTGGCTCTAGGGCATCTACTCTAACAGGCATAACCCCAAAATGATGCGGGTAGATAAAAAAAACCCGTCATTAATCAAACCATGTCAAGTAAGGTTCAATTCCTCCTTTCTAATACACCATTATGCTGAGGTGTATATGGAGGTGTAAGTTGTGATACTATCCCACATTCCTTAAGGTATTCTTCAAACTCCAAGCTTAGGTATTCACCTCCTCGGTCTGCCGAAGAGCTTTAATACTTTTACCCAGCTTGTTCTGTACTTCATTCCTGAATACTTTGAACTTGTTAAACGATTTAGATTTATTTCTCATTAAATAGACATATCCATATCTACTGAAATCATGGTTATTAGTATCCTACGATATGCGATACGTATCCTACGATACGATTTGATATGGGTCACCAATGATACGTATTAGAGTGCATCTTAAGCCTTTCGATACATTGATATGTATCATACGATACGCTATGTATCCATTGATATCCTTAAAAATATCGATACAAATCGATACAACTTTATTAATTTGGGCCAAAGGCCCACAAAAATTTCGGGTTGGATCTGGGTCACCCAACCCGGTTCACTAAAACCTGCCCAAATTTACCCATTTTGCATAGAGAAAGTGAAAAGGAACATGTGTTGCCTATTTTGCATGATAATAATAATAATACAAGTGAAGATATAGATATTGACACTGATCTTGGAGATGATATGAATGGTTGAAGGGAAATGATATAGATTCTTAATTTTGTGATTAATTTTGATTACGTAATACCATAATTTAAAGCCAATAATACCACAAAATTCTTTAATTAATCTTTTGAAAGATATTAATTTTTAGAAAATTTTTATTATTTTATTAATTTTTTTTGAAAAAGGCGTATCCTACGATACGATACGTAATACATGATTCAAAAAAGTAGGTTTTCGATACACGATACGATACGTGATTTGACAACCATGACTGAAATCATCAATAAATGTGATGAAGTAAGAATATCCTCCTATTGCCTGAACTGTCCTTGGACCACATACATCACTATGGATGATGCCTAACAGCTCTGTAGATCTTTCCCTATGGCTAGTGAAAGGCGACTTGGTCATCTTGCCTAAAAGGCATGACTCGTATACCTAATAAGATTGAAAATCAAATGGGTCCAAGACTTTGTCCTTATATGTAACGCCCCACTTGAGGTACGTAGTTGTTGTTTCTTCTTTTGCTCTTATTTGAGTTGGTTTTTGGTAATATTGAGTGTTGTGTTGAATACTTGCCCTGAAATTGGTTGAAAATAGAAGAAGTTTAGTCTGCCATGCTTCGCTGGGCGAAGAAGAATCTTCGCCGCGATAAGAAGAGGTGTTGAAGCCACTGGGAAGTCGCCGACAGCCTTTACGCGACAGCCGATTAAAATGTTTGTTAAGTTTTAGATATTTTTCTTCCCTAAGGGCAATTTGACCATTCTACCCCTAATTAGTAGGAAAAGTGGGGAGTTAATTGTAAGGATTTTTCATAGAGAATATGTTGTTATGGGGGTGAGCTTTGTAATGAATCAAAGGATATAGATGGAATTCCCAAAGAAGAGTAAGGGCAAAATGGGAATAATTGTGTATAAAGCTCATTAAAAGGAATTAAGAATTAGCAAACCCCTCATTCTTCTTCTAAAAAACGCAACTCTCCATTCTTGTTCATCTCAACTTCTCTTTTCTTTTGATCAAGGAGTTCCAAGGGATTTTTGAAGTGATTTGGGGTAGAAAAGCAACCTAAGGCTTTCTAAGGTAAGGATTTCTACTTAAGTTGTGTGATTTGTGAGTTTTAAGTTATATTGAAATTTGAGGGTTTTTTGTTATTTTGGTTAAGAGAAGAGAAAAAGTCAAGCAAAACAAGTGAAAGGAAGAGTTGGTGAAGTCTCTCCATAACAAGGTAAGTAAACCCCAACCCAAGTTGAGATTTAAGAATTTTTCTTGATTAGGGTTTTGATAGAAATGATGTATGTATGTGATATACATGTGATATGCCATGTATGAAGGCTTAAATAGAGATTTCTATGCCTTGTGATTGTTTATTCTTTGCAAATATGAGAAATGAGTTGTTGGGTTGGAAAGGTAGTTTGAGATGGAATTGAAGGGGTATTGTGGATCCCTTTTTTGGAAGTGCCTTCTTTGACAGGTTTTATGGTTATGTGAAGGGGTTTCTCCCTATTTTGGATGGTTAGAAAAAGTTTTAGAATCATGGCTATATTAGAGTTTTATAGTGTACATGAGTTGTTTGATGAAATGCCTAATAGAGGTTTGAGTATGAGTAGTGAACCTTAATTCTTGCAACATTGCATGTTGGCATTTCATAAGTGCATTAGTGGAGATGAACCATCCATAGGCACTAATTGTGCATTGAAAAGTGACCTAAGAAAGTGTAGGAAACTTGTGTAGGCAATTACCCTATGAGTAGAGAGCTTGGTGGATGCATGCAACTACTCTAAGAGTAGAGAGAATGACAAATGCTAGAATGGAGTGAATTAGAAGAGTAGAATAGATGGGTTGATGCTTTGTGATCATTACCCGATAGTTATGGGAATCGGGTTGATGCTTTGTGATCACCACCCGAATAGCCCTTAGAGATGGGTCAATGCTTTGTGATCGTCACCCGATGAGTAATAGAAACGGATGGATGCTTTGTGACCATCACCCGGTTAGTTGTTAGAAGTGGGTTGATGCTTTGTGATCATCATCCAACATTCAGTAGAAGTGGGTTGATGCTTTGTGATCATCACCCGACAGTGACTAGAGACGGGTTAATGCTTGGTGATCGTTACCCAAAAGTCATGAGAAACGGGTAGGTGCTAGGTGGTCTCCTCCCGATAGTTAGGAAAAACCGAGTTGGTGCTTTGTGATCCCCACTCGGTAGTCACTGAGAACGGGTTGGTACTGTGTGAATTCCACCCGATAGTCATGAAGAGTGAGATGGTCTTGTGTGAGAACGCTTATCCAGGCCGTACCTCCCAGGTAAGATGAGGCCATCTGTTTAGTAGAAAGCAGATATAGAAACAGAAATAGTATAAGGAAAGAATTACGTGTGATACATACGAGACAGAGATAGAGGGTTTTACTTACTGAGCATTATTTTGTGCTCACCCCGTTATTTTTCTTTGTGGATGCAGGATCTAGGTGTTGATGCAGTCGGAGGGGCATCGGCAAGCGAGGAGCAATAGCTACACTGTTTCCCCTGTTTTGTCTTTTAAAGTGAATTTTTGTAAACCATACTCTGTATAAAAGACATATGACTTATAATGAAAAGAAAAATTTGGGCCCAATTTTCTATTGTTATTATGCATGCATTGTACTAGTTTTCAGCAGTTGTTTCATTATACAGTTTTGCTATGCGAGTTTGATTAACATGACCTAGCCTACAATGTTAGAGAAATGTTTGGTTCAGATCGCCATGCTTGGCTTTCTTATTTTCAACGTTGAATATGCCTTTATTATCCATATCTAGAACATATAAACCATTATGTAATCTAGCATTTCCATAATGAATATCGTTCAAACTAAAAGACAACAATCCATTAGATATATCAAAATGATATCCAAAATTGTCCAAAGCGGACACGGAAATAATATTCTTCGAAATCAAAGGTACATAATAACAATTCAATAGTTCCAAGATAAGGCTCGAAGGCTATGATAACTAATAAACACTTATAGCTAAAGCCTCAACTCTAGCTTCGTTCCTAACACGTAGGTCTACCTCCCCTCAGCGAAGTGATCTACTCTGCCACAATCCCTACACATTAGTACAAATGTCAGATGCACATCCAGTGTCAATAACCCAAAATGTGTTAGGAGATAAGTTAATCTCAATCATGAACATACCTTTAGAAAAAGATCCAACAATCTTCTTCTTGCTTGCTATGAAGGCCTTGCTATTTCTTCTAGTGGCCAGGTTTGCCATAGTAAAAACAAACTACCTTTCCATCTTTGCTTATGCCACCAATAGGTTTCAAGGTATCCTGAGACTTGTACTTAGACTTGGGTTTGGACTTAGCCTTTCCCTTGCCCTTTACTTTGCCTCTTCTAGGGGTAGCATCAACTAGCATCATTGGCTTTGAATTCTTCATGTCTTGCTCTGTTGTCTTGAGCATATTCAGGAGATCGGAGAGGGTCTTCTCCATACCATTCATATTGAAGTTCAATATGAGTTGTGAGAAGGTCTCAAGCAGGGACTATAGACAAGGTCCATTGATAGTTTTGCATCCATGATAAAACCCAAAGTTTCAAAATTCTGCATGTACCCAATCATCTTGAGTACATGCAACCCAACTTGGGATCACTCAGCCATTCGACATCTAAACAATGCCTTACACGCATTATAATGATCATTTCTAGCATGCTTCTAAAAGAGCTCCTTGAGATGAGTCATAATAGAATGAGCATCTAAGTGTTCATGTTGCTCTTGTAGATCTGGCATCATCGATGCTAAAATGAGATATTACACATTGTTAGCATCGTCAAGATGCTTGTCATAAGTATCTCTCTCTTCTTGAGTAGCCTCAAGACTAGGTGCATCCAGAACAGGTTCATTAAGGACATATAACTTCTTCTCGGATTTGAGTACAATCTGAAGATTTCTATACCAATCCTTGAAGTTAGAACCATCCAACCTGTTTTCCTTTTCGATGATTGATCGTAGTGATAGGTTGTTGGTTGTCATTTTGTAAGTCTACAAGTGCAAATTAAAGCAAGTTAATATCATGTTCTGATTTAATTAATCACAGTCTTTTAATTAATTAAATGCTCCTACTATTTTACTCAAGTTCTAATAGCCCTCACTATTAAACTTGGGAAAGCCCATTGGTCTTCCTAATGGCCCAAGATCCCATTAATTCCATTTTGAACCTTCGTTGATCGAATCAAGTTAAAAAATGGGTTGATTTATGGCCACAAACTCAATTTATACCAACTAATGGTACCAACCATTAATCCTCAAATATAAATTGCGCAAACAAACCAATTACACAATTCAATGGCGCCAACCATTGACCTCAACTATAACTCTTTGATCTGTAAAGTAGTACTACATGTCAACACTTGCATTATAAAATTGAACTTCTCTACTTGTGCCTCTAGTACGTTTTCCACCTTCGTGGATTGAACAAGCCAAACTACTAGTTAAGTCTTACCTAACACCATTAAAGAAAAACTCCAATGCGACTTAGCCTCCCACTAGTAGATGCATACCCTTTGTTGATGCAAATGAGGTTATGACGAGCAATGGTTTGACTAGGTCCATGATTTTGGAAGGCGTGAATTTTAGACTTAATATCCTTTTTAATGAGGGTTTTGCTTTTGGTCTCATCATTTTATTGTCTTTATTAACATGTTATATCCATAACATTCACCCTTAGCATGCCAACTAAGCAATAAAGATAAATATGTTGGTGCATTGCCTTAACTAAACCAAATTCCCCGAGCCCATAGGAATTTTTATGTCAACCTAGGTAATTAAATTACAAGAGGAATCTTCAATTTAAAAACCCGCCTTCTTCAATCCAACGTTTCTTCTTCTCGATCATTACATTAAATTAAAATAAATTCTAATTTAATTTTATGAAAATAATTAGAAACCTTGATTTACATTCGAGGGGAGTAAGATGAGAGAAATAAATTACAAGAGATTATAAAGAAAGGCAAGGCACACATGCCTTATTTAAATTAAAATTACAATCCTCAAATTTAATTAGGTCTAAAGGCAAATGCACCCAACAACATGCAATTTCAATCACAAGAATATGCATATAACAATAAATCAAAAATACAAATTTGATCACTTGGTAACTTAATCATTACCCCTTGACGTTAATGCTTGTTGTGTTTAAACCCAACAAGTTGTAAACTTGTTAGTTTAGTCCCTTGTTGTTAGGCCTCTCCAATTGGGCCTCCAGAATGTTTATAATATTCAGCAACACATTATAAAAAGTTCTGGACCAATATCAATGCGCGACAATGCGAAGGACAACCTAAAATGAAGCCCACTTGCACCAACGCGTATTCTGCTTGAAAAAGCAGTTTTATGCGTGTCGACGCATATGGGCAACAACGTTGAAGACTTGGTAAACATGCACCAACATGTTAAAAAGCTAGTGGTATAATCCGTGAATCAACTGACTCACTATTGAATCCGTTATGACCTATTTAGAACCTGTAGTGAATTAATATGCAACAACGTCAACTGTTTGTAAATACAGTGAAACCCCGTGCTACAGAAGTCCAAAAACTTATGTAAACCCACTGACGTGATCCTTACAAGTGGGATTTTGAATTGCTCAAAAATAGGCACCGTAGTGTAAATAGGAATGATTTCGCCAAAGGAAAATCGTAGGCTGCCCAGAACAGGACAGTTGTGCGTAAAAACACACAACGGGTCAAACACTTGTGCGAAAACACAAAGTGAAGGTCAAGGCTATATGTATAAAAATATAGCCAATAAGGCTGGGCCATTTCTGACAACTATCAGCCAGAGACAGCTACCGTACACGGTGGTGTTATAGTGAAAGTGACAACAGTCTTGTGTTATCAACACGGGGCTGTTTGGGACAATGGTTGTGTGCCTTAGCACATAGCCCCTGAACACCCTGATGGGAATTGGCCAACACCACATATTGAAACACACAGCCAACAGATCCACTATGCACGGCAACAGGTGGCTGCCATCTATATAACACACGACAATAGCATTGGCGTGCATTGCTGTTGCTTCAGTCATGGCATTACCATGCACCACCACGCACGATAACCAATGCCACTATCCATGGTGGAGCGCCTAGGGTTTTAAAACTCCTTCGATTTCAACAAAAATCAGATTAAACATAACAGATTTTAATTTCCCCATCAACACAACAAAATCAATTTCAATCCAATTAATCAAGAGCAAAATTAATAAAATTCAAACCCAAATCATGTAATCAACAAATCACACAATTTCAAGCAAAAATTAAACAATGTAATCTGATATAAGGGGCTCTAATATTATTGTTAGGAATTAATCAAACAAATACACAACATAAAACAAAAATTTACCAATTAAAACCTAAAGCCCAAAATCCTTATAAGAGATTTAACATTGTTTACATGCTTAAGAACAATAAAACCCATTCAAGGTTTCAATTTCCCACCCACGTTGATGGCTCTCACTTCAAGGATAGAAGTGAACTAACAAAAATCCACACAAAGGCAAGACTCCACACATAATCTGTTAGAGTAGATGCCCTAGAGCCAATCAATTATTATAGAATTGACTTTTTGTAATAATGTTCATTAATCAATAAAAGGCATTTTATTCTATATCGCGTAAATCATTATTATTGCAATACGTATTGATATATGTCCTTAGAATGGTAGAACCATGACGAGGGTATCAAGTGTTTCAAATCTTGATAGTGAGAACCCTATGAGCACATATGGTGGCTATTCTAGAACGCTCCGTAGCCCCGATTATTCTGAAGTAAGGGCACGATAATACAAGAAGGCTATCATAGTGTTGAATGACTCTGTCGAAAGGCAGTGACTGATCTCACTTGTCAAGGTTGTTTGGTGACAACCTGGTGCAACACATAGGTGCTTGCTGTAGGCGATTACACATCAACAAGTTCACTTGACTGACCCACCAGAGGATTCCATATGGATGGTAACCTCAGTGTCTATGGAACAAATCCTCTAACGAATGGTGATACATGTGATCCTTAGACTTGAGATCATCGGAGCGCCTTGTGCACCGATTGGTGTAATTTGACACTAGCCTAACACAGTTCTTTTCAGAGCTATCAATACGGTGGTGATTGGCTGCATCAAGGAGTGTATAAAGACTATGGTGGATTGACAGAGGATTCGTCACTCTCGGGTACGAGAGAAGTTATCTCACGGCGCAATTTAGTATATGGTAATGACATTAAAACTGTGGCCACAGTGGGATTGAGTTGTTGCTCTATCCAGTTTATAATCTGTCATTGGTCCGAAGGGCCTGAATACCACAATATCGAGTAACCGAAGGTTGACACTATTTCTATGCCTTCGTCCTCGCCGAGATAACGTATGATGAAAGGATTGGATTGCACAAGTAACCATATCGTGACGTAGCTACTTTCTTTGAATCCGAATCTATCGGGTGGCCATGATGCCTTGCTAGGGGCCAATCTTGGTCTGTGTATTAGTGAGACGATTAATTGGTGTTAATCGCAATACTATACACTGTCGATATGATGAGGAGCCTATGGGTCACACACATAGAAGATAATTTAAGACTCAGGAAGAAAGAAGGGCATTTTCGTCTTTTAAGGCGAAAGGGTATTTTGGTAATTTCACAGTGCAATTAAATTTGCTGAAGTCGTAGCCTTTATTTAATTTGTTAGAAAAATTAAATAAGTGAAATTACGTTTAAATGTGTGTTCGCACATATTTAAATATATTATCATTATTGTTAAATGTTAATATATATTTAAATATATATTAATTGATTTTAATTGAGATAATGATGGAAAAATAAAATATCAAATTAGTAGTGTTTGGCAACATGGGGCGTTTGGGTTGGAGCCCAAGCCTATTCCGTATGGGATTAGGGCAAATTGATTAACTATAAAGAGAAAAGTGTGTGTGTTAATTAATTAATTAATTGATTTCTTCTTGAAATTAAAACACACAGCAACCACTTCAAAACACTCCCACGGCAGAAACATCTTTTGCCTAAAATCAATTCAATTGGTTTGCTTTCTTCTTAATCTTGAAGCCAAAAAGGATCTAGCAAATCCCTCTTTGGTTCCTTTTGAGATTGTCTTCATGTGGACTACGCAGGTTCGATCCTACACTTGGATCGATAGCAAAACATTCGTCGACAAATTTGGAGGAGCCTCCAACGTGCGTTTGTTTTCTTTAACTCGTTTATTTATTTTTCTGATTTTATTTAATATGAATTGTAAAATTATACCCTTGATCTTGGCTCATGTAAACGATCCCTGAATTATATTTTTGTTTCCGCTGCATATATGGGACCGTTTACTAACATAATCAATTTGCTGGAGTGATTTATGTAGTTTAAAGAAGAAAAGAGTAAAGAAAAGTTTTAGAGAAAATTTTTCTCTCAACTTTAGCTTGGGCGGCAATTTTAAGGGTGTAATCTGCACTGGATGCTCCTCATACACAAGAGTCTCTTCCAAGGCTATGTCCTCTATGCTTAGAATATGGGAGGGATCACTTACATACTTCCGAAGCATCGAGACATGAAATACATTATGAACTTTGTCCATACTAGGTGGTAATGCTAATCTGTAGGCCACTTTTCCTACTCGCTGTAACACCTCAAATGGACCAATGAATCTCAGTGCTAACTTTCCTTTATTACCGAAACGCATCACCCGTTTGTAAGGGGAAACTTTCAAGAAAACTTTGTCACCCACTTCAAACTCAACTTCTTTTCTTTTCAGATCAGCATAACTTTTCTGCCTATCTTGGGCTTGTTTCATTCGGCTTCTGATCAGCTTTACATCTTCTATCATTTTCTGAGTCATTTCTGGCCCAAGAGCTATATTCAACTCATCTCTCTTGCCCATCTCATCCTAATGCAGTGGAGATCTACACCGTCTACCATACAAAGCCTCATAAGGAGCCATCTTAATTGTAGACTAGTAGCTATTATTATAAGGAAACTCCACCAAGGGTAACATCTCATGCCAGGATACTTTATAATCCATACAGCATACTCTCAACATGTCCTCAAGCACTTGATTTGTTCTCTCTGTCTAGCCATCTGTTTGAGGATGATAGGCAGTACTAAAAGCCAACCTGGTACCCAACTTCCTATGTAAACTCATCCAGAAAGCTGAGACAACTCTGGAATCTCTGTCTGATACTATTGTCTTAGGTACACCATGAAGTCTTACTATCTCTTTAATATACATATGGGCCAATTGATCCAAAGTGGTACTCTCCTTTACCGGAAGAAAATGGGCTGATTTAGTCAATCTGTCTACAATCACCCATATAGCATTGTATCCTTTCTGCACTCTAGGGAGACTTGTAATAAAATCCATCGAGATATTCTAGCATTTCCATTCTGGAATACTAAGTGGCTGAAGCAACCCTGATGGCCTTTGGTGTTCTGCTTTCACTTGCTGACAAACTAGGCATTTAGCTACAAAGTCTACAATACCTTTCTTCATACCTGGCCACCAATAGCCTTTCTTTAAATCTTGATACATCTTGGTTGCTCCAGGATGAGCAGTGTGCAGTGTGTCATGAGCCTCTATAAGGATTCTCTTTCTCAACTCCTCATCCTGAGGAATACATAACCGACTCCTAAAACGAAGGACATCATCCAATAACTAAAACTTTGATGTCTTGCCCTCATGCACCTACTGAACTATTTTTTGACACCACTCATCGGTTACTTGCTTTTTTTTTTAATTTCTTCCAGTAAGGTAGACTAAACCTCTAACCTGGCAATCCTTCTTGGTATGACCTCAATCTGCTCTTTACACAACTTTTCTATTAACTCTTTCTGTCTTGTAAGTTGGGACAAATAAGTTTTTCGGCTCAAAGCATCAGCTACCACATTAGCTTTCCCTGGCTGATACTTAATCTCACACTCATAATCTTTAACCAGCTTTAACCATCTTCTCTGTCTCATATTCAACTCCTTCTGAGTAAAGAAATATTTTAAACTCTTATGGTCGGTGTACATATTACTCTTGGCACCATAAAGGTAATGCCTCTGAATTTTCAAGGCAAAGACTACTGCTGCTAATTCTAAATCATGTGTAGGGTATCTTGTCTCATGCTCTTTCAATTAACAAGAAGCATAAGTTATAACCTACCTAACTGTATCAATATGGCACCAAGTCCCTATAGTGAGGCATCTGTATAAATATCATAATCTACACCCGCCTGTGGTAACACTAACACGGGAGTTGTCGTTAATCTCTTCTTCAACTCTTGAAAACTCTCTTCACAGGCAACTGACCATATAAAAGGAGCTCTCTGTTTAGTAAGAGTTATCAACTGCTTAGCCAGTTGGGCAAACCTTGCCACAAATCGGCGATAGTAACCTGCTAGTCCCAAGAAACTCCTCACTTTTTTTACTGTCTTCGGCCTTTGCCATTCTAGGATTGCCTTTACTTTACTAGGATCCACTGAAATTCCCTTGCTAGAAACTGTATGGCCCAGAAATATCTCCTGATCAAGCCAAAACTCACATTTCGAAAACTTGGCATACAACTTCTTTTCTCTTAATCGCTGCAGCACAAATCTTAAGTGTTCCTCATGCTCTTCTCTTGACTTCGAATAAAACAGGATGTCATCAATAAATACCACTATAAACTGATCCAAACAATCATGGAACTCCCGGTTCATTAAGTCCATAAAGACTGCTGGGGCATTAGTTAACCCAAAAGGGATCACCACAAATTCATAATGCCCATATCTTGTCCGGAAGGCAGTCTTAGCTATATCTTGTTCTGCCACTTTTACCTGATGATAACCTGACCTCAGATAAATCTTGGAAAATACTGTTGCACCCTTTAACTGATCAAAAGGTCATCTATCTGAGGTAACGGGTATTTATTCTTCACTATCACTTTATTCAACTCTTTGTAATCAATACACATCTGTAATGACCCATCTTTCTTCTTTACAAACAAGATTGGAGCTCCCCAGGGAGAATGACTTGGTCGGATAAAACCTTTATCTAGGAGCTCTTGGAGTTGCTTCTTCAATTCCTGAAGCTCGGTTGAGGCCATTCGGTAAGGGGCTTTAGATATCGGTGTTGTTCCTGTTGCCAGTTCAATACTAAACTCAACTTCTCTTTTCGGAGGCAAACCCGGGTAAGTCTTCCGGAAATACATCTGGAAATACTTGAACTTCTAGCACACTTTGTAATTCTGGTTGTGGGACATCTCTACTCTGTACACATGGGCTATATACCTGGAACACCCTTTTCTTAGCATCTTTCTAGCCTTCATGCTATTAATCAACATACTCAACTAATAGCCTTCTCTGAAACTAAACTTATCTCCACTATCGAGATTAAATCTGGCTTTCTTCTTCCGAGAGTCAATTTCTACTCCATACCTCCCTAGGAAATCCATACCCAAAATCACATCAAAGTCATGCATATCAAACACTATTAAATCAACTACTAACTCCCGACCATGGATCACCACAAACTCTCCTGACAGCATCTCATGGGTCACAACACTAACCCCATCAAGTAACTCTATCTTAATGGGTCGACTCACTCTAATAGGTTTCAAACCTAATCTTTCTATCATCCCATAAGATATAAATGAATGAGTGGCTCCAGAATCAATTAAAGCATAAAGAGGAACTGCATGAAATAATAACTTACTAGTAACAACTGATGGACTGGCCTCTGCTTCACCTTGTGCTACTGTAAACACTCTAGCATTAGTGCCTCTGGAATTCTGTGCTGTAGCTGGAAGAGGAGCTTTACAATCTTTCATCAGATGCCTTGGCTGCCGTCATCGATAACACATATTACGGCCCAACTCTCTCAGACACTCTCTTGGATGGGTCTTCCCACATTTAGGACATGGGGGAAACTCCACTGTTCTCGGCCGTTTATTCTGCCAATCTTTATTGTTCTTCTTCGGCTGAAACTTCTTCTTATTCTTCACTTCTCTGTTTCTTACACTCTCAAATCTTTCTCTCTATGGGGCGGGAGATGGTTCACTTGGTTCCTGGGGTGAGCTTGTTTACAAAAATCTCTGCCCGTAAAGCCCTCTCTAAAGCTTCACTATAGGTTTGAGGGGGCTCAGCTCCTGTCATTACATCCCGGCTATCTCTGGCTTCAACCCATGGACAAACTTATCTCTTCTCAATTCTGGGGTACTGACTATTCCGGGTGCAAGCCTGGCAAGGGAATTAAACCTCACAAGATACTCTTTCACTGTACTCGACCCTTGCTTCAAATTAATAAATTCTTGTATCTTCTCATGTACCCGGTCCACTGTTTTGCACTCAACATCAAACAATCTTCTGAACTCTCCCCAAGTCATCATAGAAACATCATGAGTGTCTTCCATCAATTCCCACCAAATTCGGGCATCACCCTGAAACAAGAAACTAGCATACCAGATCTTCTCCTTGTCCATCATAGGAAACAGTGTCGTCGTACGCTCAACGAACCTAAACCATTCTTCTGCCACTAAAGGTTGTACCTTTAAAGTCTGATGGCTGATGTTGACTTGGAAGCCCATAAATCAATTCAATCCGATTTTGTACTGTCGGGGGTACCGACCGTTCTCTTTCTTCTCTAGTAGGCGGTCTTTGAACGGGGGTTTCAATTCTTTATGGTTCAACTCTCCCCTGTCTTTCTCCTAAGACTTGCTGTACAATCCCCCAAATTCTAGCTTCATCAAGGGTAGGGGGAGTAGGTTCTGGTGGGTTAGAAGGTTCCCCCGTACTCTCTGCTTTCTTACTACATGCTCGGGTTCTACGTCTCATCTACAAAACAACCACATTTAATCAACTCATGCAACACTTTAAGTAAGGAAAGAAAATTTAACTTACAACGGTCGGCTACAGAACGTCGTAAGCGGTGAGAATGGCACACTGTCAAATCCCAAAATCTTTGCTCTAATACCAAAAATGTAATGACTTTTTTCTACTACTATACTTTAGAATATATACAATAAAATCATACATACTTAGCATATGAAAATAGTTGGGCACAAATTTTTTTCTTTACTTATATAATATAATTCTTTACATATACTAAAATAACAAGTACAAAAATTTAGTAACAGTAGACAGTAATGCCAATTCTCTCCGCTTGATGACTCCCTTCCGACCGCTGCTCACCTATTTCCTGCAAAAACATGGAAAAACAACGAGGTGAGCATAAAAATGCTCAGTAAGTAAATCCCTTAACTCTTCTCCTTCTTTGGTTCTTTCCTTACTTAATTCTCTTCTTTTTTCTTTCTATTCTTTTCATTCTTTCTATTCTTTCTATTCCTTCTATTCTTTCTAACCATGATGAAATTCATGGTAATATGCATGAATGAAATGCATATGCAATAATGCATAAAAATGCATTTTCTTTCTTCTTTCTATTTTCTTTTCTTTTCTTTCTATTCTTTTCTTTCTTTCTTGTCTTGCTTGCCCAAGCTTCTCTTTTCTTTCTTGTTTTTCTTTTCTTTGCTTGTTCAAGCCTTCTCAGTCTTTCTTTTCTTATTCTTTGCTGATCGGTCTTAGTTGATGCATGGATTTGGAACCTTGGCCGTGTGAGTGAATACAGTCCTCATCTACATGCACTCTTGTGGACTGTACGAAAATCTTTCTTCTTAGGCCACTCAATTAAGGTGGCGTGCATGTAGGAAATTCTTCTTGGCACAACCCTCATCCGCATACACTCTTACGGGTCATACAATTCTTCTTCTTCTTATGCCACTCAATTAAGGTGGTGTGTATGAGGGAATTTCTTTTTAACACTCACGGTTCCCCATCACACCAACCTATTCTTTTCTCTTTTTTACCACTTTTTTCTTTCTTTATTTCTTTAATGCTTATTATTTCTTTCTCTTTACTCTTAAAGTGTTTTATTCTAAAAATTCTTCATTCTTTCTTAAATTATTACACATATACAAATATATGCATATGGATGGCTCATGCTTAAAATTCTTACTTAAATGCACTCATGAAATGCAATTATGCAATGTTGCATAAAATTAAGGTTTTTACTCATACTCATGCTTCTCTTAGGCATTTCATCAAACATAAATGTGCATATACAAACCCTAATTTAATTATCATTCTATTTGTTTCTTAAACCATCCAAATTGAGAGAAAACTCTTTATACCTCTTAGTTGATTTTTGTTAGAATTATTTTAAGAGAATATGAAGAAATTGCCTTAAACTTGCATTAAGGGTAAAATAGTCTTTTCACTCAAAATTAGTTGAAATTGTGGGGAGTGAAAAGAGATAGAATTTCATAGAGAATACAATAAAAATGAGGGCATTATGGTAATTGACTAAAGGACAAAGATGAAATTTCAAAGAAAGAGTAAGGGTAAAATGGGAAAGTGTGGTTATAAAATAAAATGTTAAGGGTTTGAAACCCTTATTTCTCTCATTCCACCGCCACTCTCCTTCTCCATTTTCTCTCAATTTTTCACTCAATTCTCCAAGGATTTTGAGGGCGTTTGAGTGGATTTTAATAGGGTTTTGATCCTAGGCAACAAGAGGTAAGAATTCTTGCTCTTTATCTATGATTTATTTGTTTAAAAGTTGAGTTCTTATGAAGTTTATGCTTAGGGTTAAGAGAATGTTTGAATCCAACAAGAGTAGAGAGCTTAGTAGAGATTACTCAAGTATAAGGTAAGTAAATTCCACTCAAAATCCAACTTAAATTAAAGTTAAGAAATCAAGTGAGTAAAGATTTCTTTAAAGCATGCATATGTTAAGATTATTGAGAAATTGAGATGAGATTGATGATTATTTATGCTTGTTGTTGGATATATTTGAGTATGAGAAGTGTATGTGATGGTATGATGATGGGTTGAAATTGGAAGAATTAGAGAAAACTTTTGGGAGTGTTTTTGCAGTGTAGGTATGGTGATGATACAATAGAGTTTTTCTCTCAATTTGGATGGTTTAAGAAACAAATAGAATGATAATTAAATTAGGGTTTGTATATGCACATTTATTGTTTGATGAAATGTCTAAGAGAAGTATGAGTCTGAGTAAAAACCTTAATTTTATGCAACATTGCATAATTGTATTTCATGAGTGCATTTAAGTAAGAATTTTAAGCATGAGCCATCCATATGCATATATTTGTGTATGTGTAATAATTTAAAAAAGCATGAAGAATTTTTAGAATAAAACACTTTAAGAGTAAAGAGAAAGAAAGAATAAGCATTAAAGAATTAAAGAAAGAAAAAAGTGGTAAAGAAGAGAAAAGAATAGGTTGGTGTGATGGGGAACCGCGAGTGTTAAGAAGAAATTCCCACATACACACCACCTTAATTGAGTGGCATAAGAAGAAGAAGAATTGTACGACCCGTAAGAGTGTATGTGGATGAAGGTTGTACCAAGAAGAATTTCCTACATGTAGGCCACCTTAATTGAGTGGCCTAAGAAGAAAGATTTTTGTACGGTCCGCAAGAGTGCATGTAGATGAGGATTGTACTCACTCACCCGACCAAGGTTCCAAATCCATGCATCAACCGAGACCGATCGAAAAAGAATAAGAAAAGAAAGAATAAGAATAAGAAAGAATGAGAAGGCTTGAACAAGCAAAGAAAAGAAAAGAAAAGAAAAACAAGAAAGAAAAGAGAAGCTTGGGCAAGCAAGACAAGAAAGAAAGAAAAGAATAGAAAGTAAAGAAAAAGAAATAGAAAGAAGAAAGATAATGCATTTTTATGCATTATTGCATATGCATTTCATTCATGCTTATTACCATGAATTTCATCATGGTTAGAAAGAATAGAAAGAATAGAAAGAATGAAAAGAATAGAAAGAAAAAAAAGATAATTAAGTAAGGAAAGAACCAAAAAAGGAGGAGAGTTAAGAGATTTACTTACTGAGCATATTTATGCTCACCCCGTTGTTTTTCCATGTTTTTGCAGGAAATAGGCGACCAGCGGTCGGAAGGGAGTCGTCAAGCGGAGAGAATTGACATTACTGTCCACTGTTACTAAATTTTTGTACTTGTTATTTTAGTATATATAAAGAATTATATTATATAAGTAAAGAAAAAAATTTGGGCCCAATTATTTTCATATGCTAAGTATGTATGATTTTATTGTATATATTCTAAAGTATACAAGTAGAAAGAAGTCATTACAAAGGGTTAGGGAGATTTGGGGAAAAGTGCCTTTTATAAGTCAACCATAATCTCCCCTTATTAGGATATATTACTAATATACCCCCATCTAATTAAATAATTAGATATAATTATTTCCGTGTTAGGAAGCGATCCATTTACGCAGCGGAAAACAAAAACTTTTAACAGTACGGATCATTCCATAAAACCAAGATCAAGGCACAAATCTATAGTTTATATCAAAATAAGAATCTGCAGAAAGTTAATCTAGAGTTTAAGAAATCATACGCACGTTTGGAGACTCCTCCAAGTTGTCTCTGAACGTATTTTGCTATCGTCCAAGTGTAAGATCGAACGGACGTAGTCCACACGAAGATAATCGCAAGAGACTAAAGAGGGATTTGTTAGATCCTCTTTAGTCTTACGAACAAAGAAGAAAAGAAAAGAATTTGATTTTTTAATCAAAAACAAAACTGGTGTGGAGAGAGTTTTTGGGGTTGTGTGTTTTCTCTTTTAATGAATAATGAATAAATGAACAACTCTTTCCTTTTACAAATAACCTTTTTCTTTTATAGAAAAATTTAATTGCCCTATTCCCATATGGAATAGGCTTGGGCTCCAACCCAAACACCCCTTGTTTCCAAACACTCCCAATTAGATATTTATTTTAATTCATCATTATCTCAATTAAAATCAATTAATATATATATATTAACATTTAACAATAATGATAATTTATTTAAATATATGCTAACACATATTTAAATGTAATTTCACTTATTTAATTTTTCTAACAAATTAAATAAAAGGCTACGACCTGAGCAAATTTAATTGCACTGTGAAATTACCAAAATACCATTTCACCTAAAAAGACGAAAACGTCTTTCTTACTTCCTGAGTCTTAAATTATCTTCTATGTGTGTGACCCATAGGCTCCTCATCATACCAGTAGTGTATAGTATCGCGATTAACACCAATTAATCGTCTTACTAATACACAGACTAAGATTGGCCCCTAGCAAGGCATCATGGCCACCCGATAGATTCGGATTCAACAAATTAGCTACCTGTCAATGATATGGTTACCGTACAATTCGATCCTTTCATCATACGTTATCTCTGTAATGCCCACATGGAGGTATGTGATTTAATTTATGTTTTTATAGCCTTTAGTTGATTTTTGTTAAGGTTATTTTAAGAGAATATGAAGAAAATGCCTTAAAACTTGCATTAAGGGTAAAATGGTCTTTTCACTCAAAAATTAGTTGAAAAAGTGGGGAGTGAAAAGAGAGAGAATTTCATGTAAAATGCAATAAAAATGAGGGCATTATGGTAATTGACTAAGGGACATAGATGGAATTTTCAAGAAAGTGTAAGGGCAAAATGGGAAAGTATGTTCATAAAATAAGATATTAAGAGTTTGTAACCCTTATTTCTCTCCTTTCCACTGCCACTCTCCTTCTCCATTTTCACTCAAATTTCCAAGAATTTTGAGGGGAATTTAATAAGGTTTTGATCGTAGGCAATAAAGAGTAAGAATTCTTGCTTTATATATATGATTTATTTGTGTAAAAGTTGAATTTTTATTAAGGTTATGCTTAGGGTTAATAGAAGGTTTGAATCCAACAAGAGTAGGGAGCTTTAGTGGAGACTACTCAAGTATAAAGTAAGTAAATTCCACTCTAACTCTAACTCAAGTTAAGGTTTAAGAAATCAATTGAGTAGAGATTTCTTTAAGCATGTATATGTTATGATTGTTGAGATTGTTGAGAAATTGAGATGAGATTGCTGATTATTTGTGCTTGTTGTTGGATATATTTGAGTATGAGAAGTGTGTTTGATTGTATGATGATGGATTGAAATTCAGTTGGAATGGGAAGAAATTTGGGAATGTTTTGCCGTGTAGGGATTATAAGGATATATGGGAGTTTTGCTCTCATTTTGGATGGTTTAAGAAAAAAAGAGAATTATAATTAAAGTAAAGTTTGTATATGCACATTTATTGTTTGATGAAATGCCTAAAAGAAGTATGAGTATGAGTAGAAGCTTTGATTTTATGCTACATTGCATATTTGCATTTCATGAGTGCATTTAAGTAAGAATTCTAAGCATGAGCCATCCATATGCATATATTTGTATTTGTGTAATAACTTAAGAAAGAATAAAGAATTTTAAGAATAAAACACTTTAAGAATAAAAAGAAAGAAAGAATAAGCACTAAAGAATTAAAGAAAGAAAAGCATTAAAGAAGAGAAAAGAATAGGTTGTGCGATGGGGAACCGCGAGTCCTAAGAAGAAATTCCCACATACACGCCACCTTAATTGAGTGGCATAAGAAGAAGAAGAATTGTACGACCCGTAAGAGTGTATGTGGATGAAGGTTGTACCAAGAAGAATTCCTACATGCACGCCACCTTAATTGAGTGGCCTAAGAAGAAAGAAAGAATTTGTACGGTCCGCAAGAGTACATGTAGATGATGACTGTACTCACTCACGCGGCCAAGGTTCCAAATCCATACATCAATCGAGACCGATCGACAAAGAATAAGAAAAGAAAGAATAAGAATAAGAAAAGAAAGAATAAGCAAGAATAAAGAACAAGAAAAAAAAGAATAAGAAAGAACAAGAATGAGAAAGAATGAGAAAGCTTGAACAAGCAAAGAAAAGAAAAACAAGAAAGAAAAGAGAAGCTTGAACAAGACAAACAAGAAGAAAGGAAGAGAATAGAAAGAAAAGAAAAGAAAAGAAATAGAAAGAAGAAAGAAAATGCATTTTTATGCATTCTTGCACATGCATTTCATTCATGCATATTACCATGTATTCCACCATGGTTAGAAAGAATAGAAAGAAAAGGAAGAATACAAAGAATACAAAGAAAGAACAGAGAGAAGGAAAGAACAACGAGAATTAGGAAGAAAGAAAGAACAGTAAGAATTAGAAACAGAGAAAGAAAAGAAAAAGAACTAGGAACGAAAGAAAGAAGAAGAGAATTAAGTAAGGAAAGAATCAAAGAAGGAGAAGAGATAATAGATTTAATTACTGAGCATTTTTATGCTCACCCCGTTGTTTTTCCATGTTTTTGCAGGAAATAGGTGAGCAGCAGTCGGAAGGGAGTCGTCAAGCGGAGAGAATTGGCATTACTGTCCACCGTTACTAAGTTGTAGTACTTGTTATTTTAGTATATGTAAATAATTATATTTTATAAGTAAAGAAAAATTTGGGCCCAACTATTTTCATATGCTAAGTATGTATGATTTTATTGTATATATTCTAAAATATACTAGTAGAAAGAAGTCATTTCATTTTTGGTATCAGAGCAAAGATTTTGGGCTTTGACAGTGTGCATTCTCACCGCTGCAACGTTCCGTAGCCGACCATTGTAAGTTAAATTTTCTTTCCTTACTTAAAGTATTGCATGAGTTGATTAAATGTGGTTGTTTTGTAGATGAGACGTAGAACTCGAGCAAGTAGTAAGAAAGCTGTGATTACGAGGGAACCTTCTAACCCACCAGAACCTACTCCCCTTACCCTTGATGAAGCTAGAATCCGGGGGATTGTACAGCAAGTCTTAGTGGAAAGACAGGGGAGAGTTGAACCAGAAAGAATTGAAACCCCCGTTCAAATACCGCCTACTAGAGGGGAAAGAGAAAGGCCGGTACCTCAGACAGTATAGACTCGGATTGAACCGATTTATGGGCTTCCAAGTCAACATTAGCCGTCAAAATTTAAAGGTACAACATACCCTTTAGTGGTAGAAGAATTGTTTAGGTTTGTTGAGCGTACGACGGCACTGTTTCCTATGACAGACAGGGAGAAGATTCGGTATGCCAGTTTCTTGTTTCGGGGTGATGCCCGAATTTGGTGGGAACTGATGGAAGACACTCATGATGTTTTGGTGATGACCTGGGGCGAGTTTAGAAGATTGTTTGATGCCGAGTACAAAACAGTGGATCGGGTACATGAGAAGATACAAGAATTTATTAATTTGAAGCAAGGGTTGAGTATAGTGAAAGAGTATACTGTGAGGTTTAATTCCCTTGCCAGGTTTGCACCCGAGATAGTCAGTACCCCAGAATTGAGAAGAGATAAGTTTGTCCATGGGTTGAAGGCAGAGATAGCTCGGGATGTAATGACAGGATCTGAGCCCCCTCGAACTTATATTGAAGCTTTAGAGAGAGCTTTAAGGGCATAAATTTTTGTAAACAAGCACACCCCAGCCGGACCAAGTGAACCATCTTCCGCTCCGCGGAGAGAAAGATTTAAGAGTGCAAGAAATAGAGAAGTGAAGAATAAGAAGAAGTTTTAGCCAAAGATAAACAGAAAAGATTGGCAGAATAAATGGCCAAAACAGTGGAGTTTCCCCCATGGTGTACGAGAGAGTTAGGCGATAATGTGTGTTATCGATCTTTGCGGCCAAGGCATCGATGAAGATTGTAAAGCTCCTCAGCAAAACCCCTCCCTAGCCGGGAGGGTATTTCCTAAGTATCCCTTGGCCATTGAGAACCTAGAAAACATACGCCTAGAAAAGAAAGTTTTAGCCAAAGATAAACAGAAAAGATTGGCAGAATAAATGGCCAAAACAATGGAGTTTCCCCCATGTCGTAAATGTGAGAAGACTCATCTAGGAGAGTGTCTGAGAGAGTTGGGCAGTAATGTGTGTTATCGATGCTGGCAGCCAAGGCATCTGATGAAAGATTGTAAAGCTCCTCTGTAAAACCCCTCCCTAGCCGGGTATTTCCTAAGTATCCCTTGGCCATTGAGAACCTAGAAAACGCACGCCTAGAAAAGAAGTTTATTTTAAAATCCTATTTAAAGAATAAACTTGTAGTTTATAAACATATTTATTTATATTTATTTATTAATTCAATTTCTAAACTATAATAAGTTCATTGTATAAGTCAAAAAAAGAAATATAGTTTCCTTTCTTGGAGTAAATTATGAAATCCATAGTAATACTTACTAGAACATATATACTTTTACAAAATTTACTAGTAATTTGATTTCCTTTATTAATACAACATATTTACTCCATTATAGAACATGGACATATTTACTACATTATGAATTATGAACATAATTACTACACTAAATATTAGCAAAACTATTCAATAGTCATCATTAAAACATCCCTTCATGCTCATAGCGTCCCTCGGAATCCTCTCCCAGCTTCATGCCTTAATCCTTACCTGCAAAACATTTTAAAACATTTCATGGGGTGAGCGCTAATCGCTCAGTAAGGAATATGGCCATTTAAAAACTATTAAGGTTCATTATACAAATATATTACTTAGGACCTTCCCTACCTACAAAACATAACCTTTATTCTTTGACATAACAAGTTCATAAAACATATCATACACTTTGGACTTTTCTCATAAACATAAGTCATAACATAACCATACATGATATAACATAGAACATATATGACTTATGAAATATTCATGTACATGGCATGCTCATTTCTTTTGTCTTTATACTTGATGGTTTCATTAGTCTTTGTTATCTGATCGGATTCATTTGAACCATTACCTTGTTCTTGGTCGTCACCTCAAAGGACTCATGGTTTCCATAAGAATTCCATTCCTCTGATCTTGGTTTATACCTCAAGAGACTCATGGAATTCATTCTTTAACATTTCATAAATTTTTCATAAAACAACTAAATAAGCTATATGCATTACCATTATGAATGCAAACATATGGACTAACACCTCCCATGCTCAATCATACTATATTCTCCTACTAAACTTCTTAACTTAATTCATTCAATTTCTGGTACAATACAAGAAATTTCAGTAGTAAGATTATTCAGGGGTTTATTAGAATTAGAAACAAATGGGAATTTCCATGAAGAAGGTGGATGCCATATAGTTTGTCACTTTTCAAGCAATTTTTCCCTTATCTTCCAATTCGAATTGATTCTTGGCTAAAACATAAAAGTTTTAGGTATATTTCTCCACTTTTTTAAACTTCAAGAATCAACTCAATCGGACTTCTATAACTTCAGTTATGACCGATTCAGTGAAGCATGTACAGTATAAGTCCTAAAAAGCCAAATCCGAATTCTATTCATTTTAACCATGTCACCTTTATTTGCACATTCACATCATTTTGCCATGTCATTATAGGTATAAAAGGCCATAAAAACCTCCCTTTTTATAGAACCAAAAAGTGCCAAAACATCGTTCAACTACAAATCTCTTAATTGGCATAATCATCCTCCATATGCACACATACACCAATCAACACACCCATTTAAACAATCCATAACCAAAACATAGCATCACACTCATATTAACATAAATAAATGTAAGTTCCATAAACCCTAGGTGTTATCAATTGTAGTCATAAGGGAGATTTTTTTCCTTACCTTAGTATTCAAAGCACAAGGACACTCCTCCTTAGCTCCAAAGGTTCCCCCTTTCTACCTTACACACATAACCACTTATGAATTTCTCTTTTAACTAAAAGATCAGAAAAACTAGGGTTTTGAAACTCACCTTAAACCCTGAAATTGAAGGTCTTTAAGTGTGGATGGTGATCTCCTTTGAAAATCAACTTGAAATCCTATGAAAATTTGAGAATAAAATGCTTGGATTATTGGCTTTTATGGTGGATTTGAGAGATGAAGAAGAAGATGATATGTTTGGGGTGTACAAGGCCGACTACTCTCTCTTTAAACCTTGTAAATATTTATTCCCTTGTTGCCCTAATGTGATTGGTCATTAAAAGTTAGATATAAGGGTCATTTGGCATAAATTTTTTATATAAGGGCGTTTTGGTCATTTCTACCACAACATAAAGATTAGCACTCATTTAATGCCATTTGACTTCTTTAAAACACTTAACAATTAAGAAATCCCATTAGGTAAATGACTAACTTACCCTTGGTGCACTTTTATGGATACTTATTACATATGGATTCGTATGAAAAGACCATTATACCCTTGGTTACTGTTTACGCCATTTAACCATATCAATCAACTTTATGACCATTCTACCCTCATTTCTCTTCAATGACATCACCCCTTACACTTTATAATGGCCACATCTCAAAATACATGTAAATTGACCATTTTACCCTTCCATTCAAAAAAAGAAAATTACTTGAAAAGGTAAATTTCATACCTTAGGGCATCGGAATAATAACGTGGGGTTTACAATCATCCCCCCTTATAAGAATTTCGTCCTCGAAATTTAGTTGAAGAGGTTTGGATATCTTTCCTTCATATCTTGCTCAACTTCCCATGTCGCTTCTTCTACATTATGATTCCTCCACAGTATTTTAACAAGCGGTACTTTCTTATTTCGGAGCTCTTTTATTCTTCTATCCAGAATCTGAACTGGACGTTCTTCATAAATTAGTTCATCTTTTAACTGCACTTCATTTGCTTGTAATATATGTGAAGGATCACTAACATACTTTCGCAACAGGGAAACATGGAAAACATTATGGATCTGGTCCATACTAGCTGGTAAGGCAAGTCTATAAGCTACTTTGCCCACTTTCTCTAATACCTCATATGGACCGATATATCTAGGGGCAAGCTTCCTTTTTCTTCCAAACCTCATCACCCTCTTATAAGGAGAGATTTTCACAAACACTTTGTCTCCTACTTGGAACTCTATATCCTTTCTTTTTGGGTCTGCATAGCTCTTCTGTCTGTCTTGGGCCTGCTTTATTCTCTTTCGGATTAACTTTACATCTTCTATCATTTGTTGTGTCATTTCTGGACCAAGAGCTTCAGCTAATGCATTATTTTCTCCTATTTCGTCCCAATGTAACGGAGATCTACATTTTCTTCCATACAAAGCTTCATATGGTGCCATTTTAATGGTTGCTTGATAACTATTGTTATAAGCAAATTCAACGAGAGGGAGAATGTCACACTAATTCAACTTGTGATCAATACAGCATGCCCGTAACATATCCTCCAATATTTGATTTGTTCTTTCTGTCTGTCCATCCGTCTGAGGATGATAGGCTGTGCTGAAATTAAGCCTAGTACCCAATGCCTTCTGCATGCTACTCCAGAATGCTGATATAAATTTCACATCCCTGTCCGAGACAATACTACTAGGTACTCCATGTAATCTCACTATTTCTTTGACATATAATCGGCCTAGCTGATCAGAGGAGATCTTGTCTGTAACTGGAATGAAATGAGCAGATTTAGTCAATCTATCTACAACCACCCAAATGGCATTATAACCCCTTTGCACTCTAGGAAGACCTAAAATGAAATCCATAGAAATATCTTCCCATTTCTAGGAAGGAATACTAAGGGGCGCAATAACTCAAGGGCGGCGCGATGTTCGCTTTAACCTCGCCGGCACACCTGCATCTGTAACATACTCAATTACATCTTTCTTTAACCCTGGCCACCAATAGCTCTTCCTCAAATCCTGATACATCTTTACACTCCCTGGATGAGCAGTGTACAGAGTACTATGTGCTTCCTCTAAAATCTTCTTTCTTAATTCAATATCCTGAGGAACATACACTCTATCTCTAAATTTCAGGATTCCATTCACCCAATTGAATTCTGATTCTCTGCCATCTTTCAACTGCTGCTCAATTCCTTTAATAAACCCATCATCCGCTTGTTTTTCTCTAATTTCTAACAACTTAGACCGAACTTCAATTTTGGACAATTTCCCAATCTCTAACTCTATCCCCTCCTTCATTATCTCATATTGCAAGTGCTTCTGAAAAGTTAATTGAGCTAACGAGACTTTTCTGCTGAGGGCATCTGCAACTACATTAGCTTTCCCTGGTTGATACATAATATCACATTCATAGTCCTTCACCAGCTCAAGCCATCTTCTCTGCCTCATATTCAATTCTTTCTGGGTGAAAAAGTATTTTAGACTTTTGTGATCTGTGTAAATATTACATTTCACCCCAAAGAGATAATGTCTCCAAATCTTCAAAGCAAAAACGACAGCTGCTAATTCAAGATCATGAATGGGGTACCTCTTTTCATAGTCTTTCAGCTGACGAGAGGCATAAGCAATCACCTTGCCTTTTTGCATCAATACTGCCCCCAAACCATTATGAGAGGCATCAATGTAAATATCATAAGCTACTCCATCCTCTGGAAGGGTTAAAACAGGAGCAGTAGTTAATCTTCTTTTCAATTCTTGGAAACTCTTCTCACAGGCTTTAGTCCATCTAAACGGGGCTTCTTTTTTTGTCAGAGCTGTGAGTGGAGAAGATAATTTAGCAAAGCCTTCCACAAATTTCCTGTAATATCCTGCTAAACCAAGAAAACTTCTAACTTCTTTTACAGTCTTTGGTCTTGGCCATTCAATCACTGCTTCAATCTTACTGGGGTCCACTGAAATACCCTTTTGTGAAACAACATGTCCCAAGAATGCTACTTGATCCAACCAAAACTCACATTTGGAGAATTTACCATATAACTTTTTCTCCCTTAGTCTTTGTAACACAAATCTCAAATGCTCTTCATGATCTTCCTTTGTTTTGGAATAGACCAGGATATCATCTATAAAAATTACTAGAAATTTATCCAGACAATCATGGAAAATCCTATTCATCAAATCCATGAACACCGTTGGTGCATTAGTCAATCCAAATGGCATCACTATAAATTCATAATGCCCATATCTGGGTTCGAAATGCGCTTGGGAATATCCTTGTCGGCCGACCCTCACTTGATGGTAGCCTGAATGAAGATCAATCTTGGAAAACACAAGCTCCCTTTAATCGATCAAACAAGTCATCAATTCTTGGCAATGGATACTTGTTTTTTCACTGTCACCCTTATTGAGCTCCCTGTAATCAATACACATTCTCATCGAACCATCTTTTTTCTTGACAAATAAAATAGGAGCTCCCCATGGAGAATGACTGGGTCAAATGAAACCTTTATCTAACAACTCCTAAAGCTGCTTCTTTAACTCTTGTAACTCTGCTGGAGCCATTCTATACGGGGCTTTAGATATTGGTGCCGTACAGAGCTAATTCTATAAAACTTTTCCATTTCCCTTTCTCGGAGGAAGTCCCCGGCAAATCTTCGGAAATACATCTTCTTCCTTCGTACTATGGGTACATCCCGAACATTGAAGTCTGGAAACTTTTCTTTATTCACCACATTAGCTATGTGCCCTGTACAACCCTTCCTTATCATCTTCATTGCCTTTATTGCACTTATCATCAGGCTGTGTAGATGACCTTCCCCAAAGGTGAAACTGTCTCCAGCATCTAAGTTAAACCTGGCCTTTTTCTTCCGACAATCTATCAATACTCCATATTTGCTCAAGAAGTCCAATTCCCAAAATCATATCAAAATCAGGCATATCAAAAACAATCAAATCAACATTCAACTCATGCCTATCAATCACTATAGTTTCCCCCATCAACCACTTATCAGCAAAATAATTCTCTCCATTAGGCATCTCAATTTTAACAGCATGTTCCACTTTACAAGGCTCTAAACCTAATCTTTTTATAATACCATATGAGATAAAAGAGTGGGTAGCCCCAGAATCAATCAGTACATATAAAGAGGTAGAGTGGAATTGTAACTGACCAGTAACTGCAGATGGATTGGCTTCGGCTTCTTTCTGAGCCACTGAGTAAACTCTGGCAGTCGAACCTCCAACAGTCTGAAGGGAAGTAGCCTGAGTAACTTTACAGTCCTTTGCCATGTGTCCTGGTTGTTTACATTTGAAACACACATTGGTCCTTAATAGACAATTCCCTTTATGTGCCTCCCACATTTTTGACAATGGGGAAGATTATTCTTCTTCTTGTTGCTGTGGAGTCCTCTTATTCTTGCCACCCTTCTTTTGAAATCCTTGCTGAAACTTTCTTTTACCTTTATCCTCCGGGGCTTGAGTGGAATTACCCGCTTAAGCTTTTTGAACTGTTGTCTGGCCTGAACTAGAACTACCAATCACCAACTTGGGGTTCTCCATCCGCCTCTCCTTATTCACATAAATCTCTGCTCTAAATGCCCGTTCCAGGGCCTTACTATAAGTTTGGGGAGGCTGACCACCTGCTATAACAATCTGGACAATTTTTGGGTGCAGTCCATTAATAAATCTCTCTACTCGGCATTGTTGAGTACTCACCATAGTAGGAGCAAAATGGGCTAAGGAGTTGAACATTGTAGCATATTCTCTAACAGTCATATTACCTTGCTTCAATTCCGTGAACTCCTGAGTCTTTACGAATAACATGTCCCCCGACTGATATTCTGCTTCAAATAGCCTTTTGAATTCATTATAGGAAAGAGCATTTGTCACATAGGTATGCTCAATTAGTTTCCACCATACGCGGGCATCTTCTCTCAACAAATAGGAAGCATAGCGGACTTTTTCCTGGTCACTCATGGAAAACAAGGCCATTGCCCATCGCTGTCTCCCTAACCACTCCTCTGTCACCGCCGGATCGTTTGAACCATTGAACTCCGGAGGTTGGTGCTTTTGAGAAAGATTATAATTGGTTCCACTTGTCCAGAAGGTGTAGCACCCATTGGCATAACTAGTCCGGTCGCTGGAGGTGAAACTGGTATTTGGAGCTGAGGCTGAACTTCTGGAGTTGAGGGATTTGTGTTCACTTGGTTACTTATACTCTCCGGGATAACCCTGTAACGCCCCACTTGAGGTACGTAGTTACTGTTCTTTCGGTTGCTCTTAGTTGAGATGGTATCGTGGTATTATTGTTTGTTTAACATTAGTACGAGTGTTGTGTTGAATAATTGCCTTGAAATTGGTTGAAAAATAGAAGAAGTTCATGCCATTACTTTCGTCAGGGCGAAGAATAATCTTCGCGCGAAGAGGTGTTGAAGCCACGGGGAAGTCTTGTTGGACAGCTTTGGCCAAGGCCGCACGGCCGAAACCAAAGTTTAAAAATGTTTGTTAAGTTTTAGATATTTTCTTCCCTAAGGGCAATTTGACCATTCTACCCCCTAATTAGCAGGGAAAAGTGGGGAGTAAATTGTAAGGAAATTTCAAGGAGAATATGTTAGTAATGGGGGGTGTGTTAGTAAGGAATCAAAGGATATGGGTGGAATTTCCATAAAAGAGCAAGGGACAAATTGGGAAGAATGAGTTTTAAGAGGTATTAAAAAGGGTTTAGCCTTTGATTGTTCTTCATTCTTCCAATTCCACCGCCTCCTTCATTCTCCTAAACTCTCTCAAATTTCCTTCAATCTTTCAAGGATTTCCAAGAGCCTTTTTGAGTAACTTTTTGTGGGGTTTTAACCTAAAGCTTCCTAAGGTAAGGATTTGTACTTTAGTGGGAGTTTTCTTATGTTTTGACTAGAGTCTCATGTTGTGATTGTTGGCTAAGTTGTAGAGGAAAAGCAAGCTTCCAAAGGAAAGGAGAAGTGTTAAAGAAGCCAATTTCTCATAAGGTAAGTAAACTCAACCTAAGTTGAGATCTAAGAACTCTTTGGAGTGGATTGTTATACATATGGGCTTTCTTTTAAATTGTTGATTGAGAGTAGTTATTATGTTTGAGTTATGAGTTATGAGAAGTGTGTTATTTGCTTGTTGTTGGGTTGAGTTTGATAGAAGTTGGAGGAAGTTTTGAGCAAGCTTATGGAAGTGTTTCTCTTTTGATAGGGAATTTAGGGTTTATGAGGGAGTTTTCTCCCATTTGGTTGATTAAAGAAAACAGAAAAGTTAGAATTAGAGTAGAGTTATTCATGCACATGAGTTGTATGATGAAATGCTCAAGAGAACAATAAATAAGAGTAGAAAGCCTTAATTGTTGCTATATGTTATAGTTCCCTTTCATAAATGCATTAATGAGTATGAGTCATTGATTGCATTAATTATGCTTTACTTATGCATTAGAAAAGAGAGTAGAGACTTATGAGTTTAGACTACTCTAAGAGTAGAAAGAAAAAGAGAATGAGCACTATAGAGTAAAGCTAGAGTAGTGCTTAATAAGAGAATAGAGTAGGTTGTGTGATGGGGAACCTGTGAGTACGGGTAGAGTATTCCCGCATGTACGCCGCATCAGCAAAGCGGCCAGAATATCGAGAAAGAGTAAGGGTGTAGCCCGTAGTGTACATGGATGAGGGCTATACCCAAGTTTACCCGAGAGATTCTATGCACTCACATGGCCAAAGGTTCCGAATCCATGCATAACCAAGTCCGATCGGCTAGAATGAGTAGAAGTCACGGGAGGGGTGGGGAGCAAGTCCCTGCCATGCCTCCGGTCGAGATGGGGCCGTGACTTACTAGAAAGGAAGTTAGTATAGAAGCTACGAGAAAGAGTAATTAGACAAAGGAGTAAAGAAAGAGTTACGGGAATAATCGAAGTTTAGGGGTTTACTTAATGAGCCTTGTTTGTGCTCATCCAAATTGTTCCCTATGTTTTTGCAGGTTCTAGATGAAGGACACAGTTGGATGGACATCGACACACGAAGAGAAATGGCTACACTGTCCCTCCTTTTTGATAGTTTTGCATATGTCACAAGCATTGTATAAATTTGTATAAAGAATGCATGTGTTCAATGAAAAGAAAAAATTTTGGGCCCAACTTTTTATATTAAAGCTACGTGTATTTTCACTGTACATATTTTTATAAGAATCGAGTCGTTACAAACCCTCCTAAAGGCCTCAGTAATGGCCGTCTGAATCATCCTGTTGATTGCAGCCTCATCCAAAACAGAATCATTTTGGGTAGACATAGCTGGTCCATTATTAGAAGGAGCATTGGTAGTCGGTGGTACTGGCTCACTAGTGCCTCCTTCATTAATATTCTCCTCGGCCCTCCCATTAACCTTTCGTGAACTCCTCGTAGCCATACCCTTTACTCACACAAATTTCAATCAACATTAGCTAATTCTATTCACTAAGCAAGTAAAGAAAATACTTACAACAATCGGCTGGAGAGAGTATCTTGGGGATGCATGAGGAATGATACTTCCATTACTTACAAACACCATTTTCATCATCAATTAAATATAAAACAACTATAACAATTCAATCAAAACATCATTTCGAACACCCAAAATCGAGCTCTGATACCAAATGTAAAACCCCTCCCTAGCCGGGTATTTCCTAAGTATCCCTTGGCCATTGAGAACCTAGAAAACGCATACCCAGAAAAGAAGTTTATTTTAAATCCTATTTAAAGAATAAACTTGTAGTTTATAAACATATTTATTTATTAATTCAATTTCTAAACTATAATAAGTTCATTGTATAAGTCAAAAAAAGAAATATAGTTTCCTTTCTTGGAGTAAATTATGAAATCCATAGTAATACTTACTAGAAAATATATACTTTTACAAAATTTACTAGTAATTTGATTTCCTTTATTAATACAACATATTTACTCCATTATAGAACATGGACATATTTACTATATTATGAAATATGAACATAATTACTACATTAAATATTAGCAAAACTATTCAATAGTCATCATTAAAACATCCCTTCATGCTCATAGCGTCCCTCGGAATCCTCTCCTAGCTTCATGCCTTAATCCTTACCTGCAAAACATTTTAAAACATTTCGTAGGGTGAGCGCTAATCGCTCAGTAAGGAATACGGTCATTTAAAAACTATTAAGGTTCATTATACAAGTATATTACTTAGGACCTTCCCTACCTACAAAACATAACCTTCATTCTTTGACATAACAAGTTCATAAAACATATCATACACTTTGGACTTTTCTCATAAACATAAGTCATAACATAACCATACATAATATAACATAGAACATATATGACTTATGAAATATTCATGTACATGGCATGCTCATTTCTTTTGTCTTTATACTTGATGGTTTCATTAGTCTTTGTTATCTGATCGAATTCATTTGAACCATTACCTTGTTCTTGGTCGTCACCTCAAAGGACTCATGGTTTCCATAAGAATTCCATTCCTCTGATCTTGGTTTATACCTCAAGAGACTCATGGAATTCAGTCTTTAACATTTCATAAATTTTTCATAAAACAACTAAATAAGCTATATGCATTACCATTATGAATGCAAACATATGGACTAACATCTCCCATGCTCAATCATACTATATTCTCCTACTAAACTTCTTAACTTAATTCATTCAATTTCTGATACAATACAAGGAATTTCAGTAGTAAGATTATTCAGGGGTTTATTAGAATTAGAAACAAATGGGAATTTCCATGAAGAAGGTGGATGCCATATAGTTTGTCACTTTTCAAGCAATTTTTCCCTTATCTTTCAATTCGAATTGATTCTTGGCTAAAACATAAAAGTTTTAGGTATATTTCTCCACTTTTTTAAACTTCAAGAATCAACTCAATCGGACTTCTATAACTTCAGTTATGACTGATTCAGTGAAGCATGTACAGTATAAGTCCTAAAAAGCCAAATCCGAATTCTATTCATTTTAACCATGTCACCTTCATTTGCACATTCACATCATTTGCCATGTCATTATAGGTATAAAAGGCCATAAAAAACCTCCCTTTTTACAGAACCAAAAAGTGCCAAAACATCGTCCAACTACAAATCTCTTAATTGGCATAATCATCCTCCATATGCACACATACACCAATCAACACACCCATTTAAACAATCCATAACCAAAACATAGCATCACACTCATATTAACATAAATAAATGTAAGTTCCATAAACCCTAGGTGTTATCAATTGTAGTCATAAGGAAGATTTTTTTCCTTACCTTAGTATTCAAAGCACAAGGACACTCCTCCTTAGCTCCAAAGGTTCCCCCTTTCTACCTTACACATATAACCACTTATGAATTTCTCTTTTAACTAAAAGATCAGAAAAACTAGGGTTTTGAAACTCACCTTAAACCCTGAAATTGAAGGTCTTTAAGTGTGGATGGTGATCTCCTTTGAAAATCAACTTGAAATCCTATGAAAATTTGAGAATAAAATGCTTGGATTAGTGGCTTTTATGGTGGATTTGAGAGATGAAGAAGAAGATGATATGTTTGGGGTGTACAAGGCCGACTACTCTCTCTTTAAACCTTGTAAATATTTATTCCCTTGTTGCCCTAATGTGATTGGTCATTAAAAGTTAGATATAAGGGTCATTTGGCATAAATTTTTCATATAAGGGCGTTTTGGTCATTTCTACCACAACATAAAGATTAGCACTCATTTAATGCCATTTGACTTCTTTAAAACACTTAACAATTAAGAAATCCCATTAGGTAAATGACTAACTTACCCTTGGTGCACTTTTATGGATACTTATTACATATGGATTCGTATGAAAAGACCATTATACCCTTGGTTACTGTTTACGCCATTTAACCATATCAATCAACTTTATGACCATTCTACCCTCATTTCTCTTCAATGACATCACCCCTTGCACTTTATAATGGCCATATCTCGAAATACATGTAAATTGACCATTTTACCCTTCCATTCAAAAAAAAAGAAAATTACTTGAAAAGGTAAATTTCATACCTTAGGGCATCGGAATAATAACGTGGGGTTTACATCCTCTTCCATCTATAGCACAGAATTCTAGAGGCACTAATGCCAGGGTGTTTACCGTAGCACAAGGTAAAGCGGAGGCTAGTCCATCAGCTGCTACTGGTAAGTTATTATTTCATACAATTCCTCTTTATGCTTTAATTGATTCTGGAGCCACTCATTCATTTATATCTTATGGGATGATAGAAAGATTACGTTTGCAACCTACTAGAGTGAGTCGGCCCATTAAGATAGAGTTACTTGATGGGGTTCGTTTTGTGGCCTATGATATGTTGTCAGAAGAGTCTGTGGTGATCCATGGTCGTGAGTTAGCAGTTGATTTAATAGTGTTTGATATGCCTGACTTTGATGTGATTTTGGGTATGGATTTCCTAGGGAGGTATGGAGTAGAAATTGACTATCGGAAGAAGAAAGCGAGATTTAATCTCGATAGTGGAGATAAGTTTAGTTTCGGAGAGGGCCATCAGTTGAGTATGTTGATTAGTAGCATGAAGGCTAGAAAGATGCTAAGAAAAGGGTGTTCTGGGTATATAGCCCATGTGGTACAGAGTAGAGATGTTCCATAACCAGAATTGCAGAGTCTGCCAGTAGTTCGAGAATTTCCAGATGTATTTCTGGAAGACTTACTGGGTTTGCCTCCGAAAAGAGAAGTTGAGTTTAGTATTGAACTGGCACCAAGAACGGCACCAATATCTAAAGCCCCTTACCGAATGGCCCTAGTCGAGCTTCAAGAATTGAAGAAGCAACTCCAAGAGCTCCTAGATAAAGGTTTTATCCGACCAGGTCATTCTCCCTGGGGAGCTCCAATCTTGTTTGTAAAGAAGAAAGATGGGACATTGCAGATGTGTATTGATTACAGAGAGTTGAATAAAGTGATAGTGATGAATAAATACCCGTTACCTTGGATATATGACCTTTTTGATTAGTTAAAGGGTGCAGCAGTATTTTCCAAGATTGATTTGAGGTTTGGTTATCATTAGGTAAAAGTGGCAGAACAAGATATAGCTAAGACTGCCTTCCGGACAAGATATGAGCATTATGAATTTGTGGTGATACCTTTTGGGTTAACTAATGCCCCAGTAGTCTTTATGGACTTAATGAACCGGGTGTTCCATGATTGTCTGGATCAGTTTATAGTGGTATTTATTGATGACATCCTGATTTATTCGAAGTCGCAAGAAGAGCATGAGGATCACTTAAGATTTCTGTTGCAGCGATTGAGAGAAAAAAAGTTGTATGCCAAGTTTTCTAAATGTGAGTTATGGCTTGATCAAGTGATATTTCTGGGCCATACTGTTTCTAGTGAGGGAATTTCAGTGGATCCTAGTAAAGTAAAGGCAATCATAGAATGGCAAAGGCCGAAGACAGTAAAAGAAGTGAGGAGTTTCTTGGGACTAGCTGGTTACTACCACCGGTTTGTGGCAGGGTTTGCCCAATTGGCTAAGCTATTGACAGCTCTTACTAAACAGAGAGTTCCTTTTATATGGTCAGTTGCCTGTGAAGAGAGTTTTCAAGAGTTGAAGAGATTAACGGCTAGGCTCAGTGTTAGTGTTACCATAGGAGGGTGTAGATTATGACATTTATATGAGATGCCTCACCTACGAGGGGACTTCGTCTTTGTATTGATGCAGTTAGGTAGGGTTATAGCCTATGCTTCTCGTCAATTGAAAGAGTACGAGACAAGATACCCTACACATGATTTAGAATTGGCAACAGTAGTCTTTGTCTTGAAGATTTGGAGGCATTACCTTTATGGTGCCAAGAGTAATATCTACACCGACCATAAGAGTTTAAAGTATTTCTTTACTGAGAAGAAGTTGAATATGAGACAGAGAAGATGGTTAGAGCTGGTTAAAGATTATAAGTGTGAGATTAAGTATCAGCCGGGGAAAGCTAATGTAGCCGATACTTTGAGTAGAAAAGCTTATTTGTCCCGACTCACAAGACAGAAAGAGTTAATAGAAGAGTTGTGTAAAGAGCAGATTGAGGTCATACCAGGAAAGATTGTCAAGTTAGAGGTTCAGTCTACCTTACTAGAAGAAATTAAAGAAAAGTAAGTAATCGATGTGTGGTGTCAGAAAATAGTTCAGCAGGTGCATGAGGGCAAGACATCAGAGTTTCAGTTGTTGGATGATGTCCTCCATTTTAGGAGTCGGTTGTGTATTCCTCAGGATGATGAGTTAAGAAAGAGAATCCTTATAGAGGATCATGACACATCGTACACTGCTCATCCTGGAGCAACCAAGATGTATCAAGATTTAAAGAAAGGCTATTGGTGCCAGGTATGAAGAAAGATATTGTAGAATTTGTAGCTAAATGCCTGGTTTATGAGCAATTGAAAGCAGAACACCAAAGGCCATCAGGGTTGCTTCAGCCACTTAGTATTCTTGAATGGAAATGGGAGAGTATCTCAATGGATTTCATTACAGGTCTCCCTAGAGTGCAGAAAGGATACAATGCTATATGGGTGATTATAGACAGATTGACTAAATCAGCCCATTTTCTTCCAGTAAAGGAGAGTACTACTTCGGATCAATTGGCCTAGATGTATATTAAAGAGATAGTGAGACTTCATGGTTTACCCAAGACAATAGTATTAGACAGAGATTCCAGATTTGTCTCAGCTTTCTGGATGAGTTTACAGAGGAACTTAGGTACCAGGTTGGCTTTTAGTATTGCCTATCATCCTCAGACAGATGGCCAGACAGAGAGAACAAATCAAGTGCTTGAGGACATGTTAAGAGTATGCTGTATGGATTATAAAGTATCTTGGCATGAGATGTTACCCTTGGTGGAGTTTGCTTATAATAATAGCTACCAGTCTACAATTAAGATGACTCTTTACGAGGCTTTGTATGGTAGACGGTGTAGAGCTCCATTGCATTGGGATGAGATGGGCGAGAGAGATGAATTGAATACAGCTCTTAGGCCAGAAATGACTCAAAAGATGATAGAAGATGTAAAGCGATCAGCAGCAGAATGAAGCAAGCCCAAAATAGGCAGAAAAGTTATGCTGATCTGAAAAGAAAAGAAGTTGAGTTTGACGTGGATGACAAAGTTTTCCTAAAAGTTCCCCCCTACAAACGATTGATGCGCTAAAGAATTAAAGAAAGAATAAAGAAAAATAAAGAATAAGCACTAAAGAATTAAAGAAAGAAAAGCATTAAAGAAGAGAAAAGAATACGTTGTGCGATGGGGAACCGTGAGTGCTAAGAAGAAATTCTCATATACACGTCACCTTAATTGAGTGGCATAAGAAGAAGAAGAATTGTACGACCCGTAAGAGTGTATGTGAATGAGGGTTGTACCAAGAAGAATTCCTACATGCACGCCACCTTAATTGAGTGGCCTAAGAAGAAAGATTTTTGTACGGTCCGCAAGAGTTCATGTAGATGAGGACTGTACTCACTCACATGGCCAAGGTTCCAAATCCATGCATCAACCGAGACTGATCGGCAAAGAATAAGAAAAGAAAGAATAAGCAAGAATAAAGAACAGGAAAAGAAAGAATAAGAATAAGAAAAGAAAGAATAAGCAAGAATACATAACAAGAAAAGAAAGAATAAGAAAGAACAAGGATAAGAAAGAATGAGAAAGCTTGAACAAGCAAAGAAAAGAAAAGAAAAACAAGAAAGAAAAGAGAAGCTTGAACAAGACAAACAAGAAGAAAGGAAGAGAATAGAAAGAAAAGAAGAGAAAAGAGATAGAATAAGAAATAGAAAGAAGAAAGAAAATGCATTTTTATGCATTCTTGCACATGCATTTCATTCAAGCATATTACCATGTATTCCACCATGGTTAGAAAGAATAGAAAGAAAAGGAAGAATAGAAAGAATAGAAAGATAGAACAGAGAGAAGGAAAGAACAGAGAGAATTAGGAAGAAAGAAAGAACAGTAAGAATTATAAACAGAGAAAGAAAAGAGAAAGAACTAGGAACAAAAGAAAGAAGAAGAGAATTAAGTAAGGAAAGAATCAAAGAAGGGGAAGAGATAAGGGATTTACTAACTGAGCATTTTTAAGCTCACCCCGTTGTTTTTCCATGTTTTTGTAGGAAATAGGTGAGCGGGTGGTCGGGGAAAGGGGGTCGTCAAGCGGAAGGGAATTGGCATTACTTCTCCCACCGTTACTAAGTTTTTGTACTTGTTATTTTTAGTATATGTAAAGAATTATATTTTATAAGTAAAGAAAAATTTGGGCCCAACAATTTTCATATGCTCAGTATGTATGATTTTATTGTATATATTCTAAAGTATACTACTAGAAAGAAGTCATTAAAATCTCGACGAGATGAAGGCATAGAAATAGTGTCAACCTTTGGTTACTCTCGATATTATGTATTTAGTTTCTGGACCAATGACCTGTATTATAAACTGGATAGAGCAACAACTCAATCCCATTGTGACCACAGTTTTAGTGTCATTGCCATATACTGAATTGCGCAGTGAGATAACTTCTCCCGTACCCGGAGTGATGAATCCTCTGCCTATCCACCATAGTCTTGATACACTCCTTGATGCAGCCAATCACCACCGTATTGACAACTCTGAATAGAACTGCGTTAGGCTAGTGTCAAACTGCACCAATCGGTGCACAAGGCACTCCGGTGATCTCAAGTCTAAGGATCACAGGCACCACCATTCGTTAGAGGATTTGTTCTATAGACACTGGGGTTACCATCCATATGGAATCCCTTGGTGGATCAATCTAGTGAACTTGCTGCGATGTATTCGCCTACAGCAAGCACCCATGTGTTGCACCAAGTTCTCACCAAACAACCTTGACAAGTGAGATTAGTCACTGCCTTTCGACGGGGTTATTCAACACTATGATAGCCTTACCGTATTATTTGTGCCCTTACTTCAAAATAATGCTGGGGCTACGGACGTTTCTAGAATGGCCACCATATGTGCTATAGGATTCTCACTATCAAGATTTGAAACACTTGATACCCTCGTCATGGTTCTACCATTCTAAGGACATATATCAATACCTATTGCAATAATAATGATTTATGCGATATAGAATAAAATGCCTTTTATTGATTAATGAACATTATTACAAAGAGTCAATTCTACAATAATTGATTGGCTCTAGGGCATCTACTCTATTCTGTATTTTTTGCGAAGTCTGTAGCTTTTCCAAATTCTGTATTTTTCACGAAAGCACAAATCTATAGTTTTTTTAATAACCTATAAAGCCAATGATCATTCTGCACATTTAAGAGGGTAATTAATATATAACCCACCCGATTCAAAAATTGATTGTTTTTTAAATGAATGTTATGTACTCGTTTGTATATTGCATGGTGCCCGGTACATGTGCCTTAGACCTAAGGGTGAATGTTTTAAATTTTTGGGTATGTATGGTTGAAAATTTATTAAATAGGGTCTGCGTGTCCTGCCTTTCTCTTCTTCCTAATGTACATTCTCTTCTCATCTCATTCCCCTCGAATGTAAATCGAGGTTTCTAAATTTATTGATGTAAAGAATTTTTATAATTGTGAATTTAAATGATATTTTTGTAATGTACTTGAAGACGGACCAAAGGACAAGGCAACCATACTTGAAGACTCAAGATGTTTATTACAAGACCCCTAGGTGACTCACCGATTCCTCTAGGCTTGAGGAAATCGGTTTTAGATGGGCCATGTACTGGCACGTTTTAATATTGTGTTTATAATGCATGCTAAGGTTGAATGTTGAATAACATGCCAAACAATGTTATTCTAACAAAGATAATAATCTGATGAGACATTAAATAACAAACCCTCAATTAAAGTATATTAAGTCACGTAAGCCTTCCATCACCATGGTTTTAATCAAACCACTTTGTTTGTCAAAACCTTGTTCGCCAAGCAAAGTACACTTTCTTACCCGGTGAAAGGTTAAAATGCATTGGAGTTTTCCTTAATGGTGATGGGTAGACTTAAAATGACGGTTTTGCTTGTTCGCCAAAGCGAAGGTTCATAAACGCGTTATAGGCATAGTAGAGCAGTACACATTTTGTGTACGAGGTGACATATAGTGTCCACTCTCCTGATACTTAGAATCACACTTGAGGACAATGGTTAGAGCCATTGGATTGTGTGATTGGCTTGTTGGTTTTTTTTCCACATTTGAGGTTGATAGTGGGAGCTATCCCAACCTGGTGTGGATTAAGTTTGTTGGCCTACCTAATCAACTCATTTTGGCTTGTTCGCCAAAGAGAAGGTTTGAAATGGGTAGGATGGGATCTCGGTCTACTAGGAAAGTCAACGTGCTTTCCCGAGTTAATAGTGAGGGCTATTGGCTTGAGTAAAATAGTGGGAGCATCGTTTAATAAAAGACCATATTAAATAATAATGAACTTTATAATAACTTTATCTTTTCTGCAATTGTAGATTCACCAAAATGAGATTATGAACCTGCGACCGATAATCGAGAAAGAAAACAGGTTGGATGGATCCAATTTCTCATACTAGTATCGTAATCTTCGGATTATACTCAAGTCATAAAAGAAATTGTATATCCTTGAAAAGCCATACATGGCCTGAGCCACGATCTTGATGCCCTTTCGGGAAGTTAAGGATACTTATCAAAAGTTCCTTGATGATCTTGATAGGCGTTCAATGCTTGATGTTAGCATCGATGACACCTATGCTGCAAAAGCAGCATGAGAATATGGATGCTTCTTCGATTATTCTACACCTCAAGGAGCTATTTGAAATAAATGCTCGGCATAAGAGGTACAAGGTGTCGAAAACACTGTTTGGGAGTCGTCTGACTGAGGGAGCCCAAGTTGGTTCTCATGTGCTCAAGATGATCGAGCACATAGAAAAGCTTGAGAATTTGGGATGTGGCTTGGATGCAGAATTACAAATGGATTTAATTCTGTAATCCTTGCCTGACTCTTATGCTCCGTTCATAATGAATTTCAATATGAACACGATGGAGAAAACCCTGTCAGAACTTTTGAACATGTTGAGGATGCGGAGGCAGACTTGAAAAAGTCCAAGCTTTCTTTCTTGGTTGCTACTAGTAAAGCAAAGGGTAAGGAGCAAGGGTAAGGCCGGAAGGCCAAACCCAGCCCAAGCCCAAAGGGAAACAGGTAGCTCTTAGGCACGAGTGGCATAGGGAAGGGCAAGGTAGTGCTAGCTTCTTTGTGGCAAGCCTAGCCACTAGAGGAAACAACCGCCAAGGCTTTCCTCCGCAAGCAAGAAGAAGTCAGAGGCTACGACTTTAGGTATTTTTATGATTGAGATTAATTTCTCTCCCTCAACATCTTAGGTCATTGACACAGGATGTGGTACTCACATTTGTACTGATATACGGACTAAGGCGCGATAGAGTGCTCGCCAAGGGGAGAGGTAGGCCTACGATTGGAAATGGAGCACATGTGGCCGCATTGGGTGTAGGGACTTCCTGTTTATCTTTGCCTGGGCTTATTGTTGGAACTACATAACTGTTATCACGTACCTTTTATTTCTAGAAATATTATTTCAGTATCCGCTTTGGATAACATAGGGTATCATTTTGAAATATCTAGGATTGTTGTCCTTTAGTTTGAATGGTATTCTATTTGGAATTGCAAAGTTATATAATGGATTATATGTTCTTGATTTAAACAATAAAGATATTCTCAACATTGAAACCAAGAAAGCTAAACATAGTGATCAAAACCAGGACATATCTCGCAGTAGAAATTGTGTCATGTTAATAAGACTCGCATTGCAAAACTTCGAGAGGGATGGAGTTTTGGACCTTTGACTTTAAGTCATTTGAGGTATGCGAGTCATGCTCAATAGGGCAAGATGACCAAGTCTCCTTTCCACAAGACAAAGTGAAAGGGACTCTCAGGGTTGTTAGGCATCATCCATAGTGATGTATGTGGTCCACTAACATTGAGGCTGTAGGTGGATATTCATACTTCATCACATTTACTGATAATTTCAGTAGATATGGCTATGTCTACCTTATGAGACATAAATCTGAAGCCTTTGATAAATTCAAGGAATTCATAAATGAAGTACAGAATATGTTGGGCAAAAGTATTAAAGCCTCTTGGTCGGATCGGAGGAGGTGAATACTTAAGCTCGAGTTTTGAGTACTTGAAGGAATGTGGGATAATATCACAACTCACCCCTCCCTTATACACCCCCAACACAATGGTGTATCTGAAAGGAGGAACGAGACCTTACTTGACATGGTTAGGTCCATGATGAGTTTTAGTGATTTACCCGCATCGTTCTGGGGTTATGCCACTAGACTGCGACTCACGTTTTGAACCGTGTGTCAAAGTCATAGATAAGACTCCAATATGAGCTATGGAGTGGGTGAAAGCCCAACTTGTCTTATCTAAGGATTTGGGGTTGCGAAGCTTATGTTAAGAAATTGACTTGAACAAGTTGGGCCCGAAAATCCATCGTAAATGTATATTTGTTGGGGTATCCAAAGAGACCAAAGGATATTATTTTCTACCACCCGGAAGGCGCAAAATTTTTGTTGCTCATCTGGGTGTCTTCCTAGAAAAGGAATATTTTTTTAAGAAATGCGAGTGGGAGAAAAGTAGAACTCGATGAAGTTCTAGAACCCACAAGATATACTAGACGAAGGGACGGGATGATGTGCCACGAGAAGTGGTTGAGCATCATGAGGAGGTTACTCCACAACTTGTGGAACAAAGTGAACCGCCTTAGGTAGCATAAGAGGCTACGTAGATGCGGGAGAAGTATGCCATGAGCCCGAGGAGATACGGTTATCTCGTGACTCAACATGGCGGACGTACTAGTCTACCAAGGACGATGAACCCGTAACCTACGAAGACGCTATATCGGATCTAGATTCTCGTTAAATGGCTTGAAGCCATGAAATCTGAGATAGACTCCATGAACCAAAACCAAGTGTGGTCTCAGTGGAACCACTCAAGGAAGGGGTAAAACCCATAGGGTGTAAATGGGTCTTCAAGAAGAAAAGCGACATGGATGGCAGCGTGCATACTTATAAAGCATATTTGGTTGCCAAAGGTTTCAAACAAATCCATGGCATTGACTATGAAGAAACCTTTTCGCCGGTTGCCATGATTAAATCCATCCGGATTATGCTTGCAATAGTTGCATATCATGACTATGAGATTTGGCAAATGGATGTCAAAACTACTTTCCCTGACAGAAACCTTGGAGGAGGATGTGTATATGACACAACCCTTTGATGGTTTCGTTCTTGATAGTTAAGCTAATAAGGTATGCAAGGTGCGAGATCCATTTATGGATTCAAGCAAGCTTCAGGAGCTGGAACATTCGGGCTTTGGACGAGTAAAAGAATTCGGTTTTATCAAAAATGAAGATGAGCCCTGTGTTTACAAGAAAGTGAGTGGGAGCGCAATAGCATTCCTAGTGTTGTATGTCGATGACATACTTCTGATCGGGAATGATATACCGAACTTGTAGTCGGTAAAGACTTGGTTATCCAAGTGTTTCTCCATGAAGGACTTAGGAGAAGCAGCTTACATCCTTGGTATAAAGATCTATCGTGATAGATCACTTAGGTTGCTTGGCCTAAGTTAGAGTGCATATATTGACAAGGTACTGAAAAGATTCAATATGGAAGAATCCAAGAAGGGATTTCTTCCGATGTCACATGGTGTTTATCTCTCTAAGGAATTGTGTCCTAAAACATAAGATGAGAGAGATAAGATGAAGAGGATCCCATATGCATTAGCAATTGGATCCATCATGTATGCCATGCTATGTACTCGGATTGATGTCTCATGTGCTTTGAGCACTTGTAGTAGATATCAATCGGATCCAGTGAGTCAACTGGATGGTCATCAAGAATATTCTTAACACAGCGGACTAAGGATATGTTCTTGGTTTATGGAGGGGAAGATGAGCTCACTGTAAGAGGATACAATGATGCTAGTTTCCAATCAGACAAAGATGATTATCGATCGCAATCAGGGTTTGTATTTTGTCTCAATGGTGGTGTAGTGAGCTGGAAGAGCTCTAAGCAAAGCACTGTAGCAGACTCTACAATGGAGGCTGAGTATATTGCATTATCAAATATGGCCAAGGAGGCAGTATGGATTAAGAAGTTCATTACTGAACTTGGTGTGGTTCCTACGATTGTTGATCCTATAGACATCTATTGTGACAACAATGGAGCAATTGCTCAAGCCAGGGAACCACGGTCTCATTAGAAGTCCAGACACATACTCAAACATTTCCATCTCATCAGAGAGATAGTTGAGAGGAAAGATGTGCAGATTAGTAAAGTGCATACTGATGACAATCTCGCAGATCCACTGACAAAGGCTCTGTCGCAGAAGAAGCATGAAAGGCACTTGAGATCATTTGGTATTAAATACATGAATGATTGGGCATAGTGCAAGTGGGAGATTGTTAGAGTAGATGCCCTAGAGCCAATCAATTATTGTAGAATTGACTCTTTATAATAATGTTCATTAATCAATAAAAGGCATTTTATCCTATATTGCCTAAATCATTATTATTGCAATATGTATTGATATATGTCCTTAGAATGGTAGAACCGTGAAGAGGGTATCAAGTGTTTCAAATATTGATAGTGAGAACCCTATGAGCACATATGGCCATTCTAGAAACGTCCGTAAGCCCTAGTATTATTCTCAAGTAAGGGCACGTATAATACGTTAAGACTATCATAGTGTTGACGACCCTCCCAATCGAAAGGTAGTGGATCGATCTCACTTGTCAAGGTTGTTTGGTGACAACCTAGGGTGCAACACATGGGTGTTTGTTTGTAGCAGATATACCGCAGCAAGTTCATTAGGACCCGACCCACGAGGATTCCATATGGATGGTAACCCCTTTGGGTGTCTATGGAACAAATCCTCTAACGAATGGTAGTCATGTGATCCTTAGCCTGAGATCATCGGAGCGCCTTGTGCCACCGATTGGTGCATTTGACACTAGCCTAACGTAGTTCTATTCATTTGTCAATCGGTGGTGATTGGTTGCATCAAGGAGTGGTATCAAGACTATGGTGGTTGTGGAGGATTCATCACTCCCGGACAGGGAGAAGTTTTCTCACGGCGCAATTCAGTATATGGCAATGACACTAAAACTGTGGCCACAGTGGGATTGAGTTGTCGCTCTATCCAGGTTTATAATACGGAGTCATTGGTCCGAAACTAAATACATAATATCGATACTTAGGAGGTTGACCACTTATTTTATGCCTTCGTCTCATCGAGATACGGTATGATGAAAGGATCGAATTGTGCGGTAACCATATCGTTGTGGTAGCTACTTTCTTTGAATCCGAATCTATCGGGTGGCCATGATACCTTGCTAGGGGCAGGTAATCTTGGTTTGTGTATTAGTGAGACGATTAATTGGTGTTAATCGCGATACTATACACTACTGGTATGATGAGGAGCCTATGGGTCACACACATAGAAGATAATTTAAGAGCCAAGAAGAAAGAATGGCGTTTTCATCTTTTTTGGGTGAAAGGGTATTTTGGTAATTTCACAGTGCAATTGAATTTGCAGGGGTCGTAGCCTTTATTTAATTTGTTCGAAAAAATTAAATAAGTGAAATTACGTTTAAATGTATGTTCGCACATATTTAATTAAATCATCATTATTGTTAAATGTTAATAAAATATTAATTGATTTTAATTGAGATAATGATGAATTAAATTAAATATCTAATTGGGAGTGTTTGGCAACATGGGGTGTTTGGGTTGGACCCCAAGCCCATTCCATGTGGGAATAGGGCAACTAAGTTTGCCTATAAAAAGAAAGGTGTTTGTGTGATTTGTGAATAATTAAAATTTTGCCCTTTTGAAAGAAAAGAAAAACACACAACACAAAACACTCTCTCATGCCCTTTCTTTCTCGTTTGATTGAAAAATCAAATATTTATTTTTCTTCTTGATTTCTTAAGGCCAAAGAGGATCTAGCAAATCCCTCCTTGGTTCCTGGTAATTGTCTTCGTGTGGACTTCTTGGTTCGATCCTACACTTGGATCGGTAGCAAACACATTCAGAGACAATATTGGTGGAGCCTCCAACGTGGGTATGAATCTAAGCTTTAGATTTACTTTTCTGCAAATTCTTGTTGTAATAAATAAACTGTAATTTCTGTGCCCTGATTTTGGGTTTTAAGGAACGATCCATGATTGTAAAAATTTTTGTTTTCCGATACGCAACTAGATCGTTTCCTAACAGTTGTGTTATATACACATCCTCCTCAAGGTTTCCGTTCAGGAAAGCTGTTTTGACATCCATTTGCCAAATCTCATAGTCATGATATACAACAATCACAAGCATAATCCGGATGGCTTTAGTCATGGCAACCGGTGAAAAGGTTTCTTTATAGTCAATGCCATGAATTTTTTTGAAACCTTTGGCAACCAGTCGTGCTTTATAAGTATGCACCTTGCCATCTATGTCAGTCTTCTTCTTGAAAACCCATTTACACCATATGGGTTTTACCCCTTCAGGTGGTACCACCAAAGACCACACTTGGTTCTAGTACATGGAGTCCATCTCAGATTTCATGGCTTCAAGCCATTTACAGGAATCTGGATCCGATATAGTGTCTTCGTAGGTTCTTGGTTCATCGTCTTGGTAGACTAATACGTCACCATGTTGAGTCACGAGATAACCGTATCTCTCGAGCTCATGGCGTACTCTCCCAGATCTATGTAGCTCCTGTGCTACCTGAGATGGTTCACTTTGATCCACAGGTTGTGGAGTAACCTCCTCTTGATGTTCAACCACTTCCTGTGGCACATCATCTCGTCCTTCGTCTAGTATATCTTGTGGTTCTAGAACTTCATCAAGTTTTACTTTTCTCCCACTAGTACTGTTAGTAAACGGTCCTGTATACGCAGCGGAAACAAAAAAAATAATATAACAGGATCGTTTACATGAGCCAAGATCAAGGGTATAATTTTACAATTTTATCATAATAAGAATCTGCAGAAATATTAAACATAAGTTAAGAGAAACAAACGCACATTGGAGGCTCCACCAAATTTGTTAACGAATGTTTTGCTACCGATCCAAGTGTAGGATCGAACCCACGTAGTCCACACGAAGACAATCTCAAAAGAACCAAAGAGGGATTTGCTAGATCCTCTTTGGCTTCAAGATTAAGAAGAAAAACAAATCAATTGAAATTGATTTTGGGCAATGGGTGTTACTGCCATGGGAGTGGAAGAGAGGGGCTCTGTGTTTTGTTTTTCCAAAGAAAAATCTCTCTTCATGAAAAAATCACACTTTTTTCTTTTTATAGTAAAAAACAATTTGCCCTAATCCCATACGGAATAGGCTTGGGCTCCAACCCAAACGCCCCATGTTGCCAAACACTCCCAATTTGATTTATTTTATTTTCCATCATTATCTCAATTAAAATCAATTAATATATATTTAAATATATATTAACATTTAACAATAATGATAATATATTTAAATATATGCGAACACACATTTAAACGTAATTTCACTTATTTAATTTTTCTAACAAATTAAATAAAGGCTACGACCTCAGCAAATTTAATTGCACTGTGAAATTACCAAAATACCCTTTCACCTTAAAAGATGAAAACGCCTTTCTTTCTTCTTGGATCTTAAATTGTCTTCTATGTGTGTGACCCATAGGCTCCTCATCATATCGGCGGAGTATAGTATCGCGATTAACACCAATTAATCGCCTCGATAATACACAGACCAAGATTGGCCCCTAGCGAAGGCATCATGGCCACCCGATAGATTCGGATTCAGCAAAGTAAGCTACCTGTCAACGATATGGTTATCGTGCAATTTGATCCTTTCATCATACGTTATCTCGACGAGACGAAGGTATAGAAATAGTGTCAACCTTCGTACTCTCGATATTATTTATTCATTACGGACCAATAACCCGTATTATAAAGCGGATAGAGCAACAACTCAATCCTACTGCGGCCACAGTTTTAGTGTCATTGCCATATACTGAATTGCGCCGTGAGATAACTTTCTCCCATACCCGGAAGTGATGAATCCTCTGTCAATCCACCATACTCTTGATACACTCCTTGATGCAGCCAATCACTACCGTATTGGCGACTGGAAAAGAAGCTGCGTTAGGCTAGGTGTCAAACCATACCATCCGGTGCATAAGGCGCTCCGTGATCTCAAGTCTAAGGATCACATGCACCACCATTCGTTAGAAGATTTGTTCCATAGACACCTAGGGTTACCATCCATATGGAATCCTCGTGGGTCACCCTCTGAACTTGTCGCAGTGTAATCGCCTGCAGCAAGCACCCATGTGTTGCACCAGGTTGTCACCAAACAACCTTGACAAGTGAGATCAATCACTGCCTTTCGATATGGTCGTTCAACACTATGATAGCCTTACCGTATTATCTGTGCTCTTACTTCAGAATAATACTGGGGCACCATATGTGCTCATAGGGTTCTCACTATCAAGATTTGAAACACTTAATACCCTCGTCACGGTTTTACCATTCTAAGGACATATATCAATACATATTGCAATAATAATGATTTACGCGATATAGAATAAGATGCCTTTTATTATTGATTAAAGAACATTATTACAAAGAGTCAATTCTACAATAATTGATTGGCTCTAGGACACCTACTCCAACAATCTCCCACTTGCACTATAGCCAATCATTCATGCACTCAACTCTGAATGACCCAAGTGCCTGCACTATAGCAAGTCATTCATGCACTTAACATTAAATGACCCAAGTGCCCATCATGCTTCTACTACAACAGAAACTTTAATAGTGGGTTGGTAGGTATCCTGCAAATATGCATATTCCCTTTCTTATCGATCCTTCAGATCAGATTGAATCAACTAAGTAAGTGTTTGGATTACTGGTGAGACCGTGATTCCTCAACCACAACAATGGCTCCATTGTTATTGTAGTATAACTATACTGGATTAGCAATGCTTGAAATCACATCAAGTTCAGTAATGAACTTCTTGATCCAAACCGCTTACACGGCTGCATTAAATAATGTGTTACACTTAGCATCAATTGTAGAATTCGCTGCGTACACTGATTCGAGCTCTTCCAACTCACCGCAGTTACATTGAGACAAAATTGTGTAATCCCAAATCGCGAACTATAATCATCTTTTTCCTGTTTTGAAATAGCGTCACTGTATTCTCTTACAGTGAGCTCATCTTTCCTCCATAATCCAAGAATATATATTCTTAAGCCCTTTTCAAATACTTAAGAATGTCCATTGATACTCACCCAGTGTCATTCACTTGGATTTAGTTGATATCTTCTACTAGTGCTAAATACACATAAGACATCAATCTAAGTACATAACATATTGCTCACTTGAGCCTGATTGATATCCACTACAAGTGTTGAATGCACATTAGATATCGATCTTAGCATACAGGATGGATCCACTTGCTAAAGCATGTGGAATCCTCTTCATTCTATCTCTCTTATTGTGTGGTTAAAGACACATATCCTTACAGAGATAGACAACATATGCCATCAGAAGAAATCCCTTCTTGGATTTTTCTATACTGAATGTGTTCAGTACCTTGTCTATGTACTTTGACTTAGTTTGAGCAACCTACACGATCTACCACGATAGATCTTTATTCCAAGGATGTAGGCTGCTTCCCTTAAGTCCTTCATGGAGTAGCACTTGGATAACCAAGTCTTTACCGACTGTAAGTTCGGTATATCATTCCCAATTAGAAGTATGTCATCGACATACAACACTAGGAATGCTACTGCGCTCCCACTCACTTTCTTGTACACACGGGCTCATCTTCGTTCTTGATAAAAGCCCGAATTCCCCTTTTACGGCTTCATCAAATGAATGTTCCAAGGCTCTGAAGCTTGCTTGAGTCCATAAATGGATCTCGCTACTTGCATACCTTATTAGCTTGACTATCAAGAACAAAACCATCAGGTTGTGTCATATACACATCCTCCTCAAGGTTTCCGTTCAGGAAAGCAGTTTTGACATCCATTTGCCAAAACTCATAGTCATGATATGCAAGAATTACAAGCATAATCCGGATGGATTTAATCATGGCAACCTGGTGAAAAGGTTTCTTCATAGTCAATGCCATGAATTTGTTTGAAACCTTTGGCAACCACCGTGCTTTTATAAGTATGCACGTTGCCATCCATGTCATCTTCTTCTTGAAGACCCATTTACACCCTATGGGTTTTACCCCCTTCAAGTGGTTCCACCAGAGACCACACTTGGTTCTCGGGTACATGGAGTCCATCTCGATTTCATGGCTTCAAGCCATTTAACAGTAACTGGATCCCGATATAGCATCTTCGTAGGTTCGGGTTCATCGCCTTGGTAGACCAAAGTCGCCACCATGTTGAGTCATGAGATAACCGTATCTCTCGGGCTCATGGCGTACTCTCCCGCATCTACGTAGCTCCCTGTGCTACCCGAGGTGGTTCACTTGGATCCACAAGTTGTGGAGTAACCTCCTCCATGATGCTCCAACCACTTCTGTGGCACATCATTCCGTCCCTTCGTCTAGTATATCTTGTGGGTTCTAGCACTTCATCGAGTTCTACTTTTCTCCCCACTAGTACTTCTTAGAAAATATTCCTTTCTAAGACACCCGATCGAGCAACGAAAAATTTTGCGGCTCTTCCGGGTGGTAGAAATAGTATCCCTTTGGTCTCCTTTGGATACCCCACAAATATACATTTACAGGATTTTTGGCCCAGCTTGTTCGAAGTCAATTTCTTAACATAAGCTTCGCAACCCCAAATCCTTAGATAAGACAAGTTGGGCTTTTGCCCACTCCATAACTCATATGGAGTCTTATCTACGACTTTGACACATGGTTCAAAAACGTGAGTCGTAGTCTCTAGTATAACCCCAAAGCGATGCAGGTAAATCACTAAAACTCATCATGGACCTAACCATATCAAGTAAGGTCCTGTTCCTCCTTTCCGACACTCCTTTGTGTTGGGGTGTATAAGGAAGGGTGAGTTGTGATACTATCCCACATTCCTTCAGGTATGTCTAGCTCAACTTGCCAAAGGCCGGCATAGTAGTCATTTTGAGATAATCCTTGTTGTCTTTCTTAATAACATATTATTACGAAACAAGCCCATAAAGAATATTATTTATACTCAAAGACAATAATCCATTAGTAAACTAATATTCTCATTTTGTCCTATGTGGACACGAAATATAATTTCTAGAAACTAAGAAAAACCATAATAATCCACAAGTTCCAAGAAACAAGTCCATCGGCTAAATCGACGATAAGATCCCTACAAGAAATGCAAAGAAGCACCCTGCTTCATTTCCAAGCCCGGTAGGTCCACCTTTCTCCCTCGAGAGCAATCTACCTCTACCGTAAAGGTTCTACACATCAATCAAATGTGAGTACCACATCTTGTGTCAACTAGATGTTTACGGGGGAGAGTTAATCTCAATAACGTACTACGAAGAAGTAACATTCTTCTTCCCTTTTGCTAGGAAGGCCTTGCAATGTTTCCTCCAGTCCCGAGATTCCCTCCCCAATGAGGACAAACGCCTTTCCTTTCTTTCGCATGCTTCTTTCCATTGACTTCGAGCCCTTTCCTTTTCACTTGAGTTGACTTCAACCAACGTCAATGTTTCTGACATTTTCATGCCTGACTCAGTAGCCTTCAACAAATCCAAAAGCTCGAAAAAGGTATTCTTCTTATCTTCCTCAATAAAGTCATAGACAAATTGAGAATAAGAATCTGGCAAAGACTGTAATATTAGGTTTATCATTAAACCTTCATTAAGTCCACATCCCAAAATCTCAAGCTTATTCATATACTCGGTCCACTTGAGTATATGATCGCCAATTTTGGTACCCTCTTCCATCCTACATCTGAATAACGATCGAGACACCATATGCTTCTCATTTCTTCAAAGAAAATGAAGAATAAGCTAAATCCATTTTTATCGCACGTTGTCGTAGTAATGGTGCCATTGATGCAAGACAATGTATCTAGTCATTTCTCGCTTTTGCATCATGTGTATGCTTCACATATACATACCCGGTTTCCTCATGGATAGAACTATCGCGGGCTCTTGTGATAGAGCTTGCTCAATGGTGTATAATCTATCGCTTGACTAAGTATATTATTTATACTTCTATACCTACTTCGAAATTTTCACCATTCCATTTCTCTCCCCCGGGCTTCGATGATTTGTCGTAGGTGATGTTGGGATCATTTTGCTCAAATTTAAGTTGAATCTACATGTGTAGAAAAAGTAACAGTTATTACCATGTTCATTATTATTGTTTAATATGGTCTTTTATTAAATGAAGCTCCCACTATTTTACCTCAAGTAATAGCCCTCACCCATTAACCCTGGAAAGCCCGCTGACTTTCCTAGTGGACCGAGATCCCATCCTGCCCATTTCAAACCTTCGCTTTGGCGGGAACAAGCCAAAAGTAGTTGGGATTAGGTCGGCCAACAAACTTAATCCCACAGCTTGATAGCTCCTACTATTAACCTCAAATGTGAAAAAAGCCAACAAGCCAATCACATAATCCAATGGACACTACATGCCATCGTCCTCAAAGTGTGATTCTCGCATGCAGAGGACACTATATGTCACCACGTACACACAATATGTGTACTGCTCTACTATACCTATGACACGCGTTTATCAACCTTCGTTTTGGCGAACAAGCAAAACCGTCATTTTAAGTCGACCCATCACCATTAAGGAAAACTCCCAATGCATTTTAACTTCCCACCCGGTAGAAGTGTACCCTTCCGGCTTTGGTGAACAAGGTTTACGAACAAAGGGTTTGATTAAAACCATGGTGATGGAAGGCTTTCGTGATTTAATATACTTTGATTGAAGGTTTTGTTATTTAATGTCTCACCAGATTATTATCCTTGTTAGAATGACATTGTTTGGCATGTTATCAAACATTCAACCTTAGCATGCATTCTAAACAAAAATTAAAACGTGCCGGTATATGGCCCAACTAAAACCGATTTCCTCGAGCCTCGAGGAATCGGTGGGTCACCTAGTGGGTCCCGTAATAAACTTCTTGAGTCTTAGTATGGTTGCCTCGCCCTTTGCTCCCGTCTTCAAGTACATTACAAAAAATATCGTTCTAAATTTACAATAAATAATTAAACAAATTCTTTACATCAATAAATTTAGAAACCTCGATTTACATTCGAGGGGAATTAGATGAGATGTACATCAAGAAGAGGAGAAAGGCAGGACACGAAGGCCCTATTTAATAAATAATACAACCATACATACCCAAAATATTTTAAAACATTCACCCTTAGGTCTAAGGCTCATGTACCGGGCACCATGCAATATACAAACAAGTACAAAGCATACATTTCAAAAACAATCAATTTTTGAAATTTGTGGGTTAGTTACAATTTACCCCCTGACAATTTGCAGAACTGCAGTTTGGTTTAAAAGTTTTAAAACTTTACATTCTGGCCCCTACACACTCGGAAGTGCGCTCACTGTGGCGATGAGGTGGATTGCCGCGACGTGCGTTGATTACTTGACGTTCACGCTTAACGTACCTTTTATCGCCGTAACGATTTGGTACAGCGCCCATCCTAAGGACGATCGCTGCGGTGATGGGTTATATCGCCGCGGCAAGCGCTATTTTTGTACAGCACTCATCCAGAAGACAATCGTCGCGGTGATGCTTTATATCGCCGCGGCCCAGTAGAATTTCGTTACCGGCGCGAGGGCGTGAACTAACGCCTCGCTACGGCGATGGGTTATATCACCGTGGCGAGCATACACAGGATCTCCGTAGCTCCGGACGTCTCATATAGCAACCAAAAACACTCTAAACGGATTTTGCAATCAATCAAACACATTGATCTCAACAAAAATCCATCAACCATTATACCAAACCAGCAGATCATCAACAAATTAAATTAATCAATTAATAATTTCTTAAAACATGTTTTTAAAGACAGATTTTACGCAGATTCAATATGGCATCATATTATCATCAAATACATGTTATCAACCATACAAATAAAAATTGTAAAATTCAACACCCTAGGCTCGATACCACTGTTAGTAAACGGTCCCGTATACGCAGCGGAAATAAAAAAAATAATATAACAAGGATAGTTTACATGAGCGAAGATCAAGGGATATAATTTTTACAATTTTATCATAATAAGATCGTAGAAATATTAAACATAAGTTAAGAGAAACAAACGCACGTTGGAGGCTCCTCGAAATTTGTTAACGAATGTTTTGCTACCGATCCAAGTGTAGGATCGAACCCTCCGTAGTCCACACGAAGACAATTCAAAAAGAACCAAAGAGGGATTTGCTAGATCCTCTTTGGCTTCAAGATTAGGAAGAAAAACAAATCAATTGAAATTGATTTTGGGCAATGGTGTTATCCCGCATGGGAGTGGAAGAGAGGGGGCGTGTGTTTTGTTTTTCCAAAGAAAATCTCTCTTCATGAAAAAATCACATTTTTTCTTTTTTATAGTAAAAAACAATTTGCCCTAATCCCATATGGAATAGGCTTGGGCTCCAACCCAAACGCCCCATGTTGCCAAATACTCCCCAATTTGATTTATTTTATTTTCCATCATTATCTCAATTAAAATCAATTAATATATATTAACATTTAACAATAATGATAATATATTTAAATATGTGCGAACACACATTTAAACATAATTTCACTTATTTAATTTTTTCTAACAAATTAAATAAAGGCTACTTACCTCAGAAATTTAATTACACCCGTGAAATTACCTAAAATATCATTTCGTCCTTAAAAAAGACGAAAACGCCCTCTTCTTTCTTCTTGGATCTTAAATTGTCTTCTATGTGTGTGACCCATAGGCTCCTTTTTCATCATATCGCAGTGTATAGTATCGCGATTAACACCATAATCGTCCTCACTAATACACGACCAAGATTGGCCCCTAGCAAGGCATCATGGCCACCCGGGATGGATTCTTGGGATTGAAATTGGTAAGCCCTACTTGGGTCAACGATATGTACCGTGCAATTCGATCCTTTCATCATACGTTATCTCGACGAGACGAAGGCATAGAAATAGTGTCAACCTTTTGGTTACTCCTCCCGATATTATTTATTCAGCTGGACCCAATAACCCGTATTATAAACTCGGATAGAAGCAACACTCCAATCCCTAGTAAGGGCCACGCTTTTTAGGGTGTCATTGCCATATACTAAATTGCGCCGTGGAGATAACTTTCTCCCCATACCCGGGAGTGATGAATCCTCTCAATCCACCATACTTTCTTGATACACTCCTGATACAGCCCAATCACCACCGTATTGACAAAGAAAATTCTCCCCCGAAAATAACGTTAGGCTTAGTGTCAAACTACACCAATCGGTGCACAAGGCGCCCTAGTGATCTCAAGTCTAAGGATCACATGCACCACATTCGTTAGGGAGGATTTGTTCCATAGACAACCTTGGGGTTACCATCCATATGGAATCCTCTCGGTGGGTCAATCCAAAGAACTTGCCTTGCCCCGGGTGGTGTAATCGCCAAATATAAGCACCCATGTGTTGCACTGTTGTCACCAAACAACCTTGACAAGTGAATCGAGGTCCACTGTTTCTTTCGACAAGGTCGTTCAACAACTATGATAGCCTTTACCGTATTATCTGTGCCCTTACTTTAGAATATCCGCTACTGGACGCTTTCTAGAATGGGCCACCATATGTGCTCATAGGGTTCTCCACTATCAAGATTTGAAACACTTGATGCCCTCGCACGTTCTACCATTCTAAGGACATATATCAATACATATTGCAATAATAATGATTTACGCGATATAGAATAAGATGCCTTTTTATTATTAATTAATGAACATTATTACAAAGAGTCAATTCTACAATAATTGATTGGCTCTAGGGCACCTACTCCAACAAGTACTTCTTAGAAAATATTCATTTTCTAGGAAGACACGTGATCGAGCAACAAAAATTTTGTGCTCTTAGGGTAGTAGAAATAGTATCCTTTGGTCTCCTTTGGATATCCCACAAATATACATTTACAAAGGGATTTTGGGGCCCGGAAACTTGTTCGAAGTCAATTTCTTAACATAAGCTTGCAACCCCAAATCCTTAGATAAGATAAGTTGGGCTTTCGCCCCGCTCCATGCTCATATGGAGTCTTATCTACCAGACTTTGATGGCACACGTTCAAAACGTGAGTCGCGATCTCTAGGGCATAACCCCGAGCGATGTAGGTAAATCACTAAAACTCATCATAGGGCCCTAACCATATAAAGTAAGGTCCCGTTCCTTCCTTTTAGACACTCCATTGTGTTCCCCGGGGTGTATAGAGGGTGAGTTGTGATACTTATCCCACATTCCTTCAAAGTACTCTCAAAACCCTTGAGCTTAAGTATTCACCTCCTTCCAATCGGACGAAGAGGCTTTAATACTTTTGCCCAATATAATTCGTACTTCATTTTCTGAATTCCTTGAATTTATCAAGGCTTCAGATTTATGTCTCATAAGGTAGACATAAGCCATATCTTACTTTGAAATCATTAGTAAATGTGATAAAGTATGAATATCCACCTCTGGCCTCACCGTAGTGGACCCACATACATCCACTTATGGATGATGCCTACGGACTTAAGTAGGCAACTTTCACTTTGTCTGTGAAAGAAAGACTTGGTCATCTTGCCCTAAGAGGCATGACTTGCATACCTCAAATGGACTGAAAGTCAAAGGGTCCAAAACTCCATCCCTTTAAAAAGTTTTGCAATGCGAGTCTTATTAAAATGACCACACAGCGGAAGATTAATGTCTGTTTTGATCGCTATGTTTAGCTTTCTTGTTTCAATATTGAGAATATCTTTATTGTTTAACTCAAGAACATATAATCCATTATATAACCTTGCAATTCCAAATAGGGAATACCATTCAAAACTAAATGACAACAATCCATTAGATATCTCAAAATGATACCTTATATTATCCAAAGCGGATACCCGAAATAATATTTTTAGAAATAGATGGTACGTGATACAAGCTTATGTAGTTTCCAATAACAAGCCCGTAGGCAAAGATAAACAATAAGTCCCTATAGCCATGCAAAGCCACATGTTGCTCCATTTCAACTCGTAGGTCCACCTCTCCCTTCACCTTGGCCAAGTACTCACCCTGCCTTCGCCTTAGTCCCTACACATCAGTTACAAATGTGAATACCACATCTGTGTCAATGACCCCAGATGTTGAAAGAGAGAGAAATTAATCTCAAATCATAAAAATACCTAAAGTCGTTTAGCATCCCGACTTCTTCTTGGTCTTGAGAAAGGCCTTGCAGGAGTTTTCCTCCTTAGGCCAGGCTTGCCACAAAATAAGCGGAACTACCTTGCCCTTCCCTCCCTCCTACCACTTTCTCGGGTGGACAAGGGCACTTCCCGTCCTTTGGGCTTGGTTGGGCTTGGGCTTCCCGGGTTTGGGCCTTGGGCCCTTCCTTCCTTACCCTTACCATTACCTCTTTGCTACCGGTAGGCAACCCAGAAAACAAGCTTGGACTTTTTCAAGTCTTGGCTTTGTAGACCTCAACATGTTCAAAAAGTTCTGGATGGGGTTTTGTCCATCATGTTCATATTGAAATTCCACTATGAACGGGAGGGCATAAAAAGTCAGGGCAAAGGATTGCAGAATTAAATCCATTTGTAATTCTTTACATCCAAGGGCCCAACCCTTCCCAGTCTCAAGGCCTTTCTCATGTGCTCGATCATCTTGAGCACATGAGGACCAAACTTGGACTCCCTCAACGGACAACTCCCAAACGTGCTTTACACCTTGTACCTCTCCATGTTAAGCATTTGTTTTAAAAAGCTCCTTGAGGTGTAGAATAATGGAAAGAAAGCTGCTATATTCTCATGCTCCTTTTGGCAAGGAATAAGGTTGTCATCGATGCTAACATCAAGCATTGAACACTATCAAGATCATCAAGGGAACTTTGATAAGTATCCTTTACTTCCTAATGGTATCAGGATCGTGGCTCACCATGTATGCCTTTTCAAGGATCTACAATTTCTTTTCGACTTGAGTATAATCCGAAGATTACGATACCGGATATGAAAGGAATTGGATCCACCTTTTACGGGCTTTTCTTTCGATTATCGGTCGCAGGTTCATAATGCTCATTTAGTGAATCTACAATTGCGAGAAAAATAAAGTCATTATAAAGTTCATTATTATTTAATATGGTATTTTATTAAATGATGCTCACCTTATTTTCTTTTACTCCAAGTCAATAAAGGCGCTCCACTTTATTAACTCAAAAGGGGAAAGCCCATTGACTTTCTAGTGGATCAAAGATCCCATCGCCCATTTCAAACCTTTGTTTTTTAGCCGAACAAGCCAAAATTAGTTGATTAGGTAGGCCAACAAACTTAATCCACACGCTTAATAGCTCTACTATCAACCTCAAATGCGAAAAAGCCAACAAGCCAATCACACAATCCAATGTGTAACATCTACTGAAAACTAGTACAATGCATGCAATTAACAATGGAAAATTGGGCCCAAAATGTTTCTTTTCATTATAATTCACATGTCTTTTTTATACACAAAGGTTCTGTTTACAAAGTGCATTTCAAAAAGACAAAATAGGGACAGGTGTAGCTATTGCTCCTCGCGCGCCCCGACGCCTCCCAACGCACATCACCTAGAACTCGCATCCACAAAGGGAAAAATACGGGGTGAGCACAAATAATGCTCAGGTAAGTAAAACTCTCTACCCGTTTCTTCTTTTGTCCCGTCCCGTGTGTGACTCTTAATTCTTTCCCTTTTTCTAATCTGTTTCTATTTCTGCCCTTTCTAATAACATCATGGCCCTCATCTATGGAGTACGCACGGATGGCGTTCACACAGGACCATCTCACTTTCTCATTGGCTATTGGGTGGAATTCACACAGGACCACCCGTTCTTAGTGACTACGGAGGGTGAGGATCACAAAGCACTAACTCGGTTCTTTCTAACTATCGGGTGGAGATCACCTAAGGCACCTACCCGTTCCTCATGGGGAAATTTGGGTACGATCACAAGCATTTTACCCGTCTCTCTAGTCAACTATCGGTGGAACGATCACAAAAGCATCAACCCGCTTATACTAGCCATTGGATGATGATCACAAAGCATCAACCTACATATCTCTTAATTAATCGGTTTAGTGGTCACAAAGCATCTACCCATTTTATTACTCATTGGGTGACGATCACTAAGCATCGACCCATCTCTTAGGAGCCATTGGACGGATGATGATCACAAAGCATCAATCCGATTCCCCATACGGTCGGGTGATGATCACAAAGCATCATCCCAACTATACTACTCTTCTAACTCATTCTATTGTAGCATTTTTCAATGCTCTCTACCCTTAAGAGGTAATTTTTACCCACTAAGCTCTCTACTCATAGGGTATTTCTAAACCACAGTTTCCTACTCTTTCTTAGGTCACTTGTCATGCATATAACAATGCACATGGATGATTCATCTCTACTAATGCACTTTGTGAAATGCCAACATGCAATGTTGCAGAATTAGGGTTCATTACTCACACTCAAACCTCTATTAGGCATTTCATCAAACAACTCATGTGCACTATAAAACTCTATCATAGCCATGAATCTAAAACTTTTCCTAACCATCCAAAATGGGGAAAAAACCCTTCACGAAGCCATAATAACTTTGTCAAACAAAACACTTCCAAAAAGGGTTCCATAATGCCCCCTTAAATTCCATCTCAACTACCTTGCCAAACCAACAAACCCATTTCTCAAATTTGCAAAGGCATAAACAATCACAAAGCATAGAAATCTCTATTTAATCCTTCATACATGCTATAATACATGTACATCACATACATACATCATTTCTATCAAAACCCTAATCAAGAAATTTCATAAATCTCAACTTGGGTTGGGTTTTTACCCCTTACTTGTTATGGAGAGACTCACCAAATCCTCTTTCCACTTGGTTTTCTTGGCTATTCTCTCTACTCATAACCAAAAGAATGAAAACCCTCAAAAAACCAAAATGAACTAAAATCCACAAATCACACAACTTAAGGAGAAATCCTTACCTTAGGAAGCCTTAGGTTGTTTTTCTATACCCCAAATCACTTCCCCAAAAACCCTTGAAATTCCTTGAACAAAGAAAAGAGAACTTGAGAGGAGAAGAATGAAGGGTTGCGTTTTTTGGAGGAAGAAGAATGAGGGTTTGCTAACTCTTAATTCCTTTTAATGAAATATAAACACACTCATTCCCATTTTGCCCTTACTCTTCTTTGAAATTCATCCATATCCTTTGATTCATTACAATCTCACCCCATACCAACCACATTCTCCATGGAAAATCCTTACAATTAACTCCCCACTTTCTCCGCTTTAGTTAGGGGTACAAAGGTCAAATAGCCCTTAGGGGAAGAAAATATCTAAAAACTCAAATCAACCTTTTATTCGGGGCTGCGCGCGGGGGGCCAGAAAAAACTGTCGCGCGGCCCGATCGCGCAGCTTCCGTGGCTTCAACCTCTCTTGCGCGCGGAGGATTCTTCTTCGCCCGCTGAGAACCGACCCACCGGGAAACCCTTCTTCGTTTTCACCAACCTTTGGGTGGGGGCAACATTCAACATAACACTCAAACAAACAAATATAACAAAAACCAACTTTCGATTAAGGCGAAAAGAAGGAAACAATAACAACGCACCTCGGCTGGGCATTATAATTCTTCCCCCTTAAAGAATTTCGTCCCCTAAATTCAAACAAATAACTCGGAACGATTCTCGCATGTCCCGCCTTCTACTTCCCAAGTGGCTTTCTTCCAACTTTGTGATTCCTCCAAAGGACCTTCACTAGCGGAACACTCTTGTTCGAAGTTCTTAACAATTCGATCTAAAATACAGGCCTGACGTTCTTCATATACTAGATTCTCTTGTTACTTCAACGTCTTCTACGCCTTTCGGGAGGGACATGGAGGATCACTTACATACTTTCGTAGCATCGAGACATGGAAGACATCGTGCACCTGTCCATGCTAGGTGGTAGTGCCAATCTATAGGGCCACCTTCCCCCACTTTCGCCCAAGATCTCAAAAGGACCTACAAACCTCGGTGCTAACTTCCCTTTGGTTCCCAAAGCGCATGACTCGGGCTTGTAGGGAAACTTTCAAACACTTTGTCACCCAACCCTTGGAATTCCACCTCTTTTTCCTCTTCTTGTCGCATAACTCTTCTCGCGATCTTGGGCTTGTTTCATTCTACTTGGATCACCTTCACATCTTCTTACTAGTTTCGAGTCATCCCTCTGGCCCAAGAGCGGTACTCAACTCATCTCTCTCTCCTACTTCATCCCAATAGCGGTGACCTACATCGTCTACCATACAAAGCCTCGTAAGGTGCCATTCTAATTGTAGGTCGATAAGCCCCCTGATTGTTGTAGGCCAAAATTCTACTAATGGTAACATCTCAAGCCGTGGATACTGTAATCCATGCAATGGGCAGCTCAACATATCCTCGGGAGCACTGATTCGTTCTCTCGGCCTTTGGCCATCTGTCGAGGATGATAGCAGACTAAATGCTAACAGGTTACCCAAACTCCTCTCAGAAACTTGTCCGTAGCCCGAAACAAATCTGGAATTTCTATCTCGATACTATAGCCTTAGGCACACCATGCAATCTCCCGACTATCTCCTTAAGGTAAATCGGGGCCAGGCCCGATCTGCGGTGGTACTTATCCTTTCTTTGGGAGGAAATGGGGCTGATTTGGTTGCTTGTCCACAATCACCCATATAGCATTATACCCTCTCGTTACTCCGGGGAGACCCAGTGATAAAATCCATCGAAATGCTCTCCCATTTCCACTGGGATACTCAATGGGTGAAGCAATCCCTTGACGTTGGTCACAGGTTGGTTTCCCTCCGGTTTTCCACCCGCCGATAAAGTTAGGGTTAGGCATTTAGCTACAAACTTTTCGCAATGTCCTTCTTCATACGACCACCAATAGCCTTTCTTGATATCTGATACATCTTGGTTGCTCCGGATGAGCGGTGTACGGTGTGTCATGAGCCTCTAAGAGGATTTTTCTTTGTTTAACTCTTTTGGAGGAATGCACAACGATTTCTCCAAATAGAGGGCACCATCTCTCACAAAGAACTCTATGTCTTGCCCTCATGCACTTGCCCGAACTATTTTCGACACCACTCCATTCACCATTTGCTTTTCTCTAATTTCCTCTAGTAAAGAGACTGTACCACTAGGGCGGGCAATTCTTCCCTTAACCACCTCAATCTTGCTCCTTAGACAATTCTTCTATTAACTCTTTCTCGTCGTAGCCGGAAAAACATGAGTTTTTCTACTCAAGGCATCTTTGCTACTACATTGGCTTTCCTGGGTTTGGTACTTGATCTCACAATCATAATCCTTGACAGCTCTAACCACCTTCTCTCGCCTCATATTCAACTCCTTTTTGAGTGAAGAAGTACTTCAAACTCTTATGATCGGTGTAGATATTACTCTTCACACCATAAAGGTAATGCCTCCATATCTTTAAAGCAAAGACCCACTGTGCTAACTCTAGGTCATGCGTAGGGTATCTGGTCTCGTACTCTTTCAATTGACTCATAAGCATAAGCTATAACCCTCCCTACCTCCTAATCGTATCAAACACAGGCGGAGTCCCTCGCAAGAAGGCGTCAGTATAAATGTGCATAATCTACACCCTCCCGTGGTAACACTAGTACGAAGGCTGATGTTAACCTTTTCTTCAACTCTTGGAAGCTTTCTTCTCAAAGGCTGTGACCAGGACAAAAAGGAGTTTTACGCTTTGGTAAGAGTCAGTCAATGGTTTAATGCCCAGGCGAATCCGCTACAAATCGCCGGTAGTAGCTGCTGGCCTCCTAAGAAACTCCTGATTTCTTTCTTATTGCTCTGGCTTCTTATTCCTGGCCAGATTACTCCCGCACTTTACTCGGATCTACAAATCCCCTCCCCTTCGACACGGTATGACCCGGGGAATATCACTTGGTTCACCCAAAACTCACACCCAAGGAAAATTTAGCACACAACTTCTTTTCTCTCGGCCGTTGCAATACTAATCCCAAGTGTTTCTCATGTTCTTCTCTTGACTTTGAGTAAATCGGAATGTCGTCGATGAAGACAACAATAAGGGCCCGATCCAAGTACTCGTGAAATACCTGTTCATCAAGTCCATAAAAGCTACGGGGGCATTGGTCAAACCAAACGGCATCACTACAAATTCATAATGCCCATACCTTATGCGAAAGGTAGTCTTAGCCACATCTTGTTCAACCACTCTCTGATGATACCGGGACCTCAAATCAATTTTGGGAGAACAACTGCCAGCTCCTTTCAGCGATCAAAAAGATCATCTATCGGGTAGGTGGTGCCTTTTTTTATTCTTCTTTGTAACTTTATTCAACTCCCCATAATCAATACACATCCTTAGTGATCCATCCTTCTTTTTCACAAGCGATGTTGGAGCTCCCCAAGGGGAATGACTTGAAGTCGGATAAAGCCTTTATCTAACTTGACTCTTGGAGTTGCTTCTTTAATTCTTGGAGCTCAGGGTGGGGCCATTCGATAAGGGGCTTTGGATATTGGTCTGTCCACGGTGCTAGTTCGATACTAAATTCTACCTCTCTCTCTGGAGGCAAACCCGGTAACTCTTCCGGAAACATATCTAGAAAGTCTCGAACTACGGCACCCTACGGGATCTCTAACTATGGAACATCACCACTGCACTACATGGGCAATATAACCGAACACCCCTTTCTCAACATCTTCTGGCCTTTACATTACTAATCGGGCATGCTCAGTGATGGCCGGCCTTCTCCAAAACTAAACTTATCTCCACAATCGAGGTTAAACCTCGCTTCTTTTCCGGACAGGTCAATCTCTACTCCCATACCTCCCTAGGAAATCCATGCCCTGAATCACATCAAAGTCGGGCATATCAAAAACTATTAAGTCAACTGGGTTAACTCTCTGCTGGATCACTAAGGACTCTTTTAACAAAATCTCTTGAGTCACAACACTAACCCCATCGGGTAGTTCTATCTTAATGGGTGAGTCGCTCTAGTAGGTTTCAAACCTAATCTCTCAAGCATCCCATAAGATATAAATGAATAGGTAGCACCCGAATCAATTAAAGCATATAAAGGGGAATTTGCATGAAATAATAAGCCCGACCCATAATGGCTGATGGGTAGCCTCTGCTTCCCCCTATGTGCCACGGTAAAAACTCTGGCGGCGCAGCATCCTCACGAGGCAGCTTGGTGGAAGAGGAGCTTTACAATCCCTCATCATGTGCCTGGTTGTCGGCACCTATAGCACACTCTCGATCCTTGGACACTCTCCCAGGTGGTTCTTCCCACACTTAGGGCAAGGAGGAAACCCTTCCGTTCGAGGTCGCTTATTCCTCCCACTCCTTTCTATGTTGTCTATCTTGAAATTTCTTCTTGATTCTTCATGTCTTTACCTTTTTCACCCTCATGTCTCTCTCTCGAGGAGGCGGAGGGTAGCTCCTTCGGTTCTCTGCCGAGGATCCTACGGGAAGATTTTATTCTCAAAAATCTCCGCCTTCATTGCCCGCCTCAAGGCCTCTACTTTGTAATTCCGAGGAGGGTTGGGGCTTGTCATAATATCGAGGGCTATCTCGGCTTCAATCCATGCACAAACTTATCCCTTCTCGGGGCCGGAGTGCTAACTATTCCCGGTGCAAACCTTGCAAGGGCGTTGAACTTCAGTACTCTTTCCACGCGCTAACCCCTTGGCGTAGGTGATAAATTCTTGGACCTTCTCATGAACTTGGTCCTCGATCTATACTCGACTCAAACTTGCCTAAACTCTTCCCACGTCATTCTTGTTGCGTCGTGAGTTTCTTCCATCAATTCCCACCAAATTCGGGCATCACCCGAAACAAGAAACTGCATACCGGATCTTCTCCCCGGTCGACATGGGAAATAAACCCGTGGCTCGTTCCTCGGCCCAAGCCACTCTTCGCTACTCTTGGATCCGTAGTACCTTAAACTAGGGCGATGCTGCTAGAGACCATAAATCGGTTCAACTCCGTTACATGCTTGGGGAGGTACCGGTTGCCCTCTCTCTACGGGCGTGGTGACGGTACTTATGCTTGGGGTACTACTCTCCCCCTAAGTTTCAGCCATAACTTCTTTGTACAATTCCCGGATTCTAGCTTCATCCAAGGGAGGCGTAGACTGCAGTGGGTTAGAGTTCTCCTTCATTCACCACACCTTTACCGCGATTTGATAACTACGCCTCATCTACAAAATGATCACGCTAATGAACTCAAGAAACAATTACGTAAGGAAAGAATTACTCACCACGATCGGTTAGAGGGCGTCGTGGCGATGAGAATAGTACCTTTGTTCAATCCCAAAATCTTTGCTCACGATACCAAAAATGTAACATCTAAAAACTAGTACAATGCATGCAATTAACAATGGAAAATTGGGCCCAAAATGTTTCTTTTCATTATAATTCACATGTCTTTTATACCACAAAGGTTCTGTTTACAAAAGTGCATTTCAAAAGACAAAATAGGGGAGCAGTGTAGGCTATTGCTCCTCGCGCGCCGGACGCCCCTCCAACCGCAACATCACCTAGAACTGCATCCACAAAGGAAAAATACGGGTGAGCACAAATAATGCTCAGAGTAAAACTCTACTGCTCGTCCCTAGTGTGTGACTCTTAATTCTTTCCTTTTCTGTCTGTTTCTATTTCATTTCTAATAACATCATGGCCTCATCTTACCGGAGTGCGGCCTGGGATGGCGTTCACACAAGCACCATCTCACTCTCTATGGCTATTGGGTGGAATTCACACAGTGCCAACCCGTTCTTAGTGAAACTCCCAGTGAGGGATCACAAAGCACTAACTCGGTTCTTTCTAACTATCGGGTGGAGATCACCTAGCACCTACCCATTCCTCATGAAATTTGGGTACGATCACCAAGCATTTACCCAGTCTCTAGTCACTATCGGGTGATGATCACAAAGCATCAACCCGCTTATACTAGCCATTGGATGATGATCACAAAGCATCAACCTACATATCTCTTAATTAATCGGGTAGTGGTCACAAAGCATCTACCCATTTCTATTACTCATTGGGTGACGATCACTAAGCATCGACCCATCTCTTAGGAGGGCCATTCGGATGATGATCACAAAGCATCAATCCGATTCCCATATGATCGGGTGATGATCACAAAGCATCATCCCAACTATACTACTCTTCTAACTCATTCTATTGTAGCATTTTTCAATGCTCTCTACCCATTAGAGTAATTTTACCCACTAAGCTCTCTACTCATAGGGTATTTCTAAACACAAAGTTTCCTACTCTTTCTTAGGTCACTTGTCAATGCATATAACAATGCACATGGATGATTCATCTCTACTAATGCACTTGTGAAATGCTAACATGCAATGTTGCAAGAATTAAGGTTCATTACTCACACTCAAACCTCTATTAGGCATTTCATCAAACAACTCATGTGCACTATAAAACTCTATCATAGCCATGAATCTAAAACTTTTCCTAACCATCCAAAATGGGGAAAAAACCCTTCCCACGAAGCCATAATAACCTGTCAAACAAAACACTTCCAAAAAGGGTTCCATAATGCCCCTTAAATTCCATCTCAACTACCTTGCCAAACCAACAACCCATTTCTCAAATTTGCAAGGCATAAACAATCACAAAGCATAGAAATCTCTATTTAATCCTTCATACATGCTATAATACATGTACATCACATACATACATCATTTCTATCAAAACCCTAATCAAGAAATTTCATAAATCTCAACTTGGGTTAGGTTTTACTTACTTGTTATGGAGAGACTCCACCAAATCCTCTTTCCACTTGGTTTTCTTGGCTATTCTCTCTACTCATAACCAAAAGAATGAAAACCCTCAAAAAACCAAAAATGAACTAAAATCCACAAATCACACAACTTAAGGAGAAATCCTTACCTTAGGAAGCCTTAGGTTGTTTTCTATACCCCAAATCACTTCAAAAACCCTTGAAATTCCTTGAACAAAAGAAAAGAGAACTTGAGAGGAGAAGAATGAAGGGTTGCGTTTTTGGAGAAGAAGAATGAGGGTTTGCTAACTCTTAATTCCTTTTAATGAAATATAAACACACTCATTCCCATTTTGCCCTTACTCTTCTTTGGAAATTCCATCCATATCCTTTGATTCATTACAATCTCACCCCCATACCAACACATTCTCCATGGAAAATCCTTACAATTAACTCCCCACTTTTCCTGCTAGTTAGGGGTATAAAGGTCAAATAGCCCTTGGGGAAGAAAATATCTAAAACTCAATCAACCTTTTATTCGGGCTATCGCCGCGGCGAAGAAAATCCGCGGCGAAACTGTCTAGCAGCTTCCCCCGTGGCTTCAACCTCTCTTCGTCGCGGCGAAGATTCTTCTTCGCCCCGGCGAAGCACGGCAGACTGAAATTCTTCTGCTTTCAACCAATTTCAGGGCAACATTCAACATAACACTCAAACAAACAAATATAACAAAAACCAACTCGATTAAGGGCGAAAGAGGAAACAATAACAACGTACCTCAAGCGGGGCGTTACACAATGGCTCCAACCATTGTCCTCAAGTGTGATTCTTAGTATCAGTAGAGTGGACACTACATGCCACCACGTACACACAATATGTGTACTACTCTACTATGCCTATGACATGTTTATCAACCTTCGCTTCAACGAACAAGCAAAACCGTCATTTTAAGTCGACCCATCACCATTAAGGAAAACTCCAATGCATTTTAACGTCCCACTGGTAGAAGTGTACCCTTCACTTTGGTGAACAAGGTTTCGATGAACAGTGGTTTGATTAAAACCATGGTGGTGGAAAGCTTACATGACTTAATATACTTTAATTGAGGGTTTGTTATTTAATGTCTCACCAGATTATTATCTTTGTTAGAATGACATTGTTTGGCATGTTATTCAACATTCAACCTTAGCATGCACTCTAAACACAATATTAAAACGTGCCAGTACATGGCCCAGCTAAAACCGATTTCCTTGAGCCTAGAGGAATTGGTGGGTCACCTAGGGTTCCTGTAATAAATATCTTGAGTCTTCAAGTATGGTTGCCTCGTCCTTTGCTCCATCTTTCAGTACATTGCAAAAACATAATTCTAAATTTACAATAAGAATAATTATAAAAATTCTTTATATCAATAAATTTAGAAACCTTGATTTACATTCGAGGGGAATGAGATGAGAAGAGAATGTACATTGAGAAGAGGAGAAAGGTAGGACACGCAAGCCCTATTTAATAAATTTACAACCATACATACCCATAATTTTTTTTTTAAAACATTCATCATAGGTCTAAGGCTCATGTACCGGGCACCATGCAATATACAAACAAGTACATAGCATACATTTCAAAAACAATCAATTTTTGAAATTGGTGGGTTAATTATTAAATACCCCCTGACAATTTACAGATCTGTATTTGGTCCAAAAGTTTTGAAACTTTACAATCTGACCCTTGCGCACTCGGAAGTGCGCTCGCTGCGGCGATGAGTTAGATTGCTGCAATGTGCGCTGGTTAACTTGTTGTTCACGCTCTACATGCGACGCCATGGCGATGGGTTATATCATCGTGGCGAGAGTTGATTTCGTAATCAACGTGAACGCCAAACAAGCACGCTGCGGCGATGGGATCGCTGCGAAGAGCTTGCACTGATCTGTAGCTTCGGATCAATTCAAACAATAACCAAAAACACACCAAACGGATTTTGTAATTAATCATACACACTGATTTCAACAAAAATCCATCACCCAATATACCAAACTTGTAGATCATCAACAAATCAAAATTAATCGATTAATTGATTTCTTAAAACATGCTTTTAAGGCAGATTTTACGCATATTCTTTAAGGCAACATATTATTAATCAAATACATGTAATCAACCATCCACATAAGACTATAAAATCTGGTACCCTAGGCTCTGATACCACTGTTAGGAAGTGATCCATTTACGTAGCGGAAATCAAAAACTTTTAACAATACGGATCTTCCATAGAACCAAGATCAGAGCACAAATATACAGTTTATATCAAAAAAAGAATCTGCAAAAAATTAATCTAGAGTTTAAGAAATCATACGCACGTTTGGAGGCTCTTCCAAGTTGTCTCGGAAAGTATTTTGCTACCGACCCAAGTATAGGATCGAACCGATGTAGTCCACACGAAGATAATCGCAAGGGACTACAAAGGGATTTGCTAGATCCTCTTTAGTCTAAAGAACAAAGAAGAAAAGAAATGAATTTGATTTTTCAATCAAAAACAAAACTGGCATGGGAGAGAGTTTTGGGGGCTGTGTGTTTTCTCTTTTAATGAATAGTGAATAAATGAAAAACTCTTTCCTTTTACAAATAACCTTTTTCTTTTATAGTAAAATTTAATTGCCCTATTCCCATATGGAATACGCTTGGGCTCCAACCTAAACACCCCTTGTTTCCAAACACTCCCAATTAGATATTTATTTTAATTCATCATTATCTCAATTAAAATCAATTAATATATATTTAATATATATATTAACATTTAACAATAATGATAATTTATTTAAATATATGCTAACACATATTTAAATGTAATTTCACTTATTTAATTTTTCTAACAAATTAAATAAAAGGCTACGACCTGAACAAATTTAATTGCATTGTGAAATTACCAAAATACCCTTTGCCTAAAAAGACGAAAACGCCTTTCTTACTTCCTGAGTCTTAAATTATCTTCTATGTGTGTGACCCATAGGCTCCTCATCATATGCAATTAACACCAATTAATCGTCTCACTAATACACAGACCAAGATTGGCCCCTAGCAAGGCATCATGGCCACCCGATAGATTCGGATTCAACAAATTAGCTACCTTCCAACGATATGGTTATCGTACAATTTGATCCTTTCATCATACGTTATCTCGTCGAGACAAAGGCATAGAAATAGTGTCAACCTTTGGTTACTCTTGATATTATGTATTCAGGTTTGGGACGGACCAATGCTTTGTATTATAAAGCTGGATAGAGCAACAACTCAATCCCACGTGGCCACAGTTTTAGTGTCATTGCCATATACTGAATTGCGCCGTGAGATAACTTCTCATGTACCCGGGAGTGATGAATCCTCTGTCAATCCATCGTAGTCTTGATACACTCCTTGATGCAGCCAATCACCACCGTATTGACAGCTCTGAATAGAACTGCATTAGGCTAGTGTCAAACTACACCAATCGGTGCACAAGGCGCTCCGGTGATCTCAAGTCTAAGGATCACATGCACCACCATTCGTTAGAGGATTTGTTCCATAGACACTGGGGTTACCATCCATATGGAATCCTCTGGTGGGTCAGTCAAGTGAACTTGCTGCGGTGTATTTGCCTACAGCAAGCACCCATGTGTTGCACCAGGTTGTCACCAAACAACCTTGACAAGTGAGATCAATCACTGCCTTTCGACAGGGTCATTCAACACTATGATAGCCTTACCATATTATCTGTGCCCTTACTTTAGAATAATACTGGGGCGAAGGACGTTTCTAGAGTGGCCACTATATATGTTCGTAGGGTTCTCACTATCAAGATTTGAAACACTTGATACCCTCGTCACGGTTTTACCATTCTAAGAACATATATCAATACATATTGCAATAATAATGATTTACTCGATATAGAATAAAATGCCTTTTATTGATTAATGAACATTATTACAAAGAGTCAATTCCACAATAATTGATTGGCTCTAGGGCATCTACTCTAACATTCCAAAGAAATTAATTAACCGGGTATTAAGTAATTATTATTTTATTTATCCAGTAATAATCATTCAATATTTAAAACATGTAGACATCAATATACATACATACATATATACATATATATAAATAATGATACTTTATTTATTTAGAATATACATACGATAATATATATATTTAAATAAAATTCAATCTTACAAATTAAATTCAATAAGGGATTAGGATCCAGACAACAACCTTTCTAGCAAATTTAATAGCTCCGTAAGATTGACCAAAGTACCCTTTGTCTATAAATGACAAAAATGCCCTCACTCGTTATCTTCTTTCAATTGCCTTTTAAATGTGTGACGCATAGGCTCCTCATCATATCAACAGTAAGTAATATCACGGTCAACACCCTATTAATCGTCTCATTACACACAAACCAAGATTGACCTCCTACAAGGCATCATGGCCACCCAATAGATTTGGATTCAACGTATTCGCTACTTGTCAACAGTATGGTTACCATGCAACCAAATCATTTCATCATCTATTATCTCATCAAATTTTAAAGCATAGAAATAATGTCAGCTTCAAGTATGAACCATGTTTACATATTCAAATTCGATTATCGGACTAATCGACCAACCAAGCAACAACTCGATTCCACTGTGGCCATAGATTTAAGGTTGTTGTCTCTTATCGAATATCTCAACGAGATAATTTCTCTTGTACCTAAGATTGATGAATCCTTTGTCGATCCACCATAGCAATAGTGTACTTCTCAATGCAGCCATCACCACCATATTGATAACCCTGAATAGGATTACGTTAGGCTAGTGTCAAACTACACCAATGTTTACACACGGCGCTATGGTGATCTCAAGTGTAAGGACCACATGCACCACCATCCATTAGAGTATGTATTCCATAGACATTGGGGTTACCATCTATATGGAATCCTCTGTATAGGCCAGTCTAGTGAACTCTTGAATAACAAGCACCGATGCGTCGTAACAAGTGATAATCCTAGGATTATACTGTTTAATCTAGGCTTTTCGACCAGATTTTGGATACTTCTTCTTTCGTTTGTGCCTGAATTGCAACTTAATTTCATATATTTTATGTTTCAGGCCAAAATGTGCAATTAGAGCAAATACTGAGCGGAATTGAGTTTCTGGACCAAGAAGCAAGCGAATCTCAGGATTCGGGGAAGTTCTAATGCAGATTCAAAGTACTATGAAGCTTGTTCCTATTGGAGATCACTAAAGATTGAAGATTCAAGCAAGGAAGCAAGCGGAGGGCAATTTTGTAATTTTAGAATAGTTCAAAAAAGTCGCCGCAACAAAGTTCTTTCTTTGCCGCGGCGATAAACTCTCGGGTCAGATAGTGAATTAGAAGCCAACTCGATGCCACGGGAAGTTTAATCTTCGTTGCGGCAAAGTCTGCAATTTTCAGTTATTAAAATTGTGCGTTTTAATTGTATTAAGAGAGTCTTAGGGTTGAGGGATCGACTATATAAGTGGGACATAGTCATTTTAGAAAGGGTTCGACTTTGTTTGGAAAAAGAAGAGAGAAATTGAAGATTGGAAGTCTTGAGGTTCATCAATTAGGGAAGATCTTACTCCCTTTTCATTATTCCATCATGTTGAGTTCTTTGTTTACAATTTTTATTTTGATTTGCTTTAATTTTAGTATGAACTAACTCACTTTTGGGTTAGGGTTTTGATGTAATTGGGATTTTAATGTCTAATCAATAAATTGATGTTGCTTTTACATTCTATTGCATGGATTGTGTAATTGCTCTTGTTTTTATTGAAATTACTTGTTGAGCATGATGAGACTGAGAAGTGACTCATGTATTAGCTTCTTAGGGTAATTGTCATTGATTAACTGAATGCTAGAGATAGGTTTGAGAATCAATGAAATCAATTTAGGATTCCATTTAGCTTAAAGGACTTGGAACTATTAACCTTCAATTTATTGGGTGCGGAAGCTTAATAAGGATAAGTAGGAAAACATAGCCTGAGAAGGTATGTTTTGCATGTTAGGTATCCAATTTATAATCCTTGCATGTGAATGTAGAAGTAACAGAAATCATAGATTAATTCATAAAATCCTAGTGAAGTCAAAACCCTAACCGCTTTGTTTTAATTGATATTTCTCTTGAATTGATATTGCTTTCATTAGTTAGATTTTAAACTACGTTGTGAGTTTTGTTTTAACTTTAGCTTGATTTTTCTCCTGCAAATCCAAACACGTTTCGTTTACTCCAACTTGATACAAAACTAGGAAAATCAGTGCTTAACACGCAATCCTCGTGGGAACGATACTCTACTTATTACTTTATTACTTTTTGCGACTAGTGTACTTGCTACACATTGCATGTTTGTTCAAACAATGCATCAACAAGTTGTCACCAAACAACCTTGACATGCGAGATTTGTCACTACCTTTTGGCAGGGTCGTTCAACGCTATGACAGCCTTACCGTATTATCTGTGCCCTATGTCAGGATAATACTAGGGCTATGGACGTTTCTAGAATGGCCATCATAAGTGATCATAGAGATCTCACAATCAAGACTTATCACTGCTTGATTCCCTCATCATAGCTCAACCACTCTAAGGACACATATTAACACTTACATATGGAATATGATTTACATAATATTAACGATGCTTTTTATTAATAAAATAACATGATTCATAGAGTCAATATACAACAATATGATTGGCTTTGGGACACCTACTCTAATAGCCTCTAACCAATCATCATGGCCCCTCGATAGATTCAAATTCAACGTATAAGCTACCTGTCAACGATATGGTTACCGTGTAATCAAATCTTTTCATCAACTATTATCTCATCAAGGTTTGAATTACATAAATAATGTCAACTTCAAATATACTACCTTGATATGTTCATATTCAGTAATCAAACTAATGGCTAAAATCGAACTTAAACACCAACTCAATTCCATTGTGGCCACAGTTTTGCGATTGTTGTCATTTACCAAATTACTCAATGAGATAAATTCTCCTGTACCCAAGAGTGATGAATCCTATGTCGATCCAGCGTAGCCATAGTGTACTTCTCAATGAAGCCAATCACTCTCGTATTGATAACCCTAAATAATACTATGTTAGTGTTCAAATAGGTGCACTAGAGTGAATAATATTAGGACATTTGTAATAATATTATTGAATATCAATAAACGCATAATTTCTATATCATAGCATTCATTTATATATTCGTATATATATTGAAATATGTCCTTATAAGGGTTGAACCGTGATGAGGTAATTAAGTGTTTTAAATCTTAATTGTGATGACCCTATGATCACATATGGTGGCCATTCTAGAACTGTCCATAACCCTAGTATTAATCTGACCAAGGAAACAGATTATATGGTAAGGCTATCATAGCGTTAAACACATGTCAAGGCTGTTAGGTGACAACTTGGTGAGATAAATGTGTGCTTGTTAATGACAAGTTCACTGGACTAACCCATCGGAGGATTCCACACAAGATGGTAATGCCAGTGTCTATGGAATATATCCTCTAACGGATGGTGATGCATGTGATCCCTTGACTTGAGATCACTAGAGCATCGTGTGTAATTATTGAAGTAATTTGACACTAGCCTAATGTAATCCTATTTAGGATTATTAGTATGGTAATCGTTAGTTACATCGAGAAGTACACTATGGCTATGGTGGATTAACAAAGGATTCATCACTCCTAGTTACAGGAGAAATTACGTCGTTGAGATATTCGATAAGGAACCACGACCACAAAATATGTGGCCACAGTGGAATCGAGTTGGTACTCGAATCCAATTTATATGGTCGTTGATTCGACAACCGAATATAAACATATCAAGGTACATTTACTGAAGTTGACACTACTTCTGTACTTCAAACCTTCATGAGATAAATGATGATGAAAGGATTGGAATTGCATGATAAACATACGATTGAAAGGTAGCTACTTCGCTGAATCTTTATTTGTTGGGTAATCATGATGTCTTGCTAGAGGTCAATCTTGATTGGTGTACGAAACACTAATTAGTTGATGCTTGATTATAAATCCGGTCACTGCCAACATAATAAAGAGCCTACGAGTCACACACATTAAAGGCAGTTTTATTGAGAATAAAAAAATGAAGGGCAATTTCGTCTTTTGGACGAAAAAGGGTATTTTGGTAACTTTGCTATGTGATTAAATTTGCTAAAGGTCGTTGCCAACATTCAATATTTATATTAGAGTTAATTTAGCAAAGTTGTAATTATATTAATATTAATATAAAACATTAATATTAATATTAATATGGATTAAATATATGGAATAAATATGTTTAATATAATTAAATATATTTTATATCCCATCAATTAAATATATGGATAAATATATATTCATATATAGTTATTAGGAATATATATTTAATTGGGAAATATCCTATTGCAAAATAGAAAGGTATATTTAGTTGGAAAATATCCTATTGAAAAATAGTAAGGTATATTTAATTGGGAACTATCTCATTCCAAAAGGAGTTTATTCACCACTATATAAGAAAAAGAATGGGATAATTAAATAACAATAAGTTCATTATTTTCTGCCAAGCAAAAACCTAGCTTCTGAGAGAGAATTTTTCTTTCTCTCAATTGCGTATTCTCTATTCTTGCACCCAAGGATTCTAGCAAACTTTCTTGCGTGTGGATTAGCCTCCCTGCCTATGTGTGGACTTCTTAGGAGCGATTCCATCTTGAATTGACTAGCGAAAAGCAAATCAAATAAACCCGAAGGAGCCTCCAAACGCAGGTAATAATAACAAACCTTGTATGAGTTGATTTATTTTATAAATGGATTGCATATATCAATCTTGATTGTGGGACTAACAGGTTAAATTGAATAAAATTTTGGTATTATATTCGATGTATTATTCAACCATAACCCTACAGTGGTATCAGAGCTTGGATTGATATATGTTTTCTGTTATTAACATGTTGAATGATTTGATATAAAATTGCATGTTAGGGTTTTTGATTCAATTGTTTAAATTGAAATTGATTAAATCTGTTTTTAATCCTATTGATGAACAATGACTTTAGTTTGTTTAGGGTTACGAAAACCCTGAAAACATGGTTGCTATAGGGTTGCGCGTTTCGACACGTAGCCATTGTCCCAAGTCGCGTGTAGCCCCTTGTGGTGGCTTGGGTAAAATAGTAGTGGGAGCAACTGATTAATAAAAGGCCTTATTAATTAACATAACATTAACTCTTTTTAATTTTGCATTTGTAGATCCACTTTCATATGACTTCATCTACCTTATCACTGCGATCAATCATTGATAAAGAAAGTAGGTTTGATAGGATGAACTTCACTGACTGGTTTCGAAATCTAAGGATTGTACTAAAGTTAGAAAAGAAGTTGTACATCATCAATGAACCTATTATGGAAGTGCCTAAACCTGAGGCTACTCGGGAAGCAAGAGATGCTTATCAAAAGTATCTGGATGATGCCGACATTGTTCAATGTATCATAATGGCATCATTGACACCTGATCTTCAAGAGCAACATGAGAATTTGGATGCTAGTTCTATCATCACAAAACTCAAGGAACTCTTCCAGAAGCGTGTAAGACACGAGCGATATGAGGTGTCAAAGGCATTGTATAGATGCCAAATGGTTGAGGGAGCCTTAGTTGGCCCACATGTAGTCAAGATGATTGGCTACATTCTTTGAGATTCATTATGGATGCAGAACTGTCTATAGACCTCGTTCTGTAATCCTTGCCTGATATATTCTCCCAATTCCATAAACATTAGGGTTACCATCTATATGGAATCCTCTGATTGGTTAGTCCAATGAACTTACCAACTGCAAGCACCTATGCATTGCACCAAGTTATCACCAAACAACTTTAACATGCAAGATTTGTTACTATCTTTCAATCGAGTCGTTCAACGCTATGATAGCCTAACCGTATAATCTGTGCCCTTACTTCAGGATAATACTGAGGCTATGAAAAATTTCTAGAATGGCCATCTAATGTGATCATAGGGTTCTTACAGTCAAAATTTAAAGCACTTGATACCCTCGTCACGATTCTACCATTTTAAGGACATTTATTATAACATATGTGAAATATTGTTTACACAATATAGTGAAAATGCCTTTTATAAATGTCAACATGTTTTCACAACTTGTCAATTGCTACAGTTAGATTGGCTTTAGGGCACCTACTCTAACAATCTCTCACTTGCACTATAGCAAATCATTCATAAATTTAATACCAAATGATGCTAAGTGTTTATCATGCTTTTGCTATGACAAAGTTTTCGTTAGTGGGTCTACAACGTTGTCCTCAGTAGGAACTTTGCAAATCTACACATGCCTCTCTGAACAATCTTTCTAATTAGATGGGAAACATCTAAGTATGTGTTTGGATCACTGATGAGATTGTGGTTCCTTAGCTTGATCAATGGTGCCAGTGTTGTTGCAGTAAAGGTCTACTAGAACAACTATGGTCGAGACTTGATCCAAACCGCCTTTTTGACCACATCAGACAATGCAATATACTCAGCTTTTGTTGTAGAATCTGCTACAGTGCTTTGCTTGGAGCTCTTCCAACTCACTACAACATTGTTGAGACAAAACATGTATCCTGATTGTGGTTTAAAATCAACTTTATCAATGTGGAAACTAGCATCACTATATCCTCTGACAATGAGCTCTTCATCCCCTCCATAAACCAAGAAGGCATCCTTAGTTCTCTTCAAGTACTTAAGGCTATTCTTGTCTGTTGTCCAATGTTGTTCACTTGTATTTGATTGATGTCTACTACAAGTGCTCAAGGCACAAGAGACATCAATCCTAGTACATAACATATCGTACATGATAGACCTAATAGCGGATGGAAAAGCACTTGGATAACCAAGTCTTTAACTACTGCAAGTTCGGTACATCATTCCCAATAAGAAGTATGCTGTTAACATACAACACTGGGAATACAATCACACTCCTACTTATCTTCTTGTATACATGTACTACTTTCTCTCTAGCTAGTATACCCGAAAAATAAACAATATTATAAGAAAATATATAAATATAGATGAGTATGAAAATAATGGGCCCATAACTAATTTTTTCTTTATTTACAAATCTTTACATAATATAATAAAGTCACAAAATAGTAACTCGACAGTGTCGCCAAACCCTTCCACTTCTTGATGATCCAAGCGACCACGTCTCACCAACTACCTGTAAAAAACATTGAAAACAACGGGGTGAGCACTAATTGCTCAGTAAGTAAACCCAGTATGCTACCCTTCTCTCTCCGTTGCTTAAACTCTGAATTTCTTTCCTTACATCACACTTCTCTATTCCTCTCTGTTCTTTCTCTGTTCTTTCACTGTTCTTTCTCTATTCTTTCTCTGTTCTTTCTCTATTCTTTCTCTATTTCTAATATCTCACTATTCAAGATAATAGGCATGGTATTATGCATAGATATGATGCAAATGCACAAATGCATAGAATATGCATTTTCTTTTCTATTTTTCTTATTCTATTTTCTGTAGTTCTTTTTTTTTTCTATTCTTTCTTTCTTTCTATTCTTTCATTTCTTTCTTTTCTTTCTTTTCTTTCTTTCTCTTCTTTCTTCCTTTCTATTATTTCTTTCTTTCTCTTCTTTCTATTCTTTTTTTCTTTCTTGCCGATCGGACTCGGTTGAGGCATGGATTTGGAACCCTGGCCGTGTGAGTGTATTCTCTAATTCTGGGTACAGTCCTCATCCATATGCACTTCTAACAGACTGTATAATTCTTCTTTCTGAATTCTAAGGCCGCTCACTAAAGGCAGCGTGCATGCGAGGCTATGTCACTCACGGGTTCCCCATCGCAACAACTTTCTCTTCTTTTATCTTTTTACACTTCTTTAAATAAAAAATCAAATTTGAATTTCTTTAATATTCTCATTTCTTTCTATTTACTCTTTAATATTCTTTAATGCTTTTTCATGCTCTCATGAGTATGTATACATGTAGATGGTTCATGCTTATAATTCTTTCTAAATTCACATGTTCAGATGCAATAATGCAATATGGAATGCAAACATGTCATTCTCTACCATCTACAAACTCATCTCAAAATAACACATAATCATACTCATACATGCACTTCTCTTTGACATTTCATCAGACAATTTGTGTGCACATCCAAGCTCTAAATTGGCTACACTTCTACTTCTTTTCTAAGCCACCAAAATTTGGAACAAAATCTTCCAAGATTAACGCCAAACCTGTCCAAATTGCACACTCCATAATTTCTACTCCAATTCTTCCATAATTCATCCAAACTCTCATCAAACATCAAATACACAAACACTACTTCTCATGGATAAGTTCTAACCATCATTAAACATCAAATCCATCAACAATTCTTCATATAAAACACATATATGCATAAAAGAAACTCTCTACACAATATTGCTTCAATCATAACTAGGGTAGGATTTACTTACCTTAGATGTGAGCAATCCAACACTTAAATACTCTTCTTTGATCCAACTCTCTTTCTCTTAAATCCTATAACACAAATTATCAAAATTCAACACTTTAAAAATTAAAACTCACTTCTTAGTGCAAGAATCTTACCTAAGGATGCTTCGGATTGAAATTCCACTAAAAATAACCCAAAATCTATGAATTTCCCTTGAAAAAGATTTGAAGAAATTGAGAGAATTTGGGGATGAAGGTGGCATGAAAGTGGAGGAAGAATGGCTAGGGTTTCATTCTTCAACTCTTGATATAACATAATATTATTTATAGTTTCCCATTTTACCCTTGCACTTTCTATGAAATTCCATCTATGTCCCTTAGTCAATTACCATAATGCCCTCATTTTTATTGCATTCTCCATGAAATTCTATCTCTTTTCACTCCCCACATTTTCAACTAATTATGAGTGAAAATACCATTTTACCCCTACTGAAATTTTAAGGGATTTTCTTCACACTTGTTCAAGATAACTTTAATAAAATTTAACTAAGGGTATTAGGGCATAAGTACAACTATGTACCTCGATGTAGGCATTACAATTTTGCCCCCCTTACAAGAATTTTGTCCCCGAAATTCAAACGAAACACTCAGGATGGTAGCGCCTACATCGAGGTACATAATTGTACTTATGATTCCTCCATAGGACTTTTACGAGTGGAATACTTTTGTTTCAGAGCTCTTTAATCTTTCTGTCTAAGATCTGTACTGGTTGCTCCTCATAAACGAGATTCTCTTCTAAGTCCACTTCTTCTACTTTTAGTATATGGGAGGGATCACTGACATATCTGCGGAGCATCGAAACATAGAATACATTATGTACCCTATCCATATTAGGTGGCAGCGCCAACTTATAAGCTACCTTTCCAACTCGTTGCAACACTTCAAAGGGGCTAATGTATCTAGGTGCTTACTTTCCTTTACCACCAAAACGTATGACCCGTCTACAGGGGGAAACTTTAATAAACACTTTATCACCCACTGCAAATTCCACATCTTTTCTCTTTAAATTTGCATAGCTCTTTTGTCTATCTTGAGCTTGCTTCATTCTACGTCGGATCAACTGGATATCTTTTATCATTTTCTGGGTTATCTTCGGCCTAAGAGCTATATGTAACTCATCTTTCTCTCCTACCTCATCCCAATGCAATGGAGATCTACATCGCCTACCATACAAGGCTTCATAAGGAGCCATCTTAATTGTAGACTAATAACTGTTATTATAGGCAAACTCCACCAACGGTAACATCTCATGCCAAGCCATTCTATAATCCATACAGCATACCCTCAACATATCCTCAAGTATATGATTTGTCCTATCAGTCTAGCCATCTATTTGAGGATGGTATGCTGTACTAAATACCAATTTGGTGCCCAAGTTTCTTTGTAGACTGGTCCAGAAAGCCTAAACAAATCTGGAATCTCTATCTGACACTATGGTCTTGGGCATACCATGGAGTCTGACTATCTCCTTGACATAAATCTGGGCCAACTGATCTGAGGTAGTGTTATCCTTTACTGGAAGAAAATGGGCTGATTTCGTTAATCTGTCTACTATCACCCTTATCACATTGTACCCTTTTTGAACTCTTGGAAGGCCTGTGATAAAATCCATTGATATACTTTCCCATTTCCATTCAGGAATGCAGAGTGGCTGAAGCAAACCTGATGGTCTTTGGTGTTTTGCTTTCACCTGTTGACAAACCAAACACTTAGTCACGTAATGTCCAATATCTCTCTTCATACCTGGCCACCAATAACTTTTCTTTAAATCTTGATACATCTTGGTGCCTCTAGGATGAACAGTGTATGGTGTATCATGAGCCTCCATAAGGATCTTTCTCTTTAACTCAGCATCTTGGGGAATGTATATACAATTCTGGAAACGGAGGACACCATCTAATAGGTGGAATTCTGATATCTTGCCCTCAATCACTTGCTGACTTATTTTTTGACACCACTCTTCAACAAATTGTTTTTCTTTAATCGCTTCCAACAAAGTAGGCTGAATGTCTAACCTGGCAAGCTTTCCCGGTATCACCTCTATTTGGTCCTTGATCAACTCGCCCAATAACTCTTTCTGTCTTGTGAGTTGAGACAAGTAGGCTTTTCTACTTAAGGCATCAGCTACTATATTGGCTTTTCCAGGCTGATACTTAATTTCACAATCATAGTCCTTTACCAGCTCTAACCATCTCCTCTGCCTCATATTCAACTCTCTTTGGGTGAAGAAACACTTCAAGCTCTTAAGATCCATATAAATGTTACTCTTTGCTCCATACAAATAATGCCTTCATATTTTTAATGCAAAAACTACAACAAGCAACTCTAGATCATGTGTAGGGTATCTCGTCTCATACTCTTTTAACTGATGAGAAGTATAGGCTATTACTCTACCCAACTGCATCAATACTGCACCAAGTCCCTGAAATGAGGCATCTATATAAATATCATAATCTACACCCTCCTATGGTAATACAAGAATAGAAGCTATGGTCAATCTTCTTTTTAACTCTTGAAAACTTTCTTCACAGGCATTCGACCATATGAAAGGTGTTCTCTGTTTGTGAGAGTTGTAAGCGGCTTTGCCAACTAAGCAAACCCTGCTACAAACCGCCTATAGTAGCCTGTTAGCCCCAAGAAACTTCTAGCTTCCTTTACTATCTTCGGCTGTTGCCATTCCAGAATCGCTTTTACCTTACTTGGATCCATCCATATACCCTCCTTTGAGACAGCATGACCCAGAAAGATAACTTGATCTAGCCAAAACTCACACTTAGAAAATTTGGCAAACAACTTCTTATCTCGCAATAGATGTAGCACAAATCTTACGTGTTCTTTATGCTCCTCTTCTGTCTTAGAATAAACCAAGATATCATCAATAAACACCACTATGAATCGATCAAGACAATCCTAAAACACCCAGTTCATTAAGTCCATAAAGCCTGTTGGGGCATTGGTTAACCCAAACGGCATCACTATAAACTCATAATGCCCATATCTGGTCTGAAAAGCAGTCTTGGCAATATATTGCTCTGCAACCCTTACTTGGTGATAACCAAACCTCAAATCAATATTTGAAAACATGGTTGCTCCTTTCAGCTAATCAAACAAATCATCCATGTGAGGTAACGGGTATTTATTCTTCATTGTCACTTTATTTAACTCTCTGTAAGCTATACACATCCGTAGAGGTCCATCTTTCTTCTTCACAAACAAAATTGGAGCACCCTAAGGAGAATGGCTAGGTCGAATAAAACCCTTGTCTAAGAGTTCCTGAAGCTGTTTTTTCAATTCTTGAAGCTTGGATGGGACCATCCGATAAAAGGCTTTAAAAATTGGTGTAGTCCCTGGTGCCAGTTCAATACTGAATTCTACTTCTCTTTTCGGAGGTAAACCCGAAAAATCTTCCAGAAATACATCTAAAAACTCCCGGACTACTGGTACATTATGAATCTCTGGTTGTGGGACATCACTACTGTGCACTACATGAGCAATATACCCCGAACACCCTTTTCTTAGCCTCTTTTTGGCCTTTACACTGCCAATTAACATACTAAGCTAGTGACCCTCGCCAAAATTAAACTTATCTCCATCATCAAGATTAAATCTTGCTTTCTTCTTCCGACAATCAATCTCTGCTCCAAATCTCCCCAGGAAATCCATACCCAAAATAACATCAAAATCGGGCATATCAAACACTATCAAATCCACTGGCAACTCCCTTGCATGGATCACTACAGACTCCCCCAGAAGCATCTCTTGAGTTACTACACTAACACCATTTGGTAACTCTATCTTAATGGAACAATCCACTCTAATAGGTTTCAAACCTAATCTCTCTAAAATCCCATGTATAATAAATGAATGTGTGGCTCCAGAATCAATTAATGCATAAAGGGGAACTGAGTGAAATAATAATTGACTGGTAATTGCAGATGGGCTGGTTCAGCTTCACTCTGAGGTACTTGATGGGAATGCAAAATGTCATATTTAACCCCCTTAATGTTTAGTCTTTTATATGTATTTGTTTCCTAATTGTACTCATTATTACTTTATTTTGGTTTAGGAAGCAAATGGAGGTGTTAATTGAAAAACGGAATTAATTAGGGGAATTCGGACAGTTTCGCCATGGCTTTGTATTCTAGGCATAATTCTCTCATCTGAGCTCCGATTGAGATGATTCGAAATGCTGTGGAACGCTGAGAAATAGATCTACAACTTTCATGTTTTGAGTTTTTAGATATACTGGCTGAATAAAGGTTGTAATCGAGCTTGAAGTTGATGTACCTGCATTGCCGACGTCCTGGAGCGTTCTGACTTGTTATGCAAGTCAGTCTATTATTGCACGTTTTGAAGACATACATGCTGCACGAAAATTACAGCTGGAAACACCACTTTCATAATTTATTAGGACTCTATTTTATTTTATTTCCAATTAGAATTAAATTAGGATTAATGTTATTTTAGGATAGGAGAAAATTTCTTTTAGGAGATTGAGTGGGATTCGAATTCTAAAATCGGATTTTAAATGGGAGATCAGATTAGGTTTTAAGGCACCACACCTCTCTCTCTTCTCTTCACTGGAATTTTCTTTCTCTTGAGTTTTTGTGATGGCCATGAGCGGCTAGAACTTTTGTAACTTGGTCAAAGGAAACGGAAACCTCGGAATCAAATAAACTGTGAGATCTTTCTGTTTTTAGTGTTAAATTCATGTTTGAGTATTGAATGTTATTCTGTGCATATTTTCATGATTGATGCATTTAATTACTAGGAGGCCTACTAGTGTATTATTTGTTGAAATCTACTGCTAAGTTTGATATCAAATCCGTAATTGTTTGATCCCTCCAACTTGTGAAGCAATTAGGGTTAGTAATTTCTGCGTCAGGGAATTAGTAACCTTACGAAGAACATTCAACTAAATTAAATACAACTGCTTGTGTTTGTGTTGTTTAGCTTCATCGATCTCTCTAATTCTTAAGGCTGCCACTAGATTAAATCTTGAGCGCTTGTCTGGGGTTGTTTAGGGGTAAGATTAATTAGGATCGCTTGTTTCCTGATTAATTACAATTAAGGAGAGATAGGAAATTAGTTCCAACGGTGAATATTCAATGTGTGAATTGATTATCTTTGCATCAATGATCAGTTGTAAGATTCCGATGGTGGATGTTGACAGAGACCAAGTTCGTCATTTTGATTGAATTCGAATTAAATTGTTTTCGTTTTTGCTGAGATTGTCTTCTGTTTTTACACAAACCCCCTAGCCTTTTTCACATCAAAGAAAATTCGGCTAGACACTCTTCATGGGATCGACCCTTGCTTACCCTACTTACAGTTCAGTAGTTAGGTTCGGAAGGTTTTAATTCTGGGTGCCTACGACAGCACGCCAGTACTATAAACACTCAAGCATTGGTACCTCTAGGTGTCTGCACTGTGGGTGCAGGAAGGGCTTTGCAATCTCTCATCATATGCCCTGGCTGTCGGCATCTATAAAATACATTTCAGCCCAAATCTCTAAGACACTCCCCATAATGATTTTTTCCACACTTCTAACACTAGGGAACTTCAACAGTTCTTGGCCTTTTATTCTGCCAATCCCTTCAGTTCTTCTTAGGTTGAAATTTTTTCTTATTTCTCATCTCTTTATTAGTGGGGCATCAGCTCTATCTCTCTGTGGAGCAAGAGGTGGAACACTAAGGGCTATTGTTGATAGAGTTGCTGGGGTTAGCTTATTCACAAATATTTATGCCCGTAAAGCTCGTTCCAAAGCTTCACTGTATGTCTGAGGGGGCTGGGCATCGGCCATCACATCTCGGGCTATTTCTGGTTTCAACCCACGCACGAACTTATCCCTTCTCAATTCTGGTGTACTCACTACAACTGGCGCAAACCTTGCCAGGGAATTAAATTTCACTGAATATTCTTTCACTGAGCTTGTCCCACGTTGTAAACTAATAAACTCCTAAATCTTTTCATGGACTCAATCAACTGTTCTATATTCTGCCTCAAACAATCGTCTGAAATCTCCCCAGGTCATCGAGGCTATATCATGAGTATCCCCCATCAATTCCCACCATATAGGGGCATCACCCCTAATAGGAAACTGGCAAACTGAATCTTCTTCCGGTCTGTCATAGGGAAAAGTGCCGTCGTACGCTCCTCCGATTTAAACCACTCATCTGCCACTATTGGGTCTGTAGTACCCCTAAATTCTGACGGTCGATGTTGGCTAGGCAACCTATATATTGGCTCAATACAATTCTGCACTATAGAAGGTACCGGCCTCTCTCTCTCTCTCCTCTCTAGAGGCCGATACAAAAACTGGGGTCTCAACTCTCTCTGGTACAAAGCCTTCTCGATTCTCTATCAAGACTTATTGTATAATATTATAGACCCTCGCTTCATCGAGGACAGGGGGAATAGATTCTGGAGGGTTGAAAGGTTCACCCGTACTCATTTCCTCCCTACTGCTTACTCGGGTTCTACGTCTCATCTATATAACACCGACACTTTTAGTCAACTCAAGTAACTTATCTACTATAAGTACGGAAAGAAATAACTTACAGCGGTTGGCTACGAAACATCAATACGGCAGGAGAGGCACACTGTAAAATCCCAAAACCTTTGCTCTGATACAAAAAATGTAATACTTTCTCTCTAGCTAGTATACCCGGAAAATAAACAATATTATAAGAAAATATATAAATATAGATGAGTATGAAAATAATGGGCCCATAACTAATTTTTTCTTTATTTACAAATCTTTACATAATATAATAAAGTCACAAAATAGTAACTCAACAGTGTCGCCAAACCCTTCCGCTTCTTGACGTTCCAAGCAACCGCGTCTCACCTACTACTTACAAAAAACATTGAAAACAACGGGGTGAGCACTAATTGCTCAGTAAGTAAACCCACTATGCTACCCTTCTCTCTCTGTTACTTAAATTCTGAATTTCTTTCCTTACATCACACTTCTCTATTCTTCTCTGTTCTTTCTCTGTTCTTTCTCTATTTCTAATTTCTCACTATTCAAGATAATGGGCATGGTATTATGCATAGATATGATGCAAATGCACAAATGCATAGAGTGTGCATTTTCTTTTCTATTTTCCTTATTTTGTTTTCTGTTTCTTTTTCTGTATTTCTTTCTTTCTTTCTTTCTTTTCTAGTCTTTCTTTCTTTCTATTCTTTCTATTTTTTCTATTTTTTCTTTCTTTCTATTTTTTCTTTCTTTCTATTTTTTTCTTTCTTTCTTTCTCTTCTTTCTATTCTTTTTTTCTTTCTTGCCGATCGGACTCGGTTGAGGCATGGATTTGGAACCCTAGCCGTGTGAGTGTATTCTCTAATTCTGGGTATAGTCCTCATCCACATGCACTTCTAACAGACTATACAATTCTTCTTTCTGAATACTGAGGCCGCTCACTAAAGGCGGCGTGCATGCGGGGTTGTGTCACTCACAGGTTCCCTATCGCAACAACCTTCTCTTCTTTTATCTTTTTACACTTCTTTAAATAAAAATTCAGATTTGAATTTCTTTAATATTCTCATTTGTTTCTAGTTGCTCTTTAATATTCTTTAATGCTTTTTCATGCTTTCATGAGTATGTATGCATGTAGATGGTTCATGCTTATAATTCATTCCAAATTCACATGTTTAGATGCAATAATGCAATATGGAATGCAAACATGTCATTCTCTACCATCTACAAACTCATCTCAAAAGAACACACAATCATACTCATACATGCACTTCTCTTTGACATTTCATTAGACAATTTGTGTGCACATCCAAGCTCTAAATTAGCTACACTTCTACTTCTTTTCTAAGCCACCAAAATTTGGAACAAAATCTTCCAAGATTAACGCCAAACCTGTCCAAATTGCACACTCCATAATTTCTACTCCAATTCTTCCATAATTCATCCAAACTCTCATCAAACATCAAATACACAAACACTACTTCTCATGGATAAGTTCTAACCATCATTAAACATCAAATCCATCAACAATTCTTCATATAAAACACATATATGCATAAAAGAAACTCTCTACACAATATTGCTTCAATCATAACTAGGGTAGGATTTACTTACCTTAGATGTGAGCAATCCAACACTTAAATACTCTTCTTTGATCCAACTCTCTTTCTCTTAAATCCTATAACACAAATTATCAAAATTCAACACTTTAAAAATTAAAACTCACTTCTTAGTGCAAGAATCTTACCTAAGGATGCTTCGGATTGAAATTCCACTAAAAATAACCCAAAATCTATGAATTTCCCTTGAAAAAGATTTGAAGAAATTGAGAGAATTTGGGGATGAAGGTGGCATGAAAGTGGAGGAAGAATGGCTAGGGTTTCATTCTTCAACTCTTGATATAACATAATATTATTTATAGTTTCCCATTTTACCCTTGCACTTTCTATGAAATTCCATCTATGTCCCTTAGTCAATTACCATAATGCCCTCATTTTTATTGCATTCTCCATGAAATTTTATCTCTTTTCACTCCCTACATTTTCAACTAATTATGAGTGAAAATACCATTTTACCCCTAATGAAATTTTAAGGGATTTTCTTCACACTTGTTCAAGATAACTTAAATAAAATTTAACTAAGGGTATTAGGGCATAAGTACAACTATGTACCTCGATGTGGGCGTTACAATACACAAGGTTCGTCTTGAAAACATCCTCTACAACTTGCATCAAAACAAATATTCTAACTTCTCGAAGCTTGCTTGAGTCCATAAATGGATCTCTGCAACTTGCATATCTTATCCAATTGTCTATTAAGAACGAAACCATCAGGTTGTGTCATGAAGACATCCTCTTCAAGGTTTTCGTTCAGGAAGCGGTTTTGACATCCATTTGCCAAATTTAATAATTTGAATGGACTTTAACATCGAAACTGGTGAAAAGGTTTCATCATAGTCAATGCCATGTTTCTGTCTGAAACCATAGGCAACCAGCCGTGTTTTATCGGTTTGCATGTTACCTTCCATGTTAGTCATTATTTTCAAGACCCATTTACACACTATGAGTTTTACTCCTTCAAGTGGATCCACTGGAGTCCAAACTTGTTCTAGTATATGGAGTCCATTTCAGATTTCATGGCGTCAACCCATTTAACGGAATCTGGATCCGACATTACCTTATTGTAGGTTCTGGGTTCATTGTCTTCACAGACCAATACGTCATCATGCTGAGTCAAAAGAAAACCATATCTCTCAGGCTCGTGATGTATCCTCCCAGATCTACGCAATTCCTGTGATACCAAAGGTGGTTCACTTGGTTCGACAATCTGTGGAGTGACCTCTTCAAGATGCTTAACCACCTCACGTGGCACATCTTCCTGTCTCTCATCTGTTGTATCTTGTAGAATCAAAACTTTATTGAGTTCTACCTTCCTCCCACTATCTCCTTGGTGTGTTGTCGTATGCACCCATAATTAAAACCCTAAAAATACACGTAGTAGTGTAAGTAGGGATCGTTCCCACGGAAAGTGTCTAGCCGAGTTTTATGTTATGTGAACCAGTATGGGGGGGATTTGAGTAAAAACAGAAACAATTTCAAGAAAAGAAATTCAACCTAAATCATCGAAATCAATCAAAAAAATGAAACTTCGTCTAAGTCAACATCCACCATCGGAATCTTACAACTGATCATTGATGCAAAAATAAATCAATTCTTACTTTGAGTATTCACCATTGGAACTATTTTCCTATCTCTCCTTAGTTGTAATTAATTAGGAAACAAGCGATCTAATTAATCTTACTACTAAACAACCTTAGACAAGCGCTAAAGATTTAATCTAGTGGCAGCCTTAAGACCTAGAGAGATCGATGAAGCTGAACAACACAAACACAAGCGGTTGTATTTAATTCAGTCAAATGTTCTTCTTAAGACTTAATAATTCCTGACGCAACAAACTCTTAAACCTTAATTACTTCACAAGTTAAAGGGATCAAACAATTACGATTTGATATCTAACTTAGCAGTAGATTGCAACAAATAATAAACTAGTAGGCCTCCTAGTAATTAAACGCAAGAATCATGACAATATGCATATAAGAACATCCAATACTCAAAACATAAATTGAACACTAAAAAATTAGATTAGATCTCACAGTTTTATTGATTCCGAGGCCTCCGTTTCCTTTGACCAAGTTCTAAAAGTTTAGCCACTCATGGCCATAATCAAAACTTAAAAAAGAAAATTCCAGCAGAGAGAAAGAGAGGCGTGTATGTTATATCTCAATCTGATCTCTCTAGAGAGGCATGTGTGTTATATCTCAATCTGATCTCTCTAGAGAGGCGTGTGTGTTATATCTCAATCTGATCTCTCTCTCCTTTTAAACATATCCCATTCAAATCTTTTAATCCTACTAAATCTCTTAAAAATATTATAATATCCTAAAATAACATTTATCCTAATCTGATTCTGATTAATTGAAAATAAAATAAAATCCTAAAATAAAATAGGAAAGTGGTGTGTCCAGCTATAACTTGCGTGGAATAGGTCTTCAAATCTTCCAATAATAAACTGCCTTCTTAACTTGCATGACAAGGCGAAATGTTCCAGAACGTCAGTAGGGCAGGTGTGTCAACTTCAAGCCCGTTTATAACCTTGATGCAGCGAGTATCTCTTCAAACTCAAAACATGAAAAGTTGTAGATCTCTTTCTTAGGGTTCCACAGAATTTTGAATCATCTCAATCTAAGCTCGGATGAGAGAGTTATTCCCAGATTACGAAGTAATGTCAAAACTGTCTGAATTCACCTAATTAGTTCTATTTTGCATTTAACGCCTCCATTTGCATCCTAAATCAAAATAGAATAATAATGAGTACATTTAGGCAACAAATAAGTATAAAAGACCAGACATTAAGGGGGGTAAATATGACATTTTGCATTCTCATCACTCCTCTCAGGAGAAATTCCTTCTAGAGGAAAACCCCAACATGGGCAACAAATACCTTTTTGTTGTTTTGGGTGATAGAAGTAGTATCCTTTAGTTGCCTTAGGATACCCCACAAAGATACATTTATCAGACTTTGGAGCAAGCTTATTCGATGTTGATTTCTTGACATAAGCTTCACAATCCCAAACTCTCAAATAAGACAACATGGGCTTTCGTCCACTCCATAATTCATATGGTGTCTTATTTACAGATTTCAACGGAACATGATTCAATGTGTGAGTCGCAGCTTCTAGGGCATAGCCCCAGAATGATGTAGGTAAACTTTTAAAGCTCATCATGAATCGAACCATATCAAGTAATGTTCGATTTCCTCTTTCAGATACACCATTATGTTGAGGTGTATATGGTTGAGTGAGCTAAGATACTATCCTACATCCTTTCAGGTATTCACCAAACTCTAAGCTTAAGTGTTCTCCTCCTTGTTAGATCTAAGAATCTTAATATTCTTGCCCAGCTGGTTCTGTACTTCGTTTTTAAATTCTTTGAACTTGTCAAAGCATTTAGGCTTATGTCTCATTAAATAGACATAACCATATCTATGGTAATCATCAGTAAATGTGAGGAAGTAAGAGTACCCTTCCTTTGGCTTGCACAGTTAATGGTCCACATAAATCACTATAGATGATGCCTAACAATTCCATAGCCCTTTCACTATTTCCAAAGAAAGGCAACTTTTTCATATTGCCCAACAAGCATGACTCACATACCTCATAAGACTGAAAGTCAAATGGGTCCAAAACTCTATCCTTTTGAAGTTTTGCAATGCGAGTCTAGTTCACATGACCAAGTTTGTAGTGCCAAAGATAAGTTTAGTTCAGATCACCATGTTTGGCTTTCTTGTTTTCAAGATTAAGATTTCCTTATTATTTAAATCAAGAATATAAATACCATTATGTAGTCTAGCAGTTCCATAATGAATACATTCAAACTAAAGGACATCAATCCAATAGCAATCTCAAAATGATATCCATAATTGTCCAAATGGGGAAATAGAAATAATATTCTTTGAAATAGTATGAACATAATAACAGTTCTCTAGTTCTATGATAAGGCCCGAAGGAAACGATAAATAATAAACTCCTATGTCTAATGCAGCAACTCTTGCTCCATTTCCAATTCATAGGTCCACCTCCCGGCTGAGCACTCTACTCACCGTAATCCCTGCACATTGTTATAAATGTGAGAACCACATCTAGTGTCAATGATTCAAGATGTAACAGGAGATAAAGTTATCTCAATCATAAACAAACATGATGAAGAAGATGTATTCTTCTTCTTGCTTATAGGAAGGCCTTGCAATCTTTCCTACAGTGTCTAGGATTCCCACAGTGAGGACAAACGTCCTTCCTTTCAACAATAATTCCTTCCAATGACTCCTAAGCATTTTCATCTACAATTGAGTTAGCTTTAACTAACATCAATGCCTTAGACATATTCATGCCTAGCTCAGTAGCCTCCAACATACCCATAAGCTTAGGAAAGGTTTTCTTCTCATTGTTTTCGACAAAGTCATAGACAAAGTGAGAATAAGAATCTGGCAAGGACTACAATATCAGGTCTATTGCTAAACCTTCATTAAGTCCACATCCCAAAATCTCAAGCATGTTCATGTACTTTGTCAAGTTGAGTATATGAGAGCCAATTTTGGTACCCTCATCTATCTTGCATCTGAATAGTGACTGTGGCACCTTATACCTTTCCTTATTCTGAAGAGTATAAATTATGGCAGGCAAGTCCATATTTCCATATTGCATTTGCAATAATGGGGTCATTGATGCTAAAACAATGTGTACGTTTCATATAAACATACCCAGTCTATTGGGCGGAACTATTAACAGGCTCTGGTGACAAAGCCTTTGCAATGGTGTATAATCCATTGTTAGACTTAAGTATATCATTAGTAGTTCTATACTAGTCTATGAAATTTTCACCATCAAACTTGTTTCTTAGATCAATGATTGGTCACAGTGGTGCCATGTTCATTTTAGAATCTACAAGTGCAGAATAAACAAAAATTAAAACATGTTAATTAAATTATTTAATAAGTTCTTTATAAATAAATAATTACTCCCACTATTTTACTCAAGTCTTGATAGCCCTCACTATCAAACTCGGGAAGGCCCATTGGACTTCCTTGTGCTCTGAAATCCAATTAATTCCATTTGAAACATTCGCTGTGGCAAACAAGCTGGAATGGGTTAATTAAGTAGGCCAACAAACTTAATCTTATACTAGCTAATGGCAAAAACCATTAATCCTCAAGTATAAATTGAGCCAATAAACCAATTACACAATCTGATGGCACCAACCATCATCCTCAAGTGTAACTCTTGGGTAAATAGAGTGGACACAACATGCCACCTGTATACTTTGGTAAATATACTTCTCTATTATGTCTCTAGTGTACTTATCAACCTTTGATGTGGCGAAAAAGCAAAGCACACTTAGTTAAGTCAAACCCATCACCATTAATGAAAACTCCAATGACCTTTTAACCTTCCACTGGTGGAAGCATTCCCTTCGCTATGGCAAACAAGGTAATGACAAACAGTGATTTGATTAAATTCATGGTTATGGAAGGCTTTAGGTTTCTTTGTTTGACTTAATATCTTTTATGAGGGTTTTGTTATTACGTCTCATCATACATTGTTGTTTTGACATGCTTTCAAAATGTAAAAACATCCTAGCATGCATTCTACAACAATAATAAATACGTGCCGGTACATGGCCCATCTAAAACCGATCTCCCTAAGCCAAAGGGAATCGGTTGGTCAACCTAAGGATCCCGTTAAAACAAATCTTCGGGAATGGCTTCACTTCTTCTTCTCAATTTTCTTTACATCATAAATACAATTACAAAAGATAAAAACTTTGATTTACGTTCGAGGGGAATTAGATGAGAAAAGAAATTACAAAAAGATTATTAGAAGAAGGCAAGACACACAGGTCCTATTTAATAAAATAAAATTTTACAATCATTCATTCCTAAAATTAAAACAATCACATAGGTCTTAGGCTCATGTACCAACACCATGCAATCTCAGCCATCATGGCACTGCATATTATCAATCAAAATAAGAAAAAAAATGTTTTTTTATCGGTATTTGGTAAATTTTAAATTACCCCTTGAATAATGTAGAAATATTAAAGTGATCCTTAAAAATACAAACTTTGTAGTTTAGTCCCTACCCAGTTCAAACAAAACTGAATAGTCCAAAATAGCATTGAATACTCCGTTCTTGATGGCATGGAAAAATGCCAGCTCCACAATCCCCAAAATACCCTTCCCTCGCAACAATGTGAAAAGTCCTGTTACCATCCCAATTCCACACAAAAGCTCGCGAGAAAAAGCCTATCAAACGGGTTGCTACTGGCAACAACAGAAAACCTCCCAATAGCCCAAAAATGGGTTGCTCCCACTAGGCTGCGTGTGTTAACGTGCAGCCACAATCTCCCACTCGGTTGCGCACATAAGTGTGCAGCCTTGGCCTATCATGGGTAGGCCATGCATAGGGGCACGCTCAGGCACGCATGGCTAGTAGCAGCTTGCATGCAAACATGTGTGGCATCAGGGTTTTTCATGTGTGAATACGCATGGCATCAGGCATTGTCGCGCGTGAGCACTTGTAGCATTTGGGACAGCCATGCATGACATTGGGGCGAGCCCTGTGAAATCGTGTGTAGCATCTAGCACAGCCGCGGGCAATTGCATGTGCCCTGCCCTAGCCCAGCCTTAGGCAAGCTGCGTGCACTTCATGAGGCTACGGTTGCATGCGGCCACGCGCAACCTCAATATAGCAATCGCACGTAACCCCACAAACCAGCCACAAAATTTTTACGGAATTTCAAACCCTACTCCACCAATCAATTCCTCAACATTAATTAATCTATTTTAAAAAAATCAATCAATTTGATGAAAAGCCCAAAACATGCTATTTCAATCAACAAATCAAATACACGCTTTTTCATCACAATCAAATACCCTAATCTAGGGCTCTGATACCACTTTCGGTTTTTAATAGAATAAAGTGTGGAATAATAAACAAAAAAATTATTTGAAACCCATTTAATCCCGGACCATAGATTGATGTTAATAACCCATTCAAAACAAACATATATATAAGATTAAACATTCGTTATAATCATACCTTTGATTGGAGGCTCCTTCGATTTTGATTGTAAAAAACGCTATCACTTCAAGAGGAGACGTGGACAAACAATAATCCACATAAAGACAAGAATACCTGCACGATCAATTTGCTAGTTTGAGAGTGGAGGTTCAAAGAAGAAAAGGCAAGAAAAATTTCTAAGAAATTTTCTCTCTACAACTTTTGACTTAGGGGGCAAGATAATCTACTAATGGAAATAAGGGTTAAGGCCCTCTATTGTAGGCAAACCCTAACCCTAATATTCCCTTAGCAAATTCCAAGAATATTCCCCACTAATATCCGTTATTTATAAATAAATAATCAGACTTTGCTTAGTGCCCAAGAAAAAGTCAGTTTGGTATTTTATTATTATTGATTAATTATTCAGTAACAATTCACTATCTAAAAGTATATACACCAATATATAACTTTAAATAATGATAATTTATTCATTAAAAATATATATACACCAATATATATATATATATATATATATATATATATATATATATATATATATATATATATATATATATATATATATATATATATATTTAAATGAATATTTAATCTTACAAATCAAATCCAATATTAAAATTGGACATAAGCGATAACCTTTGATAAGAGCTTGAAAATAGGTGTTTAATATGTGATTTATGTAGGATTATTTGTGGGAAAATTAGTTTAAATTGTGAAATTTGAGTTAATTATTTCATAAATACCTTTTATGAGATCAAATGCGTATTTTGAGTATTTTCAGGTCATAAATGATAATCGAATGAAGCATAATGTTGGAAACTGAATTGGTGATGGGCTAGGTGTTAGAGTAGATGCCCTAGAGCCAATCAATTATTGTAGAATTGACTCTTTGTAATAATGTTCATTAATCAATAAAAGTCATTTTATTCTATATCGCGTAAATCATTATTATTGTAATATGTATTGATATATGTCCTTAGAATGGTAGAACCGTGACAAGGGTATCAAGTGTTTCAAATCTTGATAATGAGAACCCTATGAGCACATATGGTGGCCATTCTAGAAACGTCCGTAGCCCCAGTATTATTCTGAAGTAAGGGCACAGATAATACGGTAAGGCTATCATAGTGTTGAACGACCTCTGCGAAAGGCGATGGTGATCTCACTTGTCGAGGTTGTTTGGTGACAACTGGTGCAACACATGGGTGCTTCTTGTGGCGAATACACTGCGGCAAGTTCAGGAGGGCGACCCACCGAGAGGATTCCATATGGATGGTAACCTCAGTGTCTATGGAAAAATCCTCTAACGAATGGTGATGCATGTGATCCTTAGACCTGAGACCATCAGAGCGTCTTGTGCACCGATTAGGTCAGCTTTGACACTAGCCTAACGCAGCTTCTATTCGTGTTGTCAATACAACCTGGTGATTGGCTGCATCGAGGAGTGTATCAAGACTATGGTGGATCGACAGAGGATTCATCACTCTCGGGTACGGGAGAAGTTATCTCACGGCGTAATTCAGTATATGGCAATGACACTAAAACTGTGGCCACAATGGGATTGAGTTGTTGCTTTATCCGGATTATAATACAGGTCATTGGTCCAGAAACTAAATACATAATATCGAGAGTAACCGAAGGTTGACACTATCTCTATGCCTTCGTCTCGTCGAGATAACATACGATGAAAGGATCGAATTGTACGATAACCATATCGTTGACAGGTAGCTACTTTCCTGAATCCGAATCTATCGGGTGGCCATGATGCCTTGCTAGGGGCCAATCTTGGTCTGTGTACAGTGAGATGATTAATTGGTGTTAATCGTGATACTATATACTGCCGGTATAATGAGGAGCCTATGGGTCACACACATAGAAGATAATTTAAGATCCAAGAAGAAAGAAGGGCATTTTCGTCTTTTTAGGTGAAAGGGTATTTTGGTAATTTCACAGTGCAATTAAAGTTGCTGAGGTCTTAGCCTTTATTTAATTTGTTAGAAAAATTAAATAAGTGAAATTACGTTTAAATATATGTTCGCATCTATTTAATTAAATCATCATTATTGTTAAATGTTAATATATAGATTAAATATATATTAATTAATTTTAATTGAAATAATGATGAAATAAAAATAAAATATCTAATTAGGAGTGTTTGGTAACATGGGGTGTTTAGGTTGGAGCCCAAGCCTATTCCATATGGGAATAGGGCATTAAAGTTTTACTATAAAAGAAAATTGTAATTTGTAAAATGTATGTGTTAATTCATTAGTTCATTTTTCTTTGAAAAACACATAAACATAGCAACCCCATTTCTCTTCCACGGCAGAAACCCCTTTTGCCTAAAATAAATTCATTTTGATTTCATTCTTCTTTAATCTTAAAGCCGAAGAGGATCTAGCAAATCCCTCTTTAGTTCTTTGTGATTGTCTTCGTGTGGACTACGTAGGTTCGATCCTATGCTTGAGTCGGTAGCAAATACGTACAAAGACTATTTTGGAGGAGCCTCCAAACGTGCGTATGTTATTCTAAACTCTTGATTAACCTTTTGTGCAGATTTTACTTTAATATAAATTGTAAAATTATACCCTTGATCTTGGCTCATGTAAACGATCCTTGTATTATATTTTTTTGTTTCCGCTGCGTATATGGATCATTTACTAACACTAGGAACAAACATATCAAGAATCGAAGTTAAAATGAGAAAGTATGGTGCTTTGAAGATGAGATTCGAATCCTGGAATTTCTTCAAGGATGAACATGCTTCAATGTTTTGATCATAACTTGAGCTGTAGAAATCAGAATTGGATGATTCTTATGGATTTGGAAAGCTTATTCAGGGAGCTACAATTTTTGAGTGATGATGTTGTCAAATTCTGAAGATTTTGGACTCATTGGATGGAAAGACTGCTCACCGCAGTGACCATTTATGACGCTGCAACAATGGAGAGCGGGCCTATATGAGCTGTGTAAAGCCTAGTCTGAATTTTGCTGGTTTTAATGCATTAAACTTTTTCCTATTTGATCCACAAACCCTAGCACTATAAATAAAGGTCTTTACTTAGTTTTAAGGGGGAGCAGTTTACCCGCTCTTTGGAGATTGAAAATTCTTGCAATTTTGGGTCGCCAATTAGAGAAGTTTTTATATTCTTTCTTATACTCTTGTTTACTAATACCATGGTTGCTTTTATTATTGAAAGTATCAACTAAATTTATTTTCTAGGGGGTAAGATGAAGGCCAATTTTATGAATATGCATTGAATTATTTGTTGTTAAGTTTTATTAAGTTTTGCTCTAAGTTTTATTATTGCATTTAATGCTTTCAATTCTTAAGGGCCCAAGAGTTGAATGATTTTATGGGTTAGGTTGAGATCGAGAGATGAAACCTAATTAGTCTAAGGTAATAAAACAATAGATTGAGGGAATTCTAGAGATAGGTTACCACGATCTATGAGCATCTGGTAAATTCCATAAAACTAAATGATCTATTTGCTTCTAAATCCACTTTAGAGATATTTTGAGTTGTTGATTAAGGGTTAATCTGATAATTGTTCGAGAGAAAATTATTGGAATATTAGGGAATTTGGCCTTTGAAATAAGCTTAATTAGATTAGTAATAATTGTCAATGCATAAGATTAAATTGGTGTGAAATATGTGCCCTAAGTTCAGTCGTATTGATTCTTTTTACCAAAGTATTAATAAAATTCTGCTTTTGTTTAGTTTTTAAATTTTTTTTAAATTTTTCATTAAATTCTTTCCTAAGGAATCTGATTAATCAAATAGTAATAAGATAGCTTAGTTTGGTACTTGGTAGTAATAGTTCTCTTGAGATTCGATACTAATTACTCAAGCTTTATTATTTGCGCGATATTGTACACTTGCGAATAGCCTGTCAAGTTTTTGGCGCCATTGTTGATGAAATTTTTTTTTTTTTTTTTACCAATATCATTACGAGCTATTTGGTTACTAATTTTATTTTTTTATTTTTGTTTTAAAATTAATTTTTAGTTTGTTTTATTTAGTTTTTAGATCCTGGAAAGCTTACGTTCTAAAGGTGCTGATCTTGATCCTTTCTATTATGAGATTGAGAGAACGACCAGAAGGTTGAGAGAAAAAAGAGGCAAGCCAACACACAAAAATCAATTGCAATGGCTGATAGGGGAATTATAAATCAAAATATGAATAATCAAGCGATTGAGAATGAGGAAATCCCATAGGGCAATGCAACTGGTGGAGCTATAGTTATTCAAAGAGCATTAAGGGATTATTCAAATTCTACCATTACGGATATGCTTCTAGCATTAGGAGACCACCAGTGCAAGCAAATAATTTTGAGATCAAGCCTGCCATAATTTAGATGATACAACACTTGGTGCAATTTAGAAGGATTAGCAAGCGCTGTTTCAAAACCCAGACTGGACCGGCCGATCCAACCAGTTCGATCGGGACCCGATTGTGTGTCTGGTCCAGGTTATATAAAACCCGTTTATACTTAAAGAGCCCCTTTAACCCCCCATTAGACCAGATGAACAGCTTAAACTGCCCTGTCCAATCGGACTGCTTGATAAACTGGTTACTATTTCACAAGTAAAAAAATCCCTAAATCTATTCATTTTTTAGTTTCTCTACGCAGCCACTCTCTGAAATTCGCAGCCACTCTTTGAAATCACCCCTCAGTCTCAATCAACTCCACTCTCTGAAGTCTGAAATCGCAACCATTGTCTCAATCGCAACTCCACTCTCTAAAATCGACGACACCTCCCTCCCTTGCTGGAAATCGACGACGACGCCTCCCTCCTTGCTTGACGACGACGATGACGCCTCCCTCCTTGCTTGACAACGACGCCTCCCTCTTTGCTTGACAACAACGATGACGAAAGCCTCCCCCCTTTCTCGACAATGATAACGATGACAATGCCTCCCTCCTTGCTCGACAATGATGACGACGCTTCCCTCATTGCTCGACAACGACGACGATGATGCCTCCCTCATTGCTCGACAACGACGACGATGATGCCTCCCTCCTTGCTCGATGATGACTCCTCCCTCCTTGCTTGATGATGATGACGACGCTTCCCTCCCTTGCTGTAAATCGATGAAGATGATAATTAAAGGTACATCTAGTTTATTTGATTCTCTTTTTATGGATTCGGAAGTATTGTTTTGATTATTTGATTGGAAATTTTGTTTTGATTATAATGCTTGGTTTATTTGATTGGAAGTTGATTTTTTCTTTTTTTGGCAGAATCCTCTAGATTTGGAAGTTTTGTTTTGATTATTGGATTGGAAGTTATAGAATTATTTTACACTAATCTGGAAGATAATTTGAAGGTACTCAGATTATTTGTGTTTTCTCCCTCTGGTTGAATAACCCAAATTTGCCCAAACTTGAGAATAAAGAGATATAATGCTTAAATTAAAAGTTAAGGTGCATTTTAGAATAGCATTTTATTTCCGCATTTCAAGCATGTTGTAATCTACAAAAGTTTTTGTCAATTATAAATTTTTGGTGGAGCTATAACATATTATATTGTATGTTGGGATTGTTGTTAAATCATGTTTGGATTGTTATTGAATTTGAATAATGTTGGTGCTGTAATTAAGCTGTTGTTGAAAATTTGAAACTTGTGCAAAAATGAAAAATCTGGATTTTTTTTTGAAGTGCTGATTCCAACCAATCGGTCCGTGACCAGGGCAGCAGAATGGGTTGTCCACTGGTCCAAGTCTTAAAACAATGTTAGCAAGTGATGACCCAAATTTGCATATTGCATTGGAGCTTTGCAACACTTTCAAGCATGATGGGGTATCAGATGACGCTATTAGACTAAGGCTATTTCCCTTTTCTCTTGGGGACAAAGCAAGGCTTGGTTACTATCACAACTTGTTGGTGCTATCACCAGTTAGGATGAATTGGTTTAAGCTTTTCTGGCTAAATATTTCCCACCAATTAAGTCTGCACAAATGCGAAGTGACATAACTAATTTTGTCCAACAAGATTTAGAGTCACTCTTTGAAGCTTGGGAGAGGTATAAGGAGCTCTTAAGGAAGTTTCCTCACCATGGGTTGCCAATGTGATTGTTAGTGCAAACGTTTTACAATAACTTGCTTCAGAATATGCAAGTGATCATTGATGCAGTGAGTGCGGGAGCTTTAAATCATAAAACACTGAAGGAAGCTTACAATTTAATTGAAGTGATGGCAAGCACCAATTACATGAAGCATTTGGAAAGAAATTTACCAAGGAGAGTCATGGGTGTGCATGATATAGATGGTTACACCACATTAGTTGTTTAACTCTCATCTATTTAGAAACAGTTGGGTATTGTTCTAAAGGTAAGTGCAATTGATTCTTCTCCTCTAACTTGTAAACTTTATATAGGTAACCGCTCATCCAAGGATTGTCAAGAAGGGAGTCTGTTTGCTCAACTTGAAAAAGCAAATTATGCGAATAATTTCCAAAGAGGGCAAGGGAACCCGTACTCCAATACTTACAATCCTGCATGGAGGAAGCATCCTAACTTCTCATGGAGCAACAACAATGAACATAAACCACTACTGGTTTTCAAGCTCAAGAGCAAGAATCTAAATTGGATAATATGCTCACCAAGTATATCGTGTTAAAGTAGGTGCCCTAGAGCCAATCCATTATTGTACTATTGACTCTTTGTAAGAATGTTTATAATCAATAAAAGGCTTTTTCTACATTATGTAATTCATATTCATTGTATGTTGTGATTTATGTCCTTAGAATGGTAGAACCGTGATGAGGGTATTGAGTGTTTCAAATCTCGATAGTGAGGACCTTATGATCACATATGGTGGCCATTCTAGAAATGTCTGTAGTCCTAGTATTATTTTGACTTAGGACATAAATAATACAGTAAGGCTATCATAGTGTTGAACGACCTTGTCGGAAGGCACTGACTAATTTCACTTTTCAAGGTTGTTTTCCGACAACCTGATGCAACACATGGCTTCTTTCCATAGGCGAGTTCACCAGACTGACCCATCAGAGGATTCCATATATGTGGTAACATTAGTGTCTATGGAATACGTCCTCTAACAGATGGTGGTGCATGTGGTCCTTAGACTTGAGATCACCATAGCGCCGTGTGTACTTATTGGTGTAGTTTGACACTTACCAAAAGTAATCCTAATAGGGTTATTAGTATGGGAGTGATTGACTACATCGAGAAGTGCATCATGACTATGGTGGATCGACAAAGGATTCATCACTCTCATGTGTAAGAGATATTATGTTGGTGAGATTCTGGTGAAGGACAACGACCCTGGAATCTGTGGCCACAGTGGAATCAATTGAGTTGGAGGTTGATTGGTCCGATAACCGAATCTGAATAGGTCAAGGCAGTTTATATTAGAAGCCAACATTATTTCTATGCTTCAAACCTTAATAAGATAATAGATGATGACAAGATTTGATTGCACGGTAACCATATTATTGACAAGTAGTGAATTACGCTGAATCTAAATTTGTTAGGTGTGAGAGTGAACAACCCAGTTACGCAGCGGAAAAACAAAACATAAACTACATGGATCGTTCCTTAGAACCAAGATCCGGGTACAAAAATCACAGTTTATACAAAAATAATCAAATCTGCAGAAAAATCAGTTCAAGGTTTAAGAACCATACCCACGTTGGAGGCACCTCCAATTTTATCTTTGAACGTGGTTTGCTATTGACCCAAGTGTAGGATCGAACCGATGAAGTCCACATGAAGACAATCACAAGGAACTAAAGAGGGATTTGCTAGATCCTCTTTAGCCTTAAGAACAAAGAAGAAAAATAAAAAAGAATTTGATTTCAAAGCAAATAAGCAATGTGGCATGGGAGAGAGTGTTTTGGGGTTATGTGTTTTTCTTTCTCAATCAAAGAAAATCATTAATTAATTAAAAATCGCACACACTTTTTTTCTTTTATAGTCATATTTTAATTGCCCTATTCTCTTGTGGAATAGGCTTGGGCTACAACCCAAACACCCCATGTTTCCAAACACTCCCAATTAGATATTTATTTTAATTCATCATTATCTTCAATTAAAATCAATTAATATTATATATATTAACATTTAACAATAATGATAATTTATTTAAATATATATGCGAACACATATTTAAACGTAATTTCACTTATTTAATTTTTCTAATAAATTAAATAAAGGCTACGACCTCAGCAAATTTAATTGCACTGTGAAATTACCAAAATACCCTTTCGCCCAAAAAGACGAAAACCCCCTTCTTTCTTCCTGGCTCTTAAATTATCTTCTATGTGTGTGACCCATAGGCTTCTCATCATACCGAAAGTGTATAGTATCGCGATTAACACCAATTAATCGTCTCACTAATACACAGACCAAGATTGGCCCCTAGCAAGGCATCATGGCCACCCAATATATTCGGATTCAGCAAAGTAGCTACCTGTCAACGATATGGTTACCGTACAATTTGATCCTTTCATCGTACGTTATCTCGACGAGACGAAGGAATAGAAATAGTGTTAACCTTCGGTTACTCTCGATATTATGTATTTAGTTTCTAGACCAATGACCTGTATTATAATCCGGATAGAGCAACAACTCAATCCTATTATGGCCACAGTTTTAGTGTCATTGCCATATACTGAATTACGTCGTGAGATAACTTCTCCCGTACCCAAGAGTGATGAATCCTCTGTCTATCCACCATAGTCTTGATACACTCCTCGATGCAGCCAATCACCAATGTATTGACAGCTCTGAATAGAACTGCGTTAGGCTAATGTCAAACTACACCAATCGGTGCACAAGGTGCTCTGGTGGTCTCGGGTCTAAGGATCACATGCACCACCATTCGTTAGAGGATTTGTTCCATAGACACTAGAGGGTTACCATCCATATGGAATCCTTTGGTGGGTCAGTCCAGTGAACTTGCTACGGTGTATTCACCTACAGCAAGCACCTATGTGTTGCACCAGGTTGTCACCAAACAACCTCGACAAGTGAGATCAGTCACTGTCTTTCGACAGGGTCGTTCAACACTATGATAGCCTTACCGTATTATCTGTGCCCTTACTTCAAAATAATACTGGGGCTAAGGCCGTTTCTAGAATGGCCACCATATGTGCTCATAGGGTTCTCACTATCAAGATGTGAAACACTTGATACCCTTGTCACGGTTCTACCATTCTAAGGACATATATCAATACATATTGAAATAATAATGATTTACGCGATATAGAATAAAATGCCTTTTATTGATTAATGAACATTATTACAAAGAGTCAATTCTACAATAATTGATTGTCTCTAGGGCATCTACTCTAACAGGGTGGCCCTGATGCCTTACTAGGGGTCAATTGATGGGAATGCAAAATGTCATATTTAACCCCCTTAATGTTTAGTCTTTCATACGTATTTGTTGCCTAATTGTACTCATTATTACTTTATTTTGGTTTAGGAAGCAAATGGAGGTGTTAATTGAAAAACGGAATTAATTAGGTGAATTCGGATAGTTTTGCCACTGCTTTGTAATCTGGGCATAATTCTCTCATCCGAGCTGCGATTGAGATGATTCAAAATGCTGTGGAACGTTAAGAAATAGATCTACAACTTTCATGTTTTAAGGTTGGAGAGCTTCTCTCTGCATCAAGGTTGTAATCGGGCTTAAAGTTGACGCACCTGCAGTGCCGACGTTCTAACTTGTCATGCAAGTCAGTCTATTATTGCACGTTTTGAAGACACACATGCTGCACGAAGATTACAGCTGGAAACACCACTTTCCTATTTTATTAGGACTCTATTTTATTTTATTTCCAATTAAGCAGATTAGGATAAGTGTTCTTTTAGGATATTAGAATTTGTTTAGGAGATTGAGTAGTTTTTCCAGATTTGAATTGGATTTTAAAAGGGAGATCAGATTAGGTTTTAAGGGACACCACGCCTCTCTTTTCTCTTCTCTGCAATTTTCTCTTTTGAGTTTTGATTATGGCCATGAACGGCTAAAACTTTTATCACTTGGTCGAAGGAAACGGACGCCTCGGAATCAATAAACTGTGAGATCTAATCTATTTTTCTTAGTGTTCAATTTTCGTGTTTGAGTATTGGATGTTTTTCTGTGTCTAATTTTATGATTGTTTTGTTTAATTACTAGGAGGCCTACTAGTTTATTAATTGTTGCAATCTACTGCTAAGTTAGATATCAAATCCGTAATTGTTTAATCCCTCTAACTTGTGAAGCAATTAGGGTTAATAATTTGCTTTGCGTCGAATTAGTAATCTTAAGAGGAACATTCAACTAAATTAAATACAACCGCTTGTGTTTGTGTTGTTTAGCTTCATCGATTTCTCTAATTCTTAAGGCTGCCATTAGATTAAATCTTTAGCGCTTGTCTAAGGTTGCTTAATGGTAAGATTAATTAAGATCACTTGTTTCCTAATTAATTACAATTAAGGAGAGGTAGGAAAATAGTTCCAACGGTGAATATTCAAAGCAAGAATTGATTTATTCTTGCATCAATGATCAGTTGTAAGATTCCGATGGTGGATGTTGACGAAGACCAAGTTTCGTTATTTTGATTGATTTTCGATTTCAATTGTTTTTGCGTTTCCTGAGATTTTTTTCTATTTTTACTCAAAACCCCCCAACCTTGTTCACATAATCGAAAATTTGGCTAGACACTCTTCGTGGGATCGACCCTTGCTTACCCATATTTACAGTTTAGTAGTTAGGTTAGAAAGGTTATTAATCTTGGTTGCCTACGACAGTACACCAGATTTTGGCGCCGTTGCCGGGGAGTGATTCTAGTTGGTTTTTTTTTTGTTTTTGTGATTTTCTCTTGCGTTTTTGTTAATTTTTTTTATTTTGCAGAAAAAAAAGAGAAAAAAAAAACTGTGAACAGTGGTACTATTTCGGATGAACAGTAGTACTATTCATAAGGAAAATTTTGGTTGAGTTAGGAGTGCTGCGAGTACCCATTTCGAAGAAAACGAAATTCTGAACAAAACTAGAAAATCCTCTATCCCCACCCTCTTGAGGCCAAATTCAAATGTTTTGATAGGGTTTTTGGTGTTTTCGTGTTTCTGGCCATTTTATTTTATTTTTTTTTAATTTTGTAGTTAGTTTTCATTTTTTGTCATTTATTTATTCTAATTCTTTTATTAGTTTTTTTTTGTTGTATGACCAGGTCCTCTCATTTTGGTGATTTAACATTCGATCCAGAAATTGAGAGCACTTTGCATAGGTTAAGGAAGGAAGCTCGGAGAAATTCTGAGGAAAGCAATTTGGCTTTTGATTCCCAATTTGCTAGCAACTCTGATTTAGAAGAGGAGGACGTCATGGCTGGAAATCGAACTTTGAAAGAGCTTGCTTCCCCTGATTTGAATCAAGCACCTTTATGCATAACGTTTCCTGTTTTAGATGTTGCCACTACTTTTGAATTAAAATCTGGACTAATACATCTCTTGCCCACTTTCATGGTCTTGCAAGTGAAGATCCTCACAAGCATCTAAAAAAGCTTCATGTGGTTTGCACGAGTATGAAACCTACGGGGGTGACCGAGGAGCAAATTAAATTAAGAGCTTTCCCGTTTTCTTTGAAGGATTCGGCTAAGGATTGGCTTTATTATCTACCCTCCAGAACTATAACCACATGGAACAAGATGAAGAGATTATTTCTGGAGAACTATTTCCCAGCTTCGAGGGCAGCCAACATCCGGAAAGAAATTTGTGGTGTAAGGCAGCATAACGGAGAGTCCCTATATGAATACTAGGAACGCTTTAAGAAATTGTGTGCAAGCTGCCCCCATCATCAGATTAATGAGCAGTTACTGATCCAGTACTTCTATGAGGGCCTTACATACACTGATAGGAGCATGATTGATGCTGCAAGTGGTGGAGCTTTGGTGGATAAGACTCCTGAGGCCGCGAGAAACTTGATTGCAAATATGGCGGCCAATTCTCAACAGTTTGGCAATAGGCTTGACCTTCCATCTAGGCGTGATAATGAGGTAAATATTTCTTCCCTTGAACAACAAATCTCGAGTCTAACCTCTCTTGTTCGTCAAATGGCTGTAGGTAACATGCAAACAGTGAAGGCTTGCAGGATTTGTTCGGTAGTAGGGCATCCAACTGATATATGCCCAACTCTTCAAGAGGAGCCTGTTGAGCAAGTGAATGCAGCAGGCGGTTTCCCTGGACAACCGCAAAGGAAGTATGATCCTTATTCGAGCACATATAACCCTGGATGGAGGGATCACCCTAATCTTGGCTATGAGAATCCACAAGTGAATCAGCCCCACCATCAAAACCGCCCAAATTACCAGCAGTACAAGCAGCCATACCCCCTTAGAAAACAACCGGACCAAACTGCTAATTCTGGTATGTCTTTAGAGGATATTTTTAAGTCTCTTGCTACTAATACTTTGCAATTTCAACAGGAGACGAGGGCCAGTGTTCAAAGTTTGGAGAATCGATAGAGGCGATGGCAACAAAGACAATCGATAAGCCTGGAGGCGCAAAGTTCGGGGAAATTACCTTCTCAAACGGTGGTAAATCCAAGAGAAAATGTAAGTGCGATCATTTTGAGAAGTGGTAAAGAGGTTGAGATTCCAACAAAGGCAGCCCCTACATCGTCGAAGGAAGAAAAAGAGAAAGATGTAGTTGTAGATAGCAACGTTCCCAACAACGATGGTGTTCCTAAGCGTAAGTTTCCGCCGCCGTCCGACTATAAACCAGTACCACCTTTTCCTCAAGCTTTGCCAGAATCTAGAAAAGATGAGCAAAACAAAGATTTATATGAGACTTTTCGTAGATGCGAGAGGAAACAGAAACTTAAGGGGTGTGAAAAGGTGAGAGTAGGAAAAAAATGTTTCTGCAGTGATTCAGAGAAAACTTCCAGCGAAGTGCAAAGATCCAGGTATGTTTACTATCCCTTGTACGATAGGTAACACTAGGTTTGAGAAAGCCATGATAGACTTAGGAGCTTCTATTAATGTCATGCCATATTCTATATATGCTTCTTTGAAACTTAGACCTTTGAATAAAACTGGTGTTGTGATTCAATTAGCTGATAGATCTAATGCCTATCCTAAATGTGTAGTCGAGGATGTTTTGGTACAAGTTAATGGCTTAGTTTTCCCTACTGATTTCTTTGTGCTTGATATGGAAAATGGAGATGAATCTGCTCCTATTTTGTTAGGAAGACCTTTCTTAAAAACATCCAAGACTAAGATAGATGTTCATAGTGGCATACTTACCATGGAATGTGATGGTGAAATTGTTAAGTTTGACATTTATGATGCCATGAAATATCTTGATGATGATGATTATGATCATGTTTATTCTATTGATGTGGTTGATTCTTTAGCACCAGAAGTTTTTGAACTTGATGGAAAAGATGGATTGGGAGTTTTCATTAGTAAGCATATTGAGGAAGAGAATGAGAAGTTAGCATTGAGTACTGATTTGCAGGAAACTGTTGCAGCATTGCATGATTTTTCGAAGTTACAGCAGTCAGGTAACGTTCCTTATATTGCATTACCAATTTCTAACGAAAGGCCTTTACCCTCTGTTTTGCAGGACCCCATTCCAGATTTGAAGCCTCTCCCTAGTTACCTCAAGAACGTGTTCCTTGAAGACGGAAGAATGTTACTCAATGCATCACAAGAAGAAAAGCCTTGAGTCGAGCCAACGACAATAAACAAAGGCGCTGCTTGGGAGGCAACCCAAGGGGAGTTTGTTTTCTTTTTCTTGCATTTTGAATTTTGGTTATTTTTTGCCTTTTCTTTGCATTTCATCTTACATTGGGGACAATGTAAGCTTTAAGTGTGGGGGAGGGGATTTAGGTTGTTGTGTAGTGTTCAAAAAAAAAAAAACTGTTTTTGTTTTTAGGAAGGTTTATCTTTGAGTCATGTCTTTGAACGTCTAGTGATGCATGAAATAGCAACTTGACTTTGTGTTGAGCATATTCCTTGACTTAGTATGTTAGCAATATTTCATAAAATAGAATTAATCATATTTGAATCTTTGTAGTGTTGAAACAATATGTCTTGAGAAGTTGTGTGAACTTGGTGACGAGAAGCATGATTGAGGAGTGTATAACAACACTTAGAAAAAAATTTGTTTCTCTTAAGCTAGTCCTGAATTTGGGTTTAAGCAAATAGGAAAAAGAAAAGAAAGGTATGTGATGAGTCGAGATGGAGCGTAAAACGCACTCACTCATAAACACAACCATGAAATGAGATGGAGCATAAAATGCACTCATTCTTTTCCAAAACAAAAGAAAATAAAAAATAAAAAATATCCCTAGTTTGCTACCCAATTTGTAGTAGTAAAGAGAAACAGTTGAGGAAAAGTTGAGAGCGGAGTTGTACATGAATTGGTTGTGATTAGTTTCCTTATTTGCATTGGCTGATTGAGAGTAATTATGGAAGATGATGAAGAGAGATGAATGTCATTAACTCTGTTTTATTTTATTTTGCTACTTCCTAAGTTAGGTATGAATATGCATGGATTAAATATTGTTGCTTATGCATCATGCTGGTGTTCTGGTTATGACTTGAGATGATGGTGTTCTTGATATGACTTGCGGGTAATGTTTGTTTGAATTAGTTTGCCCGAGGACGTGCAAAAGCTAAGTGTGGGGGAATTTGATGGGAATGCAAAATGTCATATTTAACTCCCTTAATGTTTAGTATTTTATACGTATTTGTTGCCTAATTGTACTCATTATTACTTTATTTTGGTTTAGGAAGCAAATGGAGGTGTTAACTAAAAAACGGAATTAATTAGGTGAATTCGGACAGTTTTGCCACTTCTTCGTAATCTGGGCATAATTCTCTCATCCGAGCTCCGATTGAGATGATTCAAAATGATGTGGAACGTTAAGAAATAGATCTAAAACTTTTATGTTTTGAGGTTGGAGACATTCTCTCTGCATCAAGGTTGTAATCGGGCTTGAAGTTGACGCACATGTACTGCCGATATTCTGACTTGTCATGCAAGTCAGTCTATTATTGCACATTTTGAAGACACACATGCTGCACGAAGATTACAGCTGGAAACACCACTTTCCTATTTTATTAGGGCTCTATTTTATTTTATTTCCAATTAATCAGATTAGGATAAGTGTTATTTTAGGATATTAGAATTTGTTTAGGAGATTGAGTAGTTTTTCCAGATTTGAATTGGATTTTAAAAGGGAGATCAGATTAGGTTTTAAGGGATACCACGCCTCTCTTTTCTCTTCTCTGCAATTTTTTCTTTTGAGTTTTGATTATGGCCATGAGCGGCTAAAACTTTTATCACTTGGTCGAAGGAAACGGACGCCTCGGAATCAATAAACTGTGAGATCTAATCTATTTTTCTTAGTGTTCAATTTTCGTGTTTGAGTATTGGATGTTTTTCTGTGTCTAATTTTATGATTGTTTCGTTTAATTACTAGGAGGCCTACTAGTTTATTAATTGTTGCAATCTACTGCTAAGTTAGATATCAAATCCGTAATTGTTTGATCCCTCTAACTTGTGAAGCAATTAGGGTTAATAATTTGCTGCGTCAGGAATTAGTAATCTTAAGAGGAACATTCAACTAAATTAAATACAACCGCTTGTGTTTGTGTTGTTTAGCTTCATCGATTTCTCTAATTCTTAAGGCTGCCATTAGATTAAATCTTTAGCGCTTGTCTAGGGTTGTTTAATGGTAAGATTAATTAAGATCGCTTGTTTCCTAATTAATTACAATTAAGGAGAGATAGGAAAATAGTTCCAACGGTGAATATTCAAAGCAAGAATTGATTTATTCTTGCATCAATGATCAGTTATAAGATTCCGATGGTGGATGTTGACGAAGACCAAGTTTCGTTATTTTGATTGATTTTCGATTTAAATTGTTTTTGCGTTTCCTGAGATTTTTTTCTATTTTTACTCAAAACCCCCCAACCTTGTTCACATAATCGAAAATTTGGCTAGACACTCTTCGTGGGATCGAACCTTGCTTACCCTATTTACAGTTTAGTAGTTAGGTTAGAAAGGTTATTAATCTTGGTTGCCTACGACAGCACACCACCAATCTTTGTCTCTGTGTAATGAGACAATTGATTGGGTGTTGATCACGATATTACACACTATCGGCATGATAAGAAGCCTTCGGGTCACACACATAAAAGGAAAACTAAAGAAGGAATTATGTGAGTGGCATTTTCGTTATTTATTAACAAAGGGGTGTTTCGGTAAATCTTACAGAGCAATTAAATTTGCTGGAAAGGTTTTTGCCCTGATCCAATCGCGTATTGGATTTAATATGTAAGATTGGTTATTTATTTAAATATATATATTGTAAATAAATAAACCATCATATATATATATATATATATATATATATATATATATATATATATATATATATATATATATATATTTTAAATATTGAAAGAACGTTATTAATGGATAAAAAATAATAACGGGCAAATACCTGGGATATGATTTTGTTCTGGAATCATGGACACTAATGAAAAATTATGTGGAAGGGTATTTTTGTAAATACATCTTCAAGGGATTTTAGGGCAACCCTATAAAAAGGGCACGTTTCCCTAAAATCAAATAACACTCTCTCATTTTTCTTCTCTTGGCTGTGGAGAGCTTTTGGTTCATTGAGAGTTTTTTCTCTCAACCCAAATAGCACATCTTCTTTGTCCTCACAATCAAGATCTAGTAAATCTCTTGTGTTAATTCTTGCCTTTGTGTGGATACCGGTGGTTCGATCCTATACTTGGATCATGACCTTTTTCATCTGGATCCTAAAAAAGTGGTGGAGCCTCCAAACGTGGGTATGGTTCTGATTCTTTCATGGGTCTTGTTTATTTTATAGCATATGAACATCGTCAGACTCATATTTGTGTTTCGGGGCTTAATAGTGTTTAATCGGTAAATTTTTGTTTTCCGTTGCGTTGTTCTTTGATCGATTAAAACACTAACAGTAGTATCAGAGCCTCTTATATGAGTTTTCGGTGTTTTGATTATATGTTGGAAGTATGTGATTTTAGATTGCATGTTTAGGGTTTTGTTTTAATTGATTTTGATTTCGATTTATTGAAATGGAACTTGGATTGTTGTGTTTGGGAAATATTGAAAATTTGTTGTGTTGGATCTGATTTTTGTTGAAATCAGAGAATTTTGATGAAACCCTAAGCACCACTGTGTGTGGTGGTGCTGGCTGCCATGGCTGGAGGTCCACGGCAGCGCCGTGACAAGAGGCAGCTTCTACTGCTACTGCTGGAGCAAGGCAGTGTGCCAGCGCACGTGACAACTCGCGGCTGCCGCGTGCAGATGTCGTGTGTGGTCGAGGGGATGGCCTTGAGATCCCTGACATAGCCCTGGTGAATACCCTTGTGAGTGTTTATGGTTTTGGTGCCAAGGCAGAAAACCCCTGTCCCTAACAGCCCCAGGTTGCGAAACGAGGGACTGTCATCACGTTCATCATAACGCCGCTGTGTATGGTGGCTACCCTGAGTTTTTTGCTATCCTAAACGACCCAGACTTGAAGGGTACATTTTTTTTCATGTAGCCCTGTTCTTCATTCTGAGTCTTCACTCAAGTGTTTGACACGTTGAGCGTTTTTACTCTCAACTATCCAGTTTAGGCAGCACGTGATTTTCCTCTGGGGAAATCACTCTCACTTACTCTACGGTGCTCATTTTTTAGCGATTTCAAAAATCACATGTTCTTGCATGTGTGAGGATTGTTATGGTGGGCTTACATTTGTTTTATGACTACTGTAGCAGTGGGTTTCAGTCTATTTACTTTCAGTCGATGCTGGTGCCCGTTAATTCACAACATGTTAGTAAATAGGCCATAACGGATTCAATAGTGAGTCAACTGACTCATAGTTTGCACCAATGGATTTTTAACATGTTGATGCATGTTTAGCAAGTCTTTAACGCTGCTGCCCATGTGTGTCGATGCACTGTAAAAATTGAAGTTTTGGGCAGCTTATGCGTTGGTGTGGAAGGGCTTCATTCTGGGCTGTTCTAATTGTCGTTGCACATAGAGTTGTTCCAGAATTATTAATATTTTTTATGCATGTTATTTTCATTCTAGAAGTCCAAATTGGAGAGGCCCAGCAACAAGGGACTAAATTGACAAGTTTACAACTTGTTGGGTACAAACGCAACAAGGTAAAACATAAAAGGGGAAAGATTAATTCACCAAATGATAAAAAATTGCTGTTTTTGATTGATTTTTATATGCATATTCCTGAGATGAAATTGCACGGTGTATGGTTGCATTTGCCTTTAGACCTAGTTAAGTTTGAGGATTGTAATTTCAATTTAAATAAGGCTTGCTTGCTTGCCTTGCCTTTCTTTTAATCTCTTGTAATTCTTTCTCTCATCTTACTCCCCTCGAATGTAAATCAAGGTTTCTCTTTATTGAGGTAAAGGTTAAATTAATTTTAATTAGAGTACATACTGATGGAGAAGAAGGAGCATTGGATTGAAGAAAGTGGGTTTTTAAACTGAAAGTCCTCTTGTAATTTAATTACCTAGGTTGACATACAAATTTCCCAAGGCTCGGGAAATTTGGTTTAGTTAAGGCAACACACCAACATGTTTATCTTTATTGCTTTAGTTGGCATGCTAAGGTTGAATGTTATGGATATAACATTATTAATAAAGATAATAAAACTGATGAGACCAAAAGAGCAAAAGAGCAAAAATCTCTCATAAACGATATTAAGTCTATTAACACCTTCCAACATCATGGACTTAGTCAAACCATAGATCATTGTTACCTTTTCGATCAATGAAGGGTATGCTTCTATCAATGGAAAGCTAAGTCGCATTGGAGCTTTTCCTTAATGATGTCGGGTTAGACTTAACTAGTAGTTTTGGCTATTCGATCAACGAAGGTCAAAGAAGTACTAGAGGCAAATGTAGAGAAAGTGAAATTTTTAAAATTCATGAGAGATATGTAGTATCTACTCTATGGATCCAAGAGTTCACTTGAGGTCAATGGTCGGTGCCATCGGATTGTGTAATTGGTTTGTTTGCACAATTTATATTTGAGGATTAGTGGTCGACGCCATTAGCTGGTATAAATTGAGTTTGTGGCCTACCTATATCAACTTGTTTTTGGCTTTTTGATCAATGAAGGTTAAAAATGGAATTGATGGGATCTTGGCCCACTAGGAAAGCCATCGGGCTTTCCCGAGTCTAATAGAGGGGGCTATTAGGACTTGAGTAAAATAGTGGGAGCGTTTTATTAATTAAAGACCTTGATTAATTAAATATTATATCATGATATTAACTCGCTTTATTTTGCACTTGTAGAAATCTCAAAATGACAACAAACAACCTATCATTGTGATTAATTATCGAAAAGGAAAATAGGTTGGATGGTACCAACTTCAAGCATTGGTATACAAATTTTCAGATTGTACTCAAATCCGAGAAGAAGTTGTATGTCCATAATGAGCCTATACAAGAGGAGCCTGGTCTTGAAGCTACTCAGGAGGTTAGAGATGCTTATAGCAAGTATCTTGACAATACTGGCAATGTGCAATGTCTCATGTTAGCATCGATGACACCAGATCTTCAAGAGCAACATGAACACTTGGATGCACAATCTATTATGATTCATCTCAAGGAGCTCTTTGAGAAGCGTGCTAGGCACGATCGTTATGATGCCTCTAAGGCACTCTTTAGATGTCGGATGGTAGAGGGAACTCAAGTTAGGCTGCATGTACTCAAAATGCTTGCGTACACTTAAAAGCTTGAAACCTTGGGTTTTGTCATGGATGCTGAATTATCAGTGGACTTAATTCTGCAATCCTAGCCTGATAGTTTCTCACAGTTCATATTGAACTTCAATATGAATGGTCTGGAGAAGACCCTCTCTGACCTCCTAAATATGCTAAAGACATCAGAGCAAAACATGAAGAAATCTAAGCCAGATCTGCTAGTTGATGTTGCTCTAAAGAGAGGCAAAGGAAAGGGCAAGACTAAGGGTAAACTAAGCTCAAGTCCAAGTACAAGTCTCAGGATGTCTTGAAGCCTACTGGTGGCATGAGCAAAAATGGAAAAGTAGTTTGCTTCTTTTGTGGTAAACCTGGCCATTGGAAGAAACACTGCAAGGCCTTCCTAGCTACCAAGAAGAAGAATGGTGCATCTTCTTCTAAAGGTATGTTCATGATTGAAATAAACTTATCTCTAATCACATCTTGGGTCATTGACACAAGATGTGCATCTCACATTTGTACTAATGTGCAGGAACTATGACAGAGTAGATTGGTCAGTTGAGGGGAGGTAGACCCATGCGTTGGGAACGAGGCCAGAATTTCTACTCTACCTATAGGTGTTTATTAGTTATCTGTAACGCCCCACTTGAGGTACGTTGTTACTGTTTCCTCTTTCGCTCTTATTTTAAGTTGGTTTTTGGTAATATTGAGTGTTGTGTTGTATACTTGCACTGAAATTGGTTGAAAACGGAAGAAATTCAGTCTGCCGTGCTTCGCCGGGGCGAAGAAGAATCTTCGCCGCGGCGAAGAGAGGTTGAAGCCACGGGGGAAGCTGCCTGAGGACGTTTCGCCGCGGCGACAGAAGTTTCTTCGCCGCGGCGACAGGCCGAATAAAATGTTGGTTAAGTTTTAGATATTTTCTTCCCTAAGGGCAATTTGACCTTTCTACCCCTAATTAGCAGGGAAAGTGGGGAGTTAATTGTAAGGATTTTTCATAGAGAATGTGTTGATATGGGGGTGAGTTTGTAATGAATCAAAGGATATAGATGGAATTCCCAAAGAAGAATAAGGGCAAAATGGGAATGAGTGTGTTTATATTTCTTTAAAAGGAATTAGAATCAAAGAAACCCCTCATTTTCTTCTTCTCAAACGCAACTTCCCATCCTCACTCCTCTCAACTTCTCTTTTCTTTTGATCAAGGTTCTCCAAGGTATTTTTTTGAAGTGATTTGGGGTAGAAAAGCAACCTAAGACTTCCTAAGGTAAGGATTTCTACTTAAGTTGTGTGATTTGGGAGTTTTAACCTATATTGAAGTTTGAGGGTTTTTATTCTTTTGATTAGAATAGAGAAAAAGGTCAAGCAAACCAAGTGAAAGGAAGAATTTGTGAAGTCTCTCCATAACAAGGTAAGTAAAACCCAACCCAAGTTGAGATTTATGAAATTTCTTGATTAGGGTTTTGATAGACTTGATGTATGTATGTGATGTACATGTATTATGGCATGTATGAAGGATTAAATAGAGATTTCTATGCTTTGTGATTGTTTATTCTTTGCAAATATGAGAAATGGGTTGTTGGATTGGCAAGGTAGTTGAGATGGATTTGAAGGGGTGTCATGGATCCCTTTTTGGAAGTGCCTTGTTTGACAGGTTTTATGGCTTTGTGAAGGGGTTTTTCCCCATTTTGGATAGTTAGAAAAAGATTTAGACTCATTGCTATAGTAGAGTTTTATAGTGCACATGAGTTGTTTGATGAAATGCCTAATAGAGGTTTGAATATGAGTAGTGAACCTTAATTCTTGCAACATTGCATGTTGGCATTTCATAAGTGCATTAGTGGAGATGAACCATCCTTAGGCACTAATTGTGCATTGAAAAGTGATCTAAGAAAGGGTAGGAAAATTGTGTATGCAATTACCCTATGAGTAGAGAGCTTGGTGGACGCAACTACTCTAAGAGTAGAGAGAATGAAAAATGCTAGAATAAAGTGAATTAGAAGAGTAGAATAGATGGGTCGATGCTTTGTGATCATCACCCGATAGTTATGGGAATCGGATTGATGCTTTGTGATCACCACCCGAATAGCCCTTAGAGATGGGTCGATGCTTTGTGATCGTCACCCGATGAGTAGTAGAAATGGGTAGATGCTTTGTGTCCACTACCCGGTTAGTTAAGAGATATGTAGGTTGATGCTTTGTGATCATCATCTAACATTTGGTAGAAGTGGGTTGATGCTTTGTGACCATCACCCAATAGTGACTAGAGACGGGTAAATGCTTGGTGATCGTTACCCAAAATTCATGAGGAACGGGTAGGTGCTAGGTGATCTCCACCCGATAGTTAGAAAGAACCGAGTTGGTGCTTTGTGATCCTCACTCGGTAGTCACTAAGAACGGGTTGGTACTATGTGAATTCCACCCGATAGCCTTAGAGAGTGAGATGGTGCTGTGTGAACGCCATCCGGCCGTACCTCCGGTAAGATGAGGCCATGATGTTATTAGAAACAGAAATAGAATCAGAAATAGTATAAGGAAAGAATTAAGAGTTATTCTTACGGGGACAGACAGATAGAGAGTTTTACTTACTGAGCATTATTTTGTGCTCACCCCGTTATTTTCCTTTGTGGATGCAGGTTCTAGGTGATGACGCAGTCGGAGGGGCGTCGGCAAGCGAAGAGGAATAGCTACACTGTTTCCCCTGTTTTGTCTTTTAAAATGCATTTTTGTAAACAGTAATCTTTGTGTATAAAAAGACATATGATTTCTAATGAAAAGAAATTTTGGGGCCCAATTTTATTTTGTTATTATGCATGTATTGCACTAGTTTTCAGTAGTTGTTACATTATCTTTACCTTCGGGCCTTATCTTAGAACTTATGGATTGTTATTATGTACCTTTCATTTCTAAGAATATTACTTCGGTGTCTGCTTTGGACAGTTTTGGATATCATTTTGGAATATCTAATGGATTGTTATCTTTGAGTTTGAATGGTTTCATTATGGAAATGCTAGGTTACATAATGGTTTATATGTCCTGAATATGGATAAAGGGATATTCAATCTTAAAACTAAGAAAGCTAGGACTGGCGATCTTAACTAAACATTCCTTTGGCACTATAGGCTGGGCCATGTCAATCAAACTCACATAGCAAAACTCCATAGGGACAAAGTCTTAGACCCATTTGATTTTCAATCATATGAGGTATACGAGTCATGCTTTCTAGGCAAGATAACCAAATCACCTTTCACTGGAAACAATGAAAGATCTATAAAACTGTTAGGGATCGTCCATAGTGATGTATGTGCTCCTATGATAGTTCAGGCAAGAGGAGGGTATTCTTACTTCATCACATTTACTAATGATTTCAGTAGATATGGTTATGTCTATTTGATGAGACATAAATCTGAATTGTTTGGTAAATTCAAAGAGTTCGGGAATGAAGTACAAAATAAGCTCGGAAAGAGTGTTAAAGCCCTTCAGTCAGACTGAGCCGGTGAATACTTGAGCTTAGAGTTTGATGGATACCTTAAGGAATGTGGGATAGTATCACAACTCACACCTCCTTATACGCCATAGCACAATGGTGTATTGGAGAGAAGGAATTGAACGTTACTTGATATGGTTCGATGATGAGTTTGGTTGATCTACCTGTAGTATTCTAGGGCTATGTCTTGAAAACTGTAATTCACACACTGAACCGTGTGCCATCCAAATCAATGGATAAAACTCCATATGAACTATGGAATGGGCAAAATGAGAGTTTGGGTTGTACAACTTCTGTCAAGAAATTGATGGGAAATAAGCTTACCCAAAAATCTGAAAGATGTATCTTTGTGGGATATCCCAAGGAAACCATGGGATACTATTTCTACCAGCCAGAAGAGCGAAAGGTTTTTGTAGCTCGATTTGGGTATTTTTGGTAAAGGAATTTATCCAAAATAGTACAAGAGGTAGAAAGGTCAAACTAGGTGAAGTTCTGACTCCACAAGATATGGCTGATGAGGAACATGCAGATGTACCACCACTAATGGAGGAACATCAGAAGGAGGTCACTCCACAGATTGTGGAAGAAAGTGAACCAACTCAGACACAGGAGCTACGTAGGTTTGGTAGAGTACGTCGTGAGCCCTAGAGGTATGGATATCTCATGACTCAGCATGACGACATACTAGTTTATCAGGATGATGAACCTCAAACCTACGGGGATGCTATATCGGTCTCAAACTCCTATAAATGGCTTAAGGCCATGAAATTCGAAATGGACTCCATGTATTAGAACCGAGTATGGTCACTCGTGGATTTACCCAATGGGATAAAACTCATAGGTCGTAAATGAGTCTTTAAGAAGAAGATAGATATGGAAGGTAATGTGCATACCTATAAAGCACAGCTAGTTGCCAAAGGTTTCAAGCAAAAGCATGACATAGACTATGATGAAATGTAACGCCCCGCTTGAGGTACGTTGTTACTGTTTCCTCTTTCGCTCTTATTTTGAGTTGATTTTGGTGTTATTGTTTGATTTAGTGTTGTGTTGAATGGTTGCCCTGAAATTGGTTGAAAACAGAAGAAATTCGATCTGCCAGTGCTTCCCTTGTGGAAGAGAACCTCTGCTTTCTCGCGACTGCGCGCCCGAATAAAATGTTGATTGAGTTTTAGATATTTTCTTCCTTAAGGACAATTTGACCTTTCTACCCCTAATTAGCAGGGAAAGTGGGGAGTTAAGTGTAAGGAATTTTCATGGAGAATATGTTGTTATGGGGGTGAGTTTGTAAAGAATCAAAGGATATGGATGGAAATTCCCAAAGAAGAATAAGGGCAAAATGGGAATGAGTGTGTTTATATTTCATTAAAAGGAATTAGAATCAAAGAAACCCCTCATTCTCTTCTTCTCAAACGCAACTTCCCATCCTTACTCCTTTCAACTTCTCTTCTCTTTTGATCAAGGTATTCCAAGGGGTTTTGAAGTGATTTAGGGTGGAAAAGTAACCTAAGGCTTCCTAAGGTAAGGATTTCTACTTAAGTTGTGTGATATGGGAGTTTTAACCCATATTGAAATTTGAGGGTTTTCCTTCTTTTGGTTAAGATAAGAGGAAAAGTCAAGCTAAGCAAGTGAAAGGAAGGATTTGTGAAGTCTCTACATAGCAAGTAAGTAAAACCCAACCCAAGTTGAGATTTGTGCAATTTCTTGATTAGGGTTTTGATAGACTTGATGTATGTATGTGATGTGCATGTAATATAGCATGTATGAAGGATTAAATAGAGATTTCTATGCTTTGTGATTGTTTATACCTTGCAAATTTGAGAAATGGGTTGTTGGTTTGGCAAGGTAGTTGAGATGGAATTTAAAGGGTATTATGGATCCCCTTTTTGGAAGTGTTTTCTATGGCAGGTTTTGTGGCTTTGTGAAGGGGTTTTTCCCCATTTTGGATGGTTAAGAAAAGTTTTAGAATCATGGCTATGATAGAGTTTCATAGTGCACATGAGTTGTTTGATGAAATGCCTAATAGAGGTTTGAGTATGAGAAATGAACCTTAATTCTTGCAACATTGCATGTTGGCATTTCATAAGTGCATTAGTAGTGATGAACCATCCATAGGCACTAATTGTGCATTGAAAAGTGACCTAAGAAAGTGTAAGGAAATGGTTTATGCAATTACCCTATGAGTAGAGAGCTTAGTGGGTAAAATTACTCTAAGGGTAGAGAGCATTGAAAAATGCTACAATAGAGTGAATTAGAAGAGTAGTATAGTTGGGATGATGCTTTGTGATCATCACCCGACCGTTATGGGAATCGGATTGATGCTTTGTGACCATCATTCGAATAGCCCTTAGAGAGATGGGTCGACGCTTTGTGATCGTCACCCGATGAGTAGTAGAAATGGGTAGATGCTTTGTGACCACTACCCGGTTAGTTAAGAGATATGTAGGTTGATGCTTTGTGATCATCATCCAACGGCTAGTAGAAGCGGGTTGATGCTTTGTGACCATCACCCGATAGTGACTAGAAACGGGTAGGTGCTAGGTGATCTCCACCCGATAGTTAGAAAGAACCGAGTTGGTGCTTTGTGATCCTTACTCGGTAGTCACTAAGAACGGGTTGGTACCGTGTGAATTCCATAGTGTGAGATTACTAGGAACAACGAAATAGCATAAGGAAAGAATTAAGAGTTATTTATACGGGGACAGACAGAGAGAGTTTTACTTACGAGCATTATTTTGTGCTCACCCCGTTATTTTCCTTTGTGGATGCAGTTCTAGGTGATGCATGGAGGGGCGCGGCAAGCGAAGAGAGATAGCTACATCATTACCCCTGTTTTGTCTTTTAAAATACATTTTTTGTAAATAGACTTTATGTATAAAAGACACATGAATTGTAATGAAAAGAAAACTTTGGGCCCAACTTTTCTATTGTTATTATGCATGCATTGTACAGTTTTCAGTAGATGTTACATGAAACCTTTTTGCCGGTAGTGATGCTGAAATCTATTTGGATGATGCTTGCAATAGCTGCATACCATGATTATGAAATTTGGCAAATGGATGTCAAAACTACTTAAACAACAGAAAACAAAACAGGACATATAGACGTCCATATCCAAATCCTTTCTCACTCCTCATCATCATCCTCCATATCATCTCCAGCATCCGCCACATCATCAACTCCAGAATGTGCCATATCACCTAAAAAAGGTGCCCTTGGCTCATAAGCCCTTGGATAGGTCAGAAACAAAAACTAACTAGGATCTGTTCCTGTCTAAGATAATTGAAACTATCAGATCCTCTGCATAGTCTGCCATCACTCGACCTGATATGTCATCTAACTAGTGACCCATGACTGCCACTCCCTTATTCGGGAGACCTCACTAGTCACTCTAGAAAGTTATGCCCTCATACTGTCAATCAGATTAAGCTCAAGGTGGTAGGATGATGTCGATAGGAGTGAAGCTCTCTGATTACACTGTTGTCGACGGTTATCAACTCCCTTGGGTCCACTATGGAGCTTCTGAAGGAACTAAAGCGTTATCTTGGAGAAGTTGGTCTCGTTACTTTATCGTCTCTATACTGAACTCCTGCTCTAATGCACAAAAAAGTAATGAGACTTGGAAATAGGTAAGACACTCCCAAAACTCTCGCTACATGAAGGATCCTATAATATATGACTGACCTAACCAATATCCATCTGTATCCTCTGAGCAATAGCGTACAACATAAGTGCCCTTTCAGTATCAACGATGTTGTGATGGACCATAGGAAAGATCTTGGTATGTACATACGAAATATTGCCACAATCGATGAGTGACTATGAGCTGCTTAGCTAGAAAACCCTTATGCTTACTACCATGGGAGATTTTCCACTCTCCCTAACCATCACTCAAACACTGCAACACTTTATCATAGTTCAGCTTCTTGGAGATATATGTATACTCATCATGGTCGAATGGAATGTTGGCAACCCAAACAACCTGCTGATAATTGCCGTATCGAAGCTCACCTCTCTGCCTCTAACCTTGATTTATCCATTTTGATCTTCAAAGGCATTCGCATAAAACTCCATGACAAGGGGCTCGATAGCTGCTTTCGAAGGGGCAATAAATTTATCCCATTTTAGGTCACGAATCACATCCGTAACCCTTGAAAATGCACTCTGAAAGTCAAATCCCTCTCATCAACAAACCCCCAACCACTCTTAGCAACCTCTTTATATCTTTCTTCTGTAGTGGGACTCACAAACCTATCATCATAGGTGTCCTGTAGGGTAGCCCTACGACTCCTACTCGATCCAGCCCAATCTTTATTCCTCTTATTCGACACCATTTCAAAAATCAGGATACCAATACTCCACAATAACGAAGTAACAGTACCCCAAAAACAATCCAATCAATCTGCCTAATTACAGGGCACTAAATCAATCACAGTAGTCCCTAGTCCCTACACACCCCAATCACACCACAACTAATTTGCCCAATTACATGGCACTTACACAACGCCCAACTCTCAATCACAATCAACAATATGCAATATTCAATAATCAATTACTGTTCAGAAGCATTCAACATCCATCATAATCAACAAGACTAGAACTCAATTTCTCGTAATTTTTTCTCCAACACATCGAACGATGAATGATCCAGGATGCTTATCGGTGCCAATACAGTAATCTAGTACCTTGGATTGAAGAGTTGTTGCCCAAAGTCGAAAATCCCCAATTTGTGCCATAATTTCTCCTTGGCATCAATTGGCGGATTTCTGCAAAAATCAGGTGTAATGGAAGTGTTTATAAGGTGTAGGGAAGGATTTAACAACAAAATATCAACAAATAATTGAAGATTTGAGAGAGAAAAAGTTGAAATGGTGCTGCTACGCAAAAATGGCATGAACTGAAAATGCTGAAAATTTTCGTTTTCTTACATAGAAAACGAGTTGCATCGTGGCGTGAGTTTTCGTACCGTGGTGTGAAATGGTTTTTCTAGGTGCATATTTGAATAAATGCTGATTTTCACCACGACGTGACATGGATTTCCTGGAAAAAAAATTAACAAGTATTAATTCCTCTACAGAAATTCAAACAAAACACTAAATGAAATACTGAAACGAAATCAAACAAACTGATATAAAATAGAAACATGAATTAAAAATAAAAAACTCAAGTTGCCTTTCAAGAAGCGCTTGTTTAACGTCTAAGCTAGACGAAATGCTCGGTCTATGGATCAAGTAGGCATCCTCAATCAACATTAGACGTCTTAGGTTTTGTCCTATCAATGGCCTCTAAATACGCCTTTGCCTTTTCATCATTAAAATTACTATCCTCAACAGCCAAGGCTAACCCCAATTTGTCTTCTATCTTAGGTTAAGAGAGAGAATTAAAAACTGAAAATTCCACAGTCTAATCAAGAACCGTCATTCTAAGTTTCCCATTTTGAACGTCAATAATTGTTTCCGTTGTGTCCATGAACAGATGTCCAAGCAAAATGGTCGATTCCTTGTTGAAATTTGACATCGTCTCCATATCGAACACCACAAAATCCATAGGAACAATCAGTTTATCAAATTGAACTAAAACATCTTCAACAATACCTTTTAGATACTTCACTGATCGATTGGCTAACTGCAAGGTCATTGTTGTAGGTTTAAGTTCTGCCAATCCCAATAACTGATACATTGAATATGGCATAAGGTTGATGCCTGCACCCAAATCCAATATGGCTTGCTTTTCCTTTTTATTACCAACAAAAATGTTGATAATAAAACTTCCAGGATCTTTCAGCTTGGGTGGTAATTTACTTTGCAACACCACACTCGCTATCTCAGAAATCAAAACTTTCTCGTGAGGCTCATACTTACGCTTTCGTATATTTAGCTCCTTGAAAAACTTTGCGTAGGCAAGCAATTTCCTAATCAAGTCAAGCAAGGGCAAGTTCACATTAATCTTGGATAAAATTTCATAAATATCAGAAAATGACTTTTTCATTTGGTTTTAGTCAAACGACTTCGAAAAGGTACAGGTGAAACATAAGGCTTGGGTGGAACATATGGAGGATCAATATCTTCACTCTGAATGGGTGCACTCGGTTGGTTCCCTTCAGCTTTCTCTTTCCCTGCATGATCAAATAAAGGCTCATTAGTTTCAGAATTAATCTCCTTGTATATTACCTTCCCACTCCATAATATTGTTATTGCATTTGCTTGCTCAGGTTGGCTTGGTAATTTCCTAGAGACATGGCCTTGTAATGCTTTTACTATTTGTCCTATCTAAACCTCCATCTTCCTTATGGATGCATCCTACTGTGGGAATCTCTGTTCAAAGTTTTGATTTGTCTTTTGAGACACTTGAATAAAGTTATTCAGTGTTTCTTCCAATGAAGGTTTCTACTGTTGCATATTGTGATCAGAACTCCCCTGTTGTTGATTGTTTCTCCAAGAAAAATTGGGGTGATTTCTCCAACCAGGATTGTAAGTGTTCGAATAAGGATTATGAGGCCTTTGATTGTAAGAATTCATCATGTTGGCTTGTTCCACAAATTCTGAAAAATTCTCACTAGAAGGACAAACCTTAGTAGTATGACCAACTTTTCCACAAATAGCACATACCTATTTGGAACCGCTCTATCCTTGTCCTATCATCATGTTGCACATTATCTTCATTTGCTTGGTCAATTCAAACACTTGCATTGCCAATTCAGTGTTAGCACTTACTTCATAAATTCCTTTCGATTTTCCTCTAACACCATTCTGCTGGGAATTGGCTCCAAGCATCGCATACAACTCGTAAGTCTCTTTTGTAGTCTTTTCTCCTATGGCACCACCTGTAGCATTATCAACTATGGCTTGACAAGCTTGTGTCAGTCCATCATGAAAAAATTGGTTCAACAACTTTAAAGGATATCTATGATGTGGACATTGAACTAAATTCAATTTAAAACATTCCCAGGCTTTATGGAATGGTTCACCATCAATTTGAGAGAAAGTAGCAATTTTACCTCTTAATTCAGTAGTCTTTGCATGAGATTAGAATTTACCCATGAACTTGTTGTAAACTGCATCCCAATTGGTAAGTGAAGTTGGTGTCAGAGACATGAACCAACTCTTTACTACATCCTTCACCGTGTATGGAAAGCATCTCATCCGCAATTGATCTTCATTTAAATTCTGCAAAGGAAAAGTTTGCATAGTTGAGTAAAAATCATGAATAAAAGTTAAAGGATCCTCAGTGGCTATTCCATGAAATGCATGAAGCATATGAAATTGAATATTCTTCAGCTCATAATTCCTTGCTACGACACCTAGGACTATGCAAGAAGGCAACGTTCCAATGGTTAAACATGCATACGCCTTCATAGGATAATGTCAGTTAGCCATTTCTTCTTCGAATTCAGAACTTGATTCAAATGACACTTCCAAATTGTTTGGTTCTCTTCTCTTCCTACCGATAAAATTCACTCTATCAAAGTAAGGAACAATTCTTCGTCCAAGGATCGGCGACCTTGCATTCAAGAACTCACACACCAAAGAAAATAGAACAAAAGGTAATCCAAATAAAAGAAATAAAACAACAAAATTAAAGATCAAAATAAACTAAAATAATGACAAAAATTAAAGCATGTGTTATCAAAGAAAATTGAATATCTTAAATAACTCCTTGGCAATGACGCCAAAAACTTGATAGACAAAATTATAATTCCTCGCAAGTGCACGAATCGCTATCGTAGTATAGTGTGCAAAAGCAAAGGTCGATCTCACAGAGAATTGTAAGTTATCAATTAATTTAATAACATGCATCAACCAAATAAAGTAACAAAATTAATCAACTAATTAATAATTCTAAAATAACTAAAATTAACGATTAAAGTAAAGACGGTAATAAAACGAATGAGAAACAATTGAGTAAAGGTCTAGATATCCAATTTCACCTTAATCATCCTACTCTATGCCAATAATCAAACTATTGTTTTCTCAATTCAAATCCTAGGGTCTATACTCACCAAATTAAGGTATTACCGTAAGACATTCAGGATTAAACCTAGTGCTTTCATCATTAAACTAGCTAGGGTGTATAGTGTCTAGTAATTACTAAAAACCCATTAAGATTACGAGTACCCAAAGTTCACAAACCAATTTGTATCTGTTAGGGCGTTTGTATAGACACAAATCATTCATTCACAAGAGCTATTCAAGATTAGCTATGGCGTATAGTCTAACCCTGACTCACACAATCAATTAATCAATTATTAAAGATGATCAAGCAATGGTAACGGTTAAAGATAGAATAAACAACAATGAATGAAACTAAGATTGTAATGAATTGATTAAACAAGTAATTTAGATAAAAAAAAACATGGAGTATTCAAATTAAATTACATTGGATACACTACATAAGGGTTTAGCTACTCATAATTGCAAGAGAACAAACCTTAATCTTACTCATAAGCATTTGGATCATAAATCCACAACAAACAATCAAGACTTAGTTCCTTGCCTCTCTAAAATCCCTTCTCCAAGTTAGGCCAAATGTTTACAGAGTTTGGAATCCCTAAAATACGAAATTAGTTGCCCCTTTATAGTTTTTACAAATTATGGCAATTTTGTAATAATTGGAAAATCAAATTAGGTTGGAAATGCGCATTTTTTGCATTCTGCTCGAATGGCATCGCGGCACAACTCTTGGTGATGTGTGCTTTGATAGAACCCTATCCATGCCACGGCTCGAGTTGAATTTCATCGATATATGCCACGATGCCATAACTCTATGCTGCAACACAATTAGGATTGTGCCGATTTGCGCTGCGACGTGGAAAACTGTGTTGCTATGCAACCATGAAGTTCCACTTTTTTCTTCTTCATGTCTTGATTCATTCGCATTCTAATGAGTCCCAATGGTTTGAACATCAATGCACATATGAATCATAAATTTTGCACCTGGATTCCTGAAAACACACACGAACTCCTGATTTTGAAGATAACGAAACATGGAAGGAATTTCATCATAAACAATGCATTAAACCATAAATTCCCTACAATCTCATCCCAAAATCACTAAATATATATGCCTTTCCAACACTCATCATCATTTAGGCCACCAAGGCATTTAGATCAATTTGTGTTGATGCCATCTTGGTGGTCATCTATAGCAGCAATGGTAGTCGACACAAATGGTAACTATTGCTATTCAATTTCTTGAATTTATTATAAATTATAAATAAAATTTTATAAAAGAAAATTATTTTAATACTTATTGAAACAGTTTTATCATTATAAAATTTTTGAAACAGTTTTATCATTATAAAATTTTTGAAGGAAAAAAATATGTAGGGCTGGAGAGCCTGAACAGGGGGGTGGTTTTGTTTTTTTTCACCCAGAATCACCGGCGGTCTCCGCGGTCTCGTCAATCCAACTGGTTTTTCCCAAAAACCGATAAAACATAACCCCCCCTAATATATTCCTAAACCCGATTTTCCACCGGTACCTATTTTGTCACTCTTCCATCGGTTTTCCCCCAAAATCTTCATTCTTCATCTTCAAATCTTCGATTCTTCATTTCTTCTTTGAAAATCTGCACTTTTGTTTTTTTCATCTTTATAACTTCAAATCACTTTTGCTTTTCTTCAATTTTGATGTGCAATCCATTTAGAAATATAAAACAAAATTGAAGAAAATCAAATGCAAAACTGAGTCTGCATTCTTGTGGGTCTCAGCTTGGGAATCAAGTGAGTGAGTTCCGGGTTGTTTTCCATTGAAGATCAGATAGAATTTTGCAGACTTTAGTAACCAAGTGCGGGGATTTATCTTTGGTTGAATAAAAATTAGATTTTGATGCAAAGAAGAGAAGCAAACAGAATATTTTCAGGTGAAACGAAGCTGGGTTTTTGAGAAGGGGCTTTAACATTGCTTATAGTGATGTTGTCCCAAGAGATATAGAGGTTTAAGAAGGGAAGTGAGTTGACTTGGTGAATTGGTAAGCATTGTCATTGGTGAACCATAGCTATGCAGAAGTAGAGGTAGGAGAAGTGGTGAAAGGGTAATAGGAAAATTATGCTTAAAAATTTCTTAACATTTATCATAATACATTTATTCCAAAAGTTGAAAATAATAAATCTAAATGTTATAATATTTTTTTATTTTTTAGTTTGAAGCTCAAAATAATTTTTTTAAATAAAATTTTATTTATTATCATTACCATTTTAACGTATATAATATTATTATTGCACAAGTTAAGAGAAAAATAAATAATATTAAAACTTTTTTCTTTTTAATTTTTGGTTTTAAATATTGAGTTGAAATTTGGTGATTTAAAGTTATATTATTTATTAAAATAAGATATGAAATCTGAAGTCAAAAGGGGTGTGTTTGTTAGATTTCAAACATGTAGAGATTAATTTGTAATTTTTTAAGGGTGTGTTTGTTAAATTTCAAACCTGTTGAATATGCTGACATCATCAATTGGACTGGTCAACCCAGGACCCGGCTCCTTGACCGAGTCAAGGCCCCGGGTTGGGTTTAAAAATATATTTTGGGGTGCGTTTGGTTTATTATTTTGGGTAGGATTTTGGGGATAGTATTAGATAGTTGAATAGAGGAGTATTACGAGATAAAATTTGAAAATTTATGAAAAAGCCCCCAAGGTTTGCTAATTTAATAAACACCCCAATATATTAAAATATTGTAAAATGACAAAAACACCCCTAACACCCAAAGTGCCGATTCCGGCCACCACCGCTGGAATCTGGCCTGAAAAATTGGATAACCATAAAATCCGGTCGGATCTAGCGGGTATTCGATCGATATGGCCTTTTCCGTCCATATCCACCACGGATCTGGCTAGAAAATGCCAGATCTTAGGTCGGATGTGGCCTTCGACGGCCGAAAAAGGCCAACTTTGGCCGTCAGTGACGGCCAAAGATATGGCCGTCGTTGTTTGTCAATGATGGCCAAGTCGTGTCACTGTTGTGACAGATTCTGGCTACCATCGGCAGTGGTTGCCAGAATCTGGCAAGTATTGTCGGTGGGGGTGTTTCTGTTAGATTTTAAACTTTTTTTTTTTGGGTATTATAAAATTAATAAATTTATGGGGTCTAAAAGTAATTAAAAAAATAGACTAATATTTTGGGAATAACGTGCTAAACAACATTTAAAGAATAGGATTGAGAATATGGATAAAAACAATAAGCCAAACACACCCTTGGTTTCTTAGTGAATACTGAATATACATATAATACTAATTTTAAATCTAATTTACTAAACACATAACTATAGCTTTTGAAACTCACAGCCAAAAAAAAAAAAAAAAAAAAAAAAAAATGATTTACCAAACACACTTCAAATCATTTTTAGAGTTGATTATTTCTAAGATGACTAACAAATATTAGGTTTGAGCTACAATAATCCCAAACATACTCCAAATTATTATCGAGAGTAATTGGATTCAACATATACGTACCTGTAACTATAATGAAGAAGATCACAGTTTTGATAAAAGTCTAATTAATGCTATGTTTTACACAAACTAATAAGTCAAAATTGCAGCCTCTGTATATATCTTTTCCATCTTTGGTGCTTATCAATTATCAAGATCTTGTGAAACATAATATCAACGTATAGATATGGAATACATTATAAAGTTACACTTTCCGGCCAACATGGTACCAACAGTATTCAGGACTTGATTCTAGGTTACAACAGACTGTTCCACATTTTGGTCAAAACTGAGTTCCCAAGGTTTGAATGCAATTCTACTTAAAGAAAACATCTTCAGAGATAAATGCCGTCCATGCATCCTACAAACACAAAATCAATCATTGAGACTATTTCCACATTCTATCTTTCGGAAAATTAATTTAGGCAACCTTTTCAAGTATTGTTTGATTTCTTGAAGAGAGAATTGTGTGAGAGGCAAGTTTACCTGAAGGATGGCAAAGACCTTCTCTGCAACATATTTTTGCTGGGGTGTTGCTCCTCTTTGCTGTAGTTTGTCTGGGTGGAGACAAAGCCTGGCTTTTTGATATGCCTTCTTCACATGTGAGCTATCGATGAGGTTTGTTAAAGGAACAGCATACCAACCACTATTGGACCACAATATCTGAATATATATAGTCCGTTAACATATGAAAACTACAGTATTAATTCTAGGATAATATTAGAACAGCAATTAATATAAAATATTAAAGGTCTTACATGATGTAGGGCTGAAAGCAGCAAACGGATATTGGTTTCCTTACCAGATGCCCACAATCTTATTTCTTCTTCCAAAAGCTCCATTTCAGTCTATAGTTTTTGCCAAAAACGAAATTATATAATACACAATTTAGTTACTTTTATCTTGATACAGAAAAATGTAGATGAATTCACAGTTGCCAATAATTGAAGTTGTTCACATACCAGAACATGATAATATTGGCATTTAAATGCGGACAAGCAAAAACACAAACAGAGGTTTCAGACTGAATACAAAGTCACTCATATCTTCGTTTATTGGCATTTACCTAGAGTAAACGTGTATTATCCTATTATACAATATTTGTATGACAATTATATATATTGTAAAACCTAATTGTGGTATGTTTCATGCACCCTTAATGCTCAAATATTGAATTAGCATTTAGGAGCTTACATGTTCTTCTGGGTGTTCTTTTCCTTCTTCAGTTGTCCAGTTCCTTTGTTCGCTCTGTCATCAGAAGGAGGGAAGTCTATTAATGGATTGGCTTGAATTGAAATTAACATGGTTATTTATGCTTAATGTGTGGTGGTAGTTTACCATGGGAGAATGCATATGCACGGTTCCATGTCCTTGAATTTCTCGATCTAAAACTTCATTAACCTTAGACCCTTCTGCATATATAACAAGAAATTAAGAACAAGGATCATATAATTAATCAGGATATGTTAAGGGAAATTTGAAAAAAAAGTAATAAATACTTTCAAATTCACTGTTAGATGTCTATGAGTTTATATCGGCTCACTCATTTATCTGTTGACCATCGATAACTTCAGTTTTTCAGTTAAGAAAAGGGTATTTTGGTCCTACAATGCTAAAATTTTGAAGTAAATTTTTGGAATAAAGCTATTTCTTGATATACTTTTCAGGTAGATTATTTAATAAAATTTGCCTTAATTAGAATATGTTATTGAAAATTTGAAATGCAAGTAGCGGCATACCATTAGCCACTTGGTTGTGTTGTTGTTGTTGTGATGATGAGGAAGTGTGAGTGTGAAAGCTCTCCTTGGCCCAAGCAATGGCCTCATCAATGGAAACTGCTTCGCCAACTCCATCTCTATAGTCAGAATTGATCTCAATCACATAGGAACTCATAACATCGTCATCAACTACTTGTTCTTCTTGACAGAGTACTGAAGAGGCAGCAGGAGATGAAGGGGAGTTTGTGAGTTGTAAATCATCCACACACACTTTGATACTTGGAAATGAATTGTGTTCAAGACTAATAATGGTTTCTGGGGATGAAACACGTCCTGACAATCCATAATAATAAGAGCTTCTGCAAAACTCATTATTGTTTTCATTTTCCATCCCTTCACCTTCACCTTCCTCTTGTCTCGGCTCAGCCTCGTCATCTTCATCATCTCCTGAATTCCATCTACATGGAACGTTGATTGGCCTGCACCACCCAAAAACCTATCTAATTTACATTTATATATAACTAGACGTTTTCATTGCAAATCCGTGCAATATTTTTTATTACACTAAATTGTATTTGTTAATAGAAACGCTTCGTAAAAAACTTCTTTTTTTCTTTTTTTACAAATGACCTTTTTTAATTGGTTTAGTAAATTAAACATTTTATCCATTTTTTTTCCAATCTCTTCACGACTTTCATGTCTTCACTCTACCAATCCTAGTTAGTAAATACGGGTACGGCAAAAAAACGGTACGAGAATTTTATGGGTATGATACGGCAAATGGTGAAAAATACGTTTGTAAAAATTCGGCTATAAAATTTGGATACGGAAAAAATACGATACTGGTATATACAGGTTTAATACGACACATTGCCAATAATACGTTTTAAAAATTACGGCAACACATTGTCAATAATACGTTTTAAAAAATACGGCAATATGAATCCTAGTTTTAGCACTTTTCATGGACCACTTGGTTAAAATCTATATAACATTTCAAATATACGGGTAAGGCAAAAAAACGATACAGGGATTTTACGAGTATGATACAGAAAATGGTGAAAAATACGTTTAAAAAAATTCGGCAAAAATCTAGCAAAAATTCGGATACGCGAATAATTCGCGAATAATACTGCTGAGGCATATAATTTGCGAATAATATGGTTGGGCTTATAAAATACGGTTGTTCGCGAAAAATATGCAAATTATACGGATGGGCGTATAATTCACGAATTTACTAACTAGTCTACCAATCCTAACGCTGAAGTGGTTCCGCTCGAACAATAAATTTTTTATTTTTATTATTTTCCAAATTAGCACTAGAAATTAAATATTAAAATTTTCTTAAACTAAATAAAATAACTAATTATATTTTATAAAATATAATATTTTAAAAAAGAATAGTAAATGTATACAAGAATTATTTCACTTTATAAAATAAAGAAATGAAATAAAAAAAAATTAATAGTTTTTCCACTTTGGAGTTGAGTCGACCGGACCCTAACGCTGGAGTGAAGCAACTAAAACACTAAAGAATAATATTATAAATACAATATTCTCATACAACATTATGTGACAAAAGATGATTAGGTGTGAAAATTTAATTTTAAATTAAAATCAACCAATCATATTTTGTTAGATAATGTTATATGAAAAATGTTGTATGTGCAGTATTATTCAAGCACTAAAATGACTTTCCTTAGCTATTGGAGTGCCAGGGTAGAACTGAAAAGAAATAAGATTAAGGATTTTATTTCTTAAATCAATTAAAAAGAAGTCAGATTTCAATTTAACTCCTAAAAAAATAGTTTTTTTAAGTAATTATTTATTTGCTAATGGAATTTTTTTTTTACAAATTCTTCAATATTTTACAAACTCTTGTTGATTTCATTTAACTTTTAGATGTAAGAATATTGGAGTAGAAACGGATTATTAGTATATATATATATAATTTAAAATAAATAAATATGTCCTTTAGTAGGACAAAGATCCTGGGACATGGAAAACGGCACCGTATCCAACAACAAAACCGAACGAAAGCAAAGCATGACGTCATAAACGTCAAATAAATAACATAACCCTTTAAATTCACAGTTAAAACCGTCCAGTACCTGAGCTTGGAAGCATAAGAAGACAACGCCACGTCATCCCCGTCCAGCGGCCGGAGAGGACTCAGCTCCTCCGAGCTCAATACTGAGGAGGGATTTGACTTGGGCCGAGACCGCTCCCTTGATTTCCGTCCGGTGTATGAAAAAACGTCACCGTAGAAGCCGTCGCACCTGACTGGGATCCTGAAGGCCGGTAAGACCCGGCCCCTCATTTTGGGCGGAGAAAGCAACTCGGGAGATGGATTCCGAAATATCTCGGCGTAGAAGGAAGAGGAGTTGGTAAAGTCACTGGAGAATTTCCTGGAGAGAAGCGTCCTTGGTGGGCCGCCGAAAACGTCGGCGAAATCTTCGGGATCAAGAGTAGTTGAAGTGAAAGAGTGACGTGTGGCTACCTCGGCCATTGATTTTCTAGACGGTACTGATTGCATTGATGATCCCATTCGCATTCGCCAGGATTCGTCCATAACTGTCCTCGCTTCTTTCAAATAAACTTTACTAAAACGAAATGTTCATCAAGTAAAACTGTATAAAAGAAGATTAAATTCAGAAGAAATGATGTTGTTGATTAAGAGAATGGATTTATATGTGTATATATACGATGATGATGATTAACAAGTTGGCATGGTGTTTGCTTACCTGGAAAGTAGGTTTGGGTTGGAGAATAGAGACCCCACTGGGTGGAATTAATGTGTTTGATGTTTTGCTTTGATTTGGACGCCTACTTTTGTTTTTGTTTTTGGGAAAATGCTGCAAATAAAGGTGCATGATTTATATGTGTGCATGCCTTGACAACAAAATCCCTGTTTCAATAACCTTAAAAGATAATTATAAACTTAAATTTACATAAAATTAAATTGGAAATTGTTATACCCATAATCTTTTCTCATAATCTTTGTCTTACAATCCCGATATAACAGCTTCTAATAAGTCATATCTGATAAATTACGATTAATCAATTACGAATTATTACGTCAGAATTATAAAAAAAAAAAAATGGTGAGAAGAGGTCGTGAGTTTCAATAACCTTAAAAGGATAATTATAAACTTAAATTTACATAAAATTAAATTGGAAATTATTATACCCACAATATTTTTCACAAACTTTATCTTATAATCCCGATGTAGCAGCTTCTAATGAGTCTTATCTGATAAATTATGATTAATCAATTATAAATTATTACGTTAGAATTAAAAAAAATTGTGAGAAGAGGTCGTGGGTGTAATGTAGTATTATTGAATTAAATTATGTGAAATTAAAAAAAAAAAATCATCATTAATGTTGGACATAAATGATGTATAGTCAAATTTGGCCTATATGCATGAGTAATCATGGAGAATAACAATGATTGAAGTTAAAGAAAGTTAGCAAAAGCAAGTCATGCGATTTGGAAAGCAACTTTATAACCTTTTTTTTTTTTTTTTTTTTTTCAATTTAGACTCCCTTTCCAACAAACAGGTTGATGCTTACAAGAATTAATTAGAATATCATTTTAGGAGAAAACATAAGGATGTGCAAAAATGTTTTGGATGTGATATTCCATAGTTTTAAGTAAATTGTATATCATAGCATAACGTAGGATTGTATTGTATTATATAATATCATACAAAATGTTATTTGATGTTTACCCGAATATCATATTTGTATTTTGATGTTTACCCGGATATCATATTTGCATTATTTTTGTGCTATGTTATGTTGATTGACTTTGACCATTATTGACCGATCACTACATATTTAAATTTATAAATATTCAAATTATTTGGTAGTGTTTATATGTTTAAAATTAATACTAACATTGCAGTAATTGATACCATGGTTTTAATAAGTATTATTTAATGTAGAATAAGGGAGTTGCTATTCTTACAAAGAAGCCTACAAAGGAGGCATACAAAGTTAATCTCCACCCTTCATCTTCATCATTTCTCTCTCTCTCTCTTTCTCTTTTTCCGTTTTTCTTTTGTTTTTTCCTTCACTTTGTAAACTACTTTGTAAACTACTTTGTAAGGATAGATTTATCCGTAGAATAAATTGTATTATTGTCTTTCTATTAATTATGACTTTCGAAAGACTAATGAATTTCTTCAAACCCTTATTTTTCCTTGGCCAAAGACGAATACGGCTTTGTATTATTTAATATAGAGTAATGCTATAATTATCGAAGGGTGTACATCGAATTTGTGCATCGAATGACGTGACAAAATCCTGACCGTTGATTCATTATAAATTAATATTAATCAAAGGTCAGAATTTTATCACGTCATTTGATGCACAAATTCAGCGTGTAACTTTCGATAACTCTATCATTTTTCTTTAATATAATGTAATCCTGTTACCAAATATTGTATTGTATTATTTAGTGCTAATGCAATTTACATAGTATTATGCTAATATAGCGTGCCAAACATGCCCTAATATAATTAAATTTGATTTTTTTTTTCATTAATGTTAGTTAATATTATTTTTTAATTTTTAAAGATAAATATTTCTAATGCCTCCGTAAATATCTAATAATATATTTATTTTAGAGAAGATTAATCATTAAATTATCAACTAAAGTCAGGTTTTAAGCACTGAATCACTGTTTGGGGATTTGTAGAGTGACATCATGGATGAGTCTAATAATTGGAAAGGTAATGGAATTAAAAGGAAGGGACAGTGGAATTAGCTGGCGAAAAAACCAAAGGAGGTAAGGCAGGTGAGAGTAAAGATGATTGATAACTGAGAATGGGACAATGCATGCTTTAACCTGATTTTCATAAATCATCACAAACTCACAAATCTATTATTATTATTCATCACGGCAATAACAGAAAACCTCATACTTCAATGCACAATTAAACACCACTACATTCTTTTTTATTTTGTCTCCTTCACTTGTCAATTAAAAAAAAAAATATTTTCATTTATACCTATAAAAGTTGCTTTCTATATCAATAATTTTACATATATTGTAATTTGTCGTTTTAGATGACATTAATACATTAAAGTCACATACAACAGAATCATCATGAAAAATAAGAAATTTCACTTGAAAACTGTAGTATTATTACTTCTATGTACTCAAATGAGAAATTCTTAAAATACTATGGGCCTATTTTAATATAAAACAACAAACAATAATGAAGAACTTCCAATATTAAGAAAAAAAAAAGTTCGTTTTTTAAAGCTTAGATAATTAATATTAGTACAATGTTATTAAGGTTTCTTTAATTAAGAAGCAACTTGAATACTAGTGTGATCTAGATTTTTCTTTGCAAAAAAAAAAATTAGGTTCCCATTATGTGTTATAATTTAAGATAAACTAATTAACCAGGCAAAATGGTGAAGAATTGCGATTGGTCTAAACCTTGAGACTTGAAAAGAGGTGCTTTCCATAATGGCACTTTGATATGAGTATGCAAATACTACTCTCCATTAATCATCACCATTATGAATACATGGAATTCAAATATTAATGAAGATGATGAAGGAAACAAATAAGCAAATCCATTCATAATAAACAAACAACAATCTGCCAAGAGCTATCGTATAGATCTAGCTGGATCAGAATCTCCAAAAACAACTGAATGCAATGCATAGATCAAAGAATCTAGTTATCTATCAAGTGTCATTGTAAGGATAGTGTCGAATTTCTAGAGAGTTCACATAAGGGTAAAATATCTTTGGCAGCAAAATATCCTTGGGAATCCAATGCCAAGAAGCACACAACAAATTAGATGTAGCTTTTCATTATTATTAGATACACAATTTCTTGTCAACGAACATGCATTTTTGGATTTTACCCGATTAATGTAGACATGTATTTTTTATTTTGAAAAAAATAGGTATGAAGAGGGGTTGACTGATAGAACTCTAGTAGTACCACAGACCATTTCTCATGTTTATAAGTTGAGAAAGAGAAGGGCTATCTAGTATTTTCATCTGTTTGGGTAATTTGTTAGCTATTGGGAAGTTGTTAGCCACGTGGCATAGGTAGTGGGATTTGTGTGATTGTTTGGTGTAAGTTTGGAAACATGACTTAGAAAAAGCAGAGAATGTTTTAGAAGGATTTGGTTAGGAGGTCCCTAGCTCCTTGAAGTGCTAGGCTATCTTTTCTTTCATTGTTGTTTACTCTTCAGCAAGTTATCAGTATTTCCATTATAGTTTATCAATACAGAGTTCATCTTTAATTGTTCAATTCTCTTGGTTGTTGTGGAATTGCTTGATTGTTGTGTAAGAATTGTCCAGGTCTCTATCATTGACCCTATACCTGGTGTGGAACATTGAGTCCACCTCTGCCACACACGCATCTAAAGATACTCCCATCGCATCTATGTCGGGATCCAAGCACTAAAAATACTTTCACAGATAGGTTACGAGATGTAGATATACCACCTCATCAAAGACAAGTGGCAGAGACTCAAAGCTAGAAATTTTGACGTGGTTGAATGAACTCCTTTTCACCTGAGCTCACTTTTGGGAGTATATACATATATTTTTATCATTATTATTGATTGGTCTTTACATAAAACGTAAAAAGATATTATTATTTTACAATTACAATAGATGTTAGTTTTCTCCACCATGTAAGATTATGTCATATGATTTCACATTCAATATTTGGTTTGTGGCACATAAAGCTGACATACTCAACACCTTTTTTTTTTTTTTCAAATTAATTAAAATAATACTAGTTGGGTAATGAATGAACAACATTAGAATCTTTGGCAGGTGGATGGGTCGGCCATGGAGCAGACAAGTTCCATATTTATCATACTGCCTTTCAACTTAAGCTACTCTGTTTCATCTGTAAATTGCAAGTTATATTCTTTAATGTTCCCCATCTCTCTTTATATTAATTAATTTAATTTATAATTTTCTTTCGAGATTCTTCAATGAATTGACAACAAAGTAGACACATATATGTTATCATAAAAGAAGGATCTGAATCCCTTGAAAAGAAAGCAACTTCACTCCATTCCCCATCTTTGCAGAAATTGTCTGCCAAGTGACATTCCTCAATTTCTGTGATAAAAATACTAACAGAGTGGTATATTTACGCTTTCATCCTTGAGATTTGATGTATGTTCGATTTGTCCTGTATTACCGGATACAAAAACTTTAATCCTATCAGATGACAACAGTATAAATGTATATTTGAGATAGTGACCGAATATATGCTTCAAAAGTATTAACAAAGTAGACGAACAACACTAACATTTGTAATCTAACAGGACTGAAGTGTTTATATCCCATAATATTGAAACAAAGTGTTATAATCCTCAAACCTTTGGGAGACACTGAAAATATGCCCTAACACAATCTATCTGTCAAAGAAATAAACGAATAAATAAAATTAAAGTTTCGGGCCCAAGCATATTCGTGTGGTCTGAAATAACAGTGTAAAGTCAGTTTACTTTATATCCCAATCCGGCATGACCATTCCTTTTGCCAATCTAATCAAACCTTTCCTTAAACCCCTACCACTCTCCCATTTGTCAACTTTTTATTTACATTCAGGCAATCCCACTTGTATCCCTATCCCTATCCCTAAATATCAAACAATATAATTAATTCTTCACACTTCGCCACCATGAAAAATCATTAAATCTTCTTCAAAGTATGTCCAACTGCAAACGTACAATTCAAACAACACCAACCTCAGGACTGAAGAATACCCTGTTAACTTCTAAGGTAAATCCCACTGTATAAAATATCAAATTTAATTATTTCATGATTATCTTGATCAGATTATATAGTCTAATTAATCTAAATTATATGTATGAATAATCTTTAGATTAGACTCGACACTACTAGAAAAGTAGTTTTCTTTGACTGTTAAAATCAGTCAAGGACGAGGTTCCTTCACTGATTAGAAACAATCAAGATTGCACATGTCAAAAAAGCTCTTGACTATGTTGATAACTGTCAAGTAAGATTCATTGGTAAAAAAAAGTCAAGATTTATGTTTAAAATGTGTTCATTGACAATTTAAAACAATCAAGAAACTATAAAATAATAATATAATCAAAATTAAACCAAAAAATTGTAATATATATTACAATTTTTTGTTTAATTATAGCTATCCACAATTTAAAGTTCATCAAATATATATTACAATTATTAGAACATGTATGGGCTAAAAATCGTATTGGACCTGACGAGGTCCAATAACATCATAGATATGTCACGGTCCAAGGCTTTGGCCTGATTCTGATCGAGCCCACGCTTAAAGTACCTTGTGAACTGCCTGCTTTGTGAGTTGGGTCATCCCACGAGTTAAGTTGAATTGGGTTCGGCCTATTCGCCGATAGTAATCCACAATAGGGACTAGATTCCTAGCCAATTTCCTCTTCTGATAAGATCCCAGATCCTACCTAAAGAGGAAAGCTTGAACCGATAAAGGCAAGGAGATCATATCTCTAACCCAATAAGGAAAGGAGATCCTATCCATTTCCTAAGAACGACTCCTTTACCTAGTAGGATTCAGAGTCCTACTGAGATTTGAACATTTTTGTTCACTATATAAACAGAGACAAACCCTCTCATTAGACATTCAGAAATCACCCTCAAGCTCTAGTGTTCTCACACCAAAGCTCTTAGCATATTCCGATGACTTCCAGATATTACTAAGGCCCCCTCAACTGCAAGGGCACTCTTCGCAGGTCCATCAAGATTGTCAGTGGCTCACATCACAAGATCCTGTCTTTACAAATCTAATTGTAGATTTTATTGTTTACAAAAAATAAGAATATGGCTCAGCAACACATTTACAAGAAAATTGACCTAAGCACAATACATTTATTATATCGCTCTTTTGTTGGGCCCAATCCTCTCAAATTATTCATCCAACACCTGAAAAAATTACAATACCCACATCAAATAAAATAGCACACTTAACATATAAATAATATATTATTCAATATATTGAAAAGAAACATAACAATTTTTACTCCATATAGATATTATATCCTATCAAATTAAGGGATGATAAGATGAAACTAGTGCACTTTGTTGAGCCCTCATGTGTTTTGATTTGACAAAACTAAACAAAGAGTTTATTGGTTCTCTAACAAACATGCTAAGGTATGACAAGAAGTCATAACCAAAAACAAAATGCACCTTTCCCAGTTACTACAACCGTGCAGGATGAAGGAACGACCGTTCCTTATTTCACAAAGTTGCTCGGATGCATGTTCCTCTCAACATGACATCGTTTCACATGATCGTACATGACTTTGTTCAAAATGAAGTCAAGTCACTCTCAATGGCATGACCAAGCAACATGCCTGTTCCATCCAAGTCAAAAATCCAAGTTCTCGGAATACATAAAATTTTGCGCCTTTGACAAATCTTACAAGACAAGCCTCAAAGATCAAGGTGAAGTTCGTGCATCTATAGTGGAACGACTATTCCCTGTGTTGGAAAGACCGTTCAGACTCAAATATCACTCTTGGTAGAACGTCATTATTATAGGAAGTCATGCATGCTTTTGAAGTTTTTATGGATTTGTAAGCAGCCAACGGACCGACCCTTCCCCATGGTGAAATGACCATTCGTTATGGTGGTACGACTATTCGTGAAGGTGGAATGATTGTTATAGAAACCCCAAAGCTATACGAAGTGACCATTGGTGTCAGGAACGAACGTTCACGATGGTGGAATGCCTCTTCCTCTGTGTCTGCAGGCTTTTCAAATTTGTATTAAATGCAGCAACAACTCTTTGCTTCAAAGGGAAGAGATAGCAATAAATAAGGATTTTTATTGCAAAGAAAGATAGAGAGAATATCAGAGATACAAAGTCATATAAAAAACATTCTCACATAATCCCTTGAGCTAAAAATCCAAATCAAATCATCACTCTCTTGTAGCAATTTGAAAACTTTTGAGAGTATTGTTCTTGTTGTGTGTTTAAGCCTAGTTTAATAGGTAATCTTTCACATACTTTTATTCAAACATCTTTTGGGTGAAATCCTGTAAATCTAGAGGCAAGATCTTGTCAAACTATTGTAAAGAGGTGAAATCCTGTCAAACTAGTATATTTGACACAATCCGATTCTAATGGAACTTCAAGGAGGTTGCCTTGAAGAAATGGATATAGGAGACTTGTGGATAGAGCTCCGAACCACTATAGATCTCTGTGCATTTCTTCTTTCTCAACTCATTTATTATTCCTTGCATACTTACTTGAAGCATCATTATCTTTGCACTCATTCATTGCTTCTATTTATAACTTTCTCTCATTTATTGTTTAACATTGTTTATCCTTATTGTTTAGCATCATTCTCATTTATTGTCTATCTTTGTTGTTGTTATATGTTCATAACTTGTTTGGGTTGGTGAAAGTTTTTATTCCGCAATTATTTTTATATATTCCTATTCACCCTTGTCGTGGTGTTGAATGACCTTATCGAAAGGCAGTGACTGATCTCACTTGTAAAGGTTGTTTGCTGACAACCTGGTGCAACACATGGGTGCTTGCTATAGACGAGTTCACCGAACAGACCCACCAAAGGATTTTTCCACATAGACGGTAACGCTAGTGGTTGTGGATTAAATCCTCTAACAAATGGTAGTGCATGTGATCCTTAGACTTGAGATCATTGGAGCTCCTTATGCACCAATTGGTGTAATTTAACACTAGCCCAACATAGTTCTATTCAGGACTATCATAATGGTAGTGGTTGGCTACATCGAGAAGTGTATCAAGAATATGGTAGATTAATAGATGATTCATCACTCTTGGGTACGAGAGAAATTATCTCATTGAGCAATTCAGTGAATGTAACATCTACTGAAAACTAGTACAATGCATGCAATTAACAATGGAAAATTGGGCCCAAAATGTTTCTTTTCATTATAATTCACATGTCTTTTATACACAAAGGTTACTGTTTACAAAAGTGCATTTCAAAAGACAAAATAGGGGAACAATGTAGCTATTGCTCCTCGCGCGCCGACGCCCCTCCAACCGCAACATCACCTAGAACTCGCATCCACAAAGGAAAAATAACGGGGTGAGCACAAATAATGCTCGGTAAGTAAAACTCTCTAACCTGTACATCCCCAGTGTGTGACTCTTAATTCTTTCCTTTTCTAATCTGTTTCTATTTCTGTTTCTAATAACATCATGGCCTCATCTTCTAGGATCAGTAGGATAGGCGTTCACACGAAACACCATCTCACTCTCTATGGCTATTGGGTGGAATTCACACAGTACCAACCCGTTCTTAGTGACTACCGAGTGAGGATCACAAAGCACTAACTCGGTTCTTTCTAACTATCGGGTGGAGATCACCTAGCACCTACCCGTTCCTCATGAAATTTGGGTAACGATCACCAAGCATTTACCCGTCTCTAGTCACTATCGGGTGATGATCACAAAGCATCAACCCGCTTATACTAGCCATTAGATGATGATCACAAAGCATCAACCTACATATCGCTTAATTAATCGGGTAGTGGTCACAAAGCATCTACCCATTTCTATTACTCATTGGGTGACGATCACTAAGCATCGACCCATCTCTTAGGGCCATTCGGATGATGATCACAAAGCATCAATCCGATTCCCATAACGGTCGGGTGATGATCACAAAGCATCATCCCAACTATACTACTCTTCTAACTCATTCTATTGTAGCATTTTTCAATGCTCTCTACCCTTAGAGTAATTTTACCCACTAAGCTCTCTACTCATAGGGTATTTCTAAACACAAAGTTTCCTACTCTTTCTTAGGTCACTTGTCAATGCATATAACAATGCACATGGATGATTCATCTCTACTAATGCACTTGTGAAATGCCAACATGCAATGTTGCAAGAATTAAGGTTCATTACTCACATTCAAACCTCTATTAGGCATTTCATCAAACAACTCATGTGCACTATAAAACTCTATCATAGCCATGAATCTAAAACTTTTCCTAACCATCCAAAATGGGGAAAAACCCCTTCACGAAGCCATAATAACCTGTCAAACAAAACACTTCCAAAAAGGGTTCCATAATGCCCCTTAAATTCCATCTCAACTACCTTGCCAAACCAACAACCCATTTCTCAAATTTGCAAGGCATAAACAATCACAAAGCATAGAAATCTCTATTTAATCCTTCATACATGCTATAATACATGTACATCACATACATACATCATTTCTATCAAAACCCTAATCAAGAAATTTCATAAATCTCAACTTGGGTTGGGTTTTACTTACTTGTTATGGAGAGACTCCACCAAATCCTCTTTCCACTTGGTTTTCTTGGCTATTCTCTCTACTCATAACCAAAAGAATGAAAACCCTCAAAAAACCAAAATGAACTAAAATCCACAAATCACACAACTTAAGGAGAAATCCTTACCTTAGGAAGCCTTAGGTTGTTTTCTATACCCCAAATCACTTCAAAAACCCTTGAAATTCCTTGAACAAAAGAAAACAAGTTGAGAGGAGAAGAATGAAGGGTTGCGTTTTTGGAGAAGAAGAATGAGGGTTTGCTAACTCTTAATTCCTTTTAATGAAATATAAACACACTCATTCCCATTTTGCCCTTACTCTTCTTTGGAAATTCCATCCATATCCTTTGATTCATTACAATCTCACCCCCATACCAACACATTCTCCATGGAAAATCCTTACAATTAACTCCCCACTTTTCCTGCTAGTTAGGGGTATAAAGGTCAAATAGCCCTTGGGGAAGAAAATATCTAAAACTCAATCAACCTTTTATTCGGGCTGTCGCCGCGGCGAAGAAACTCTGCCGCGCAACACGCCCAGAGCCTTCCCCCGTGGTTAATCCTCTTCGCCGCGGCGAATTCTTCGCCTGCCAAGCACTGGCAGAACTAAAATTCTTCTGTTTTCAACCAATTTCAGGGCAACATTCAACATAACACTCAAACAAACAAATATAACAAAAACCAACTCGATTAAGGGCGAAAGAGGAAACAATAACAACGTACCTCAAGCGGGGCGTTACAATTCTTCCCCCCTTAAAAGAATTTCGTCCCCGAAATTCAAACAAATAACTCTGGGAAACGATTCGCATGTCCCGGTTCTACTTCCCAAGTGGCCTCTTCCACTTTGTGATTCCTCCAAAGGACCTTCACTAGCGGAACACTCTTGTTCCGAAGTTCTTTAACCCTTCGATCTAAAAATCAGCCGGACGTTCTTCATATACTAGATTCTCTGTTACTTCAACGTCTTCTACGCTCAGGACATGGAGGGGATCACTTACATACTTTCGTAGCATCGAGACATGGAAGACATCGTGCACCCTGTCCATGCTAGGTGGTAGTGCCAATCTATAGGCCACCTTCCCCACTCGTTGCAAGATCTCAAAAGGACCTACAAACCTCGGTGCTAACTTCCCTTTGGTTCCAAAGCGCATGACTCGCTTGTAAGGGGAAACTTTCAGAAACACTTTGTCACCCACTTGGAATTCCACCTCTTTCCTCTTCAAGTCGGCATAACTGTCGATCTTGGGCTTGTTTCATTCTACTTCGGATCACCTTCACATCTTCTACTAGTTTCTGAGTCATCTCTGGCCCAAGAGCGGTACTCAACTCATCTCTCTCTCCTACTTCATCCCAATGAAGTAGTGACCTATATCGTCTACCATACAAAGCCTCGTAAGGCGCCATTCTAATTGTAGACTGATAACTGTTGTTGTAGGCAAATTCTACTAATGGTAACATCTCAAGCCAGGATACTCTGTAATCCATGCAACAGGCTCTCAACATATCCTCGAGCACCCTGATTCGTTCTCTCTTTGGCCATCGTCTCGAGGATGATAGGCGATCAATGCTAAACGGGTACCCAAACTCCTCGTAAACTTGTCCAGAAGGTGAAACAAATCTGGAATCTCTATCGATACTATAGCCTTGGGCACACTATGCAATCGACTATCTCCTTGCAAGGTAAATGGGCAGGGCCAAGTGATGCTGTGGTGATGCATCTATCCTTTCTCGGGAGGAAATGGGAGTGATTTAAGGTTGCTGTCCCACAATCACCCATATAGCATTATACCCTCTCGTACTGGGAGACCCGTGATAAAATCCATCGAAATGCTCTCCCATTTCCACTCTGGGATACTCAATGGGTGAAGCAACCCTGACGGCCGTTGGTGTTCTACTTTCACCCACGAGAGTTAGGCATTTAGCTACAAACTCGCAATGTCCTTCTTCATACCCGACCACCAATAGCCTTTCTTGATATCCTGATACATCTTGGTTGCTCCCGGATGAGCGGTGTATGGTGTGTCATGAGCCTCTAAGAGGATTTTCTGTTTCAACTCCTCTTTTGGAGGAATGCACAACCGATTTCTGAAATAGAGGGCACCATCTCTCACAAAGAACTCTGATGTCTTGCCCTCATGCACTTGCTGAACTATTTTCTGACACCACCTCATCACCATTTGCTTTTCTCTAATTTCCTCTAGTAAAGAGGACTGTACCACTAGGTCGGGCAATTCTTCCCGGAACCACCTCAATCGCTCCTTAGACAATTCTTCTATTTACTCTTTCGCTGTAAGCCGGAAAACATGAGTTTTTTCTACTCAAGGCATCTGCTACTACATTGGCTTTCCCCTGGTTGGTACTTGATCTCACAATCATAATCCTTGACCAGCTCTAACCACCTTCTCTGCCTCATATTCAACTCCTTTTGAGTGAAGAAGTACTTCAAACTCTTATGATCGGTGTAGATATTACTCTTCACACCATAAAGGTAATGCCTCCATATCTTTAAAGCAAAGACCACAGCTGCTAACTCTAGGTCATGCGTAGGGTATCTGGTCTCGTACTCTTTCAATTGACGAGAAGCATAAGCTATAACCCTACCTAACTGCATCAACACAGCTCCGAGTCCCTGCAAAGAGGCGTCTATATAAATGTCATAATCTACACCCTCCTGTGGTAACACTAGTACGAGCGATGTTAACCTTTTCTTCAACTCTTGGAAGCTTTCTTCACAAGCTGCTGACCAGACAAAAGGAGTTTTCTGCTTGGTAAGAGCTGACAACGGTTTAGCCAACTGGGCGAATCCCGCTACAAATCGCCGGTAGTAGCCTGCTAAGCCTAAGAAACTCCTGATTTCTTTCACTGTTCTCGGCTTCTGCCATTCCAGGATTGCCTGCACTTTACTCGGATCTACCGAAATCCCTCCTTCGACATGGTATGACCCAGGAATATCACTTGGTTCAGCCAAAACTCACACTTGGAAAATTTAGCACACAACTTCTTTTCTCTCAGCCGTTGCAATACTAATCCCAAGTGTTTCTCATGTTCTTCTCTTGACTTTGAGTAAATCAGAATGTCGTCGATGAAGACAACAATAAACTGATCCAAGTACTCGTGAAATACCCTGTTCATCAAGTCCATAAAAACTGCTGGGGCATTGGTCAAACCAAACGGCATCACTACAAATTCATAATGCCCATACCTTGTACGAAAGGCAGTCTTAGCCACATCTTGTTCAACCACTCTCACCTGATGATACCCGGACCTCAAATCAATTTTGGAGAACACTTTCGCTCCTTTCAACTGATCAAAAAGATCATCTATCCAGGGTAGTGGGTACCTATTCTTCACTGTAACTTTATTCAACTCCCTATAATCAATACACATCCTTAGTGATCCATCCTTCTTTTTCACAAACAGGATTGGAGCTCCCCAAGGGGAATGACTTGGTCGGATAAAGCCTTTATCTAACAGCTCTTGGAGTTGCTTTTTTAATTCTTGGAGCTCATTGGGGCCATTCGATAAGGGGCTTTGGATATTGGTGCTGTCCCTTGGTGCTAGTTCGATACTAAATTCTACCTCTCTCTCGGAGGCAAACCCGGTAACTCTTCCGGAAACACATCTAGAAAGTCTCGAACTACTGGCACCCTCTGGATCTCTAACTTGTGGAACATCACCACTCTGCACTACATGGGCAATATAACCCGAACACCCCTTTCTCAACATCTTCCTGGCCTTTACATTACTAATCAGCATGCTCAACTGATGGCCTTCTCCAAAACTAAACTTATCTCCACAATCGAGGTTAAACCTCGCCTTCTTTTTCCGACAGTCAATCTCTACTCCATACCTCCCTAGGAAATCCATGCCCAGAATCACATCAAAGTCGGGCATATCAAAAACTATTAAGTCAACTGTTAACTCTCTACCCTGGATCACTAAGGACTCTCTTAACAAAATCTCTTGAGTCACAACACTAACCCCATCGGGTAGTTCTATCTTAATGGGCTGAGTCGCTCTAGTAGGTTTCAAACCTAATCTCTCAAGCATCCCATAAGATATAAATGAATGGGTAGCACCGAATCAATTAAAGCATATAAAGGGATCCGCATGAAATAATAAGCGACTAGAATGGCCGATGGATCGCCTCGTCGCCCCTCCCCGTGACAAGAAAAACTGCGCAGCGATCCTCCCGAACCTCCCCGAGCGCTTGGTGGAAGAGGAGCTTTACAATCCCTCATCATGTGCCCCGTGTCGGCACCTATAGCACACTCTCGATCCTTCGACACTCTCCCGGTGGTTCTTCCCACACTTAGGGCAAGGAGGAAACCCTTCCGTTCGAGGTCGCTTATTCCTCCACTCCTTTCTATTCTGTCTATACTGAAATTTCTTCTTTTGATTCTTCATGTCTTTACCTTTTTCACCCTCATGTCTCTCTCTCTGAGGAGCGGAGGGTAGCTCCTTCGGTTCTCCTGTCGAGGATCCTACGGGGAAGATTTTATTCTCAAAAATCTCCGCCTTCATTGCCCGCCTCAAGGCCTCACTGTAATTCCGAGGAGGGTTGGAGCTTGTCATAATATCCCGGGCTATCTCCGGCTTCAATCCATGCACAAACTTATCCCTTCTCATGGCCGGAGTGCTAACTATTCCCGGTGCAAACCTTGCAAGGGCGTTGAACTTCACTAAGTACTCTTTCACAGCGCTAACCCCTTGTTGTAGCCTGATAAATTCTTGGACCTTCTCATGAACTTGGTCCTCTGATCTATACTCAGACTCAAACTCTTGCCTAAACTCTTCCCACGTCATTACTGTTGCGTCGTGAGTTTCTTCCATCAATTCCCACCAAATTCGGGCATCACCCGAAACAAGAAACTCGCATACCGGATCTTCTCCCGGTCCTGACATGGGAAATAAACCCGTGGCTCGTTCTACTGACCCAAGCCACTCTTCTGCTACTACTGGATCCGTAATACCCTTAAACTCTGAGGGCTGATGCTGGCTAGAGAGACCATAAATCGGTTCAACTCTGTTCTGTACTAGGGGAGGTACCGGTTGCCCTCTCTCTACAAAGTGGATCGACGGTACTTGTACTGGGGGTACTACTCTCCCCTGAGTTTTAGCCATAACTTGCTGTACAATTCCTCGGATTCTAGCTTCATCCAAGGGAGGGGGCGTAGACTCTGGTGGGTTAGAAGGTTCTCCTTCATTCACCACACCTTTACCGCGATTTCGATAACTACGCCTCATCTACAAAATGATCACGCTAATGAACTCAAGAAACAATTACTGTAAGGAAAGAATTACTCACACAGTCGGTTAGAGGACGTCGTGGCGATGAGAATAGTACACTGTTCAATCCCAAAATCTTTGCTCTGATACCAAAAAATGTAACATCTACTGAAAACTAGTACAATGCATGCAATTAACAATGGAAAATTGGGCCCAAAATGTTTCTTTTCATTATAATTCACATGTCTTTTATACACAAAGGTTACTGTTTACAAAAGTGCATTTCAAAAGACAAAATAGGGGAACAGTGTAGCTATTGCTCCTCGCGCCGACGCCCCTCCAACCGCAACATCACCTAGAACCTGCATCCACAAAGGAAAAATAACGGGGTGAGCACAAATAATGCCTAAGTAAAACTCTCTAACTGTCTGTCCCCGTGTGTGACTCTTAATTCTTTCCTTTTCTAATCTGTTTCTATTTCTGTTTCTAATAACATCATGGCCTCATCTTACCGGAGGTACGGCCGGATGGCGTTCACACACCATCTCACTCTATGGCTATTGGGTGGAATTCACACAGTACCAACCCGTTCTTAGTGACTACCGAGTGAGGATCACAAAGCACTAACTCGGTTCTTTCTAACTATCGGGTGGAGATCACCTAGCACCTACCCGTTCCTCATGAAATTTGGGTAACGATCACCAAGCATTTACCCGTCTCTAGTCACTATCGGGTGATGATCACAAAGCATCAACCCGCTTATACTAGCCATTGGATGATGATCACAAAGCATCAACCTACATATCGCTTAATTAATCGGGTAGTGGTCACAAAGCATCTACCCATTTCTATTACTCATTGGGTGACGATCACTAAGCATCGACCCATCTCTTAGGGCCATTCGGATGATGATCACAAAGCATCAATCCGATTCCCATAACGGTCGGGTGATGATCACAAAGCATCATCCCAACTATACTACTCTTCTAACTCATTCTATTGTAGCATTTTTCAATGCTCTCTACCCTTAGAGTAATTTTACCCACTAAGCTCTCTACTCATAGGGTATTTCTAAACACAAAGTTTCCTACTCTTTCTTAGGTCACTTGTCAATGCATATAACAATGCACATGGATGATTCATCTCTACTAATGCACTTGTGAAATGCCAACATGCAATGTTGCAAGAATTAAGGTTCATTACTCACATTCAAACCTCTATTAGGCATTTCATCAAACAACTCATGTGCACTATAAAACTCTATCATAGCCATGAATCTAAAACTTTTCCTAACCATCCAAAATGGGGAAAAACCCCTTCACGAAGCCATAATAACCTGTCAAACAAAACACTTCCAAAAAGGGTTCCATAATGCCCCTTAAATTCCATCTCAACTACCTTGCCAAACCAACAACCCATTTCTCAAATTTGCAAGGCATAAACAATCACAAAGCATAGAAATCTCTATTTAATCCTTCATACATGATATAATACATGTACATCACATACATACATCATTTCTATCAAAACCCTAATCAAGAAATTTCATAAATCTCAACTTGGGTTGGGTTTTACTTACTTGTTATGGAGAGACTCCACCAAATCCTCTTTCCACTTGGTTTTCTTGGCTATTCTCTCTACTCATAACCAAAAGAATGAAAACCCTCAAAAAAACCAAAATGAACTAAAATCCACAAATCACACAACTTAAGGAGAAATCCTTACCTTAGGAAGCCTTAGGTTGTTTTCTATACCCCAAATCACTTCAAAAACCCTTGAAATTCCTTGAACAAAAAGAAAAGAAGTTGAGAGGAGAAGAATGAAGGGTTGCGTTTTTGGAGAAGAAGAATGAGGGTTTGCTAACTCTTAATTCCTTTTAATGAAATATAAACACACTCATTCCCATTTTGCCCTTACTCTTCTTTGGAAATTCCATCCATATCCTTTGATTCATTACAATATCACCCCCATACCAACACATTCTCCATGGAAAATCCTTACAATTAACTCCCCACTTTTTCTGCTAGTTAGGGGTATAAAGGTCAAATAGCCCTTGGGGAAGAAAATATCTAAAACTCAATCAACCTTTTATTCGGGCTGTCGCCGCGGCGAAACTGTCCAGCAGCTTCCCCCCGTGGCTTCAACCTCTCTTCGCCGCGGCGAAGATTCTTCTTCGCCCCGGCGAAGCACGGCAGACTGAAATTCTTCTGTTTTCAACCAATTTCAGGGCAACATTCAACATAACACTCAAACAAACAAATATAACAAAAACCAACTCGATTAAGGGCGAAAGAGGAAACAATAACAACGTACCTCAAGCGGGGCGTTACAGTGAATGGCAACAATATCAAATATGTGGCCATAGTGGGATTGAGTTATAGCTCAATCCAATCTTTTCTAGTCGTTGGTCCAATAAATGAATACAAAGAGATCAACGATATCTGAGGTTGACACTATTTATGTACCTTAGCCTTGATGAGATAACGTATGATGAAGAGATTTGATTGCACGATAACCATACCATTGATAGGTAGTTGTTTCACTGAATTCGAATCTATCAGGTGGCCATGATACCTTGCTATAGGCTAATCTTGGTCTGTATTTGTGAGACGATTGATTGAGTGTCAATCACGAAACTACTCACTACCAATATGATGAGGAACCTTCGAGTCACACACATGGAAGACAGATTAAGGATTAGTAAGTGAGAAGGGCATTTTCGTCTTTTAAGATGAAATGGTATTTTGGTAATCTTACAGTACAATTAAATTTGTTGAGGTCGTTGCCTATATTTAATTTCATATGGAAGTTAAAACAAGTGAAATTGTGTGTGTGTGTGTGTGTGTATATATATATATATATATATCTCTGTGTGTGTGTGAATACAAGTATATATATGTATATTTAAATATTATATTATTAGTTAATATTAATATTTAAAATAATATTAATATTAATGGATTATAATATAAATTCAAATATAAAAGACCATTATTAGAATTACCTTGTTTTGGTAATGGAATAACACTAATCTAATTATGGAATGAGTTGATGGCTATTCCATATTAGATTAGGGTTTTTAATTAGTGCACTATTTAAGTGCAACTAAAATTAAAAACAAAAATTCATTCAATCAAAATAAACTCTAGCCGCCCTCTCTCTCTCTCTCTCTAAACCATGAGCCTCATTTTGGAGAAGAGAATTTTCCAAGGAAAAATTATGCATTCTTGTTACTTGAACCAATTGGTTTAACTACTATCCTCATGTGGATACCGCTTGTGCATTCCTTAGAGTGAAAGCGAACACAATCAAAATCAATTGAAGGAGCCTCACAACACTGGTATGAAATTTTATTTATGTTTAATATAATTTTATGTATGAATGATGTAAATCAGTATAAGGATCATGGGGAATTAAGGTTTATGGATCAAATAATTTTTGTAATTCCGTTGCGTAAATCGATCCGCAAACCTACAGTAAGCATTATTGTTTTGTGATAGTTGATGATTATTCACGTTTTACATGGGTATTGTTTCTTGCACACAAAAATGATGCATTCAAATCATTCTTGCAATTGATTAGGAAATTGCAAAACCAATTAGGCTATACAATTACATGCATTAGAAGTGATCATGGAAAAGAATTTGAAAACACATTGTTTGTATCATATTGCAATGAGCATAATTATTTAGCACCTAGGACTCCTCAACAAAATGAAGTTGTTTAGAGGAGAAATAGAGTTTTAGTAGAAATGGCTAGACCATGTTGTGTGAGCATGACATAACTAGATATTTTTGGGTCGAAGCGGTTAATACTGTTGGAGTAGGTGCCCTAGAGCCAATCAATTATTGTGGAATTGACTCTTTGTAATAATGTTCATTAATCAATAAAAAGGCATTTTATTCTATATCGCGTAAATCATTATTATTGCAATATGTATTGATATATGTCCTTAGAATGGTAGAACCGTGACGAGGGTATCAAGTGTTTCAAATCTTGATAGTGAGAACCCTATGAGCACATATGGTGGCCGTTCTAGAAACGTCCGTAGCCCCAGTATTATTCTGAAGTAAAGGCATAGATAATACGGTAAGGCTATCATAGTGTTGAACGACCTTGTCGAAAGGCAGTGACTGATCTCACTTGTCAAGGTTGTTTGGTGACAACCTGGTGCAACATGGGAGCAACGTAGCGACATATTGACAACCTCGGTGCAACACACGGGTGTTTGTTCGAGGCGATTACACCGCAGTAAGTTCACTGGACTGACCCTCCCACCAGAGGATTCCATATGGATGGTAATCCCAATGTCTGTGGAACAAATCCTCTAACGAATGGTGGTGCATGTGATCCTTAGACTTGAGATCACCGGAGCGCCTTGTGCATCGATTGGTGTAGTTTGACACTAGCCTAACGCAGTTCTTTTCAGAGCTGTCAATACGGTGGTGATTGGTTGCATCAAGGAGTGTATCAAGACTATGGTGGATTGACAGAGGATTCATCACTCCTGGGTATAGGAGAAAGTTATCTCATGGCGCAATTCAGTATATGGCAATGACACTAAAACTGTGGCCACAGTGGGATTGAGTTGTTGCTCTATCCAATTTATAATAAGGGTCATTGGTCCAAAAACTGAATAAATAATATCGAGAGTAACCGAAGGTTGACACTATTTCTATGCCTTCGTCTGGTCGAGATAACGTATGATGAAAGAATCGAATTGCACGGTAACCATATCGTTGACAGGTAGCTACTTTGCTGAATCCGAATCTATCGGGTGGCCATGATGCCTTGCTAGGGGCCAATCTTGGTTTGTGTATTAGTGAGACGATTAATTGGTGTTAATCGCGATACTATACACTGTCGATATGATGAGGAGCCTATGGGTCACACACATAGGAGACAATTTAAGATCCAAGAAGAAAGAAGGGCATTTTCATCTTTTAAGGCGAAAGGGTATTTTGGTAATTTCACAGTGCAATTAAATTCGCTAAGGTCGTAGCCTTTATTTAATTTGTTAGAAAAATTAAATAAGTGAAATTACATTTAAATGTGTGTTCGCACATATTTAAATATATTATCATTATTGTTAAATGTTAATATATATTTAAATATATATTAATTGATTTTAATTGAGATAATGATGGAAAATAAAATAAATCAAATTGGGAGTGTTTGGCAACATGGGGCGTTTGGGTTGGAGCCTAAGCCTATTCCATACGGGATTAGGGCAACTTAATTAACTATAAAAAGAAAAATGTGTTAATTAAATGAAATAGAGATTTTTCTTTGGAAAAACAAAACACACAGCCCCTCTCTTCCACTCCCACGGCAGTAACACCCATTGCTGTAACCACTGCTGAAAACTAGTACAATGCATGCATAATAACAATAGAAAATTGGGCCCAAAGTTTTCTTTTCATTATTAGTCATATGTCTTTTATACACAAAGAGTGTGGTTTACAAAAAATTCACTTTAAAAGACAAAACAGGGGAAACAGTGTAGCTATTGCTCCTCGCTTGCCGACGCCCCTCCGACTGCATCAACACCTAGATCCTGCATCCACAAAGGAAAATAACGGGGTGAGCACAAAATAATGCTCAGTAAGTAAAACCCTCTATCTGTCTGTCCCCGTATGTATAACTCTTAATTCTTTCCTTATACTATTTCTGTTTCTATTTCTGTTTCTACTAAATACCATAGCCTCATCTTACCGGAGGTACGGCCGGATGGCGTTCACACAGCACCATCTCACTCTCCATGACTATCGGGTGGAATTCACACAGTACCAACCCGTTCTTAGTGACTACCGAGTGGGGATCACAAAGCACCTACTCGGTTTTTCCTAACTATCGGGTGGAGACCACTTAGCACCTACCTGTTTCTCATGACTTTTGGGTAACGATCACCAAGCATTAACCCGTCTCTAGTCACTGTCGGGTGATGATCACAAAGCATCAACCCACTTCTACTAAATGTTGGATGATGATCACAAAGCATCAACCCACTTATCTAACAACTAACCGGGTAGTGGTCACAAAGCATCTACCCATTTCTACTACTCATCGGGTGACGATCACAAAGCATCGACCCATCTCTAAGGGCTATTCGGGTGGTGATCACAAAGCATCAACCCGATTCCCATAACTATCGGGTGATGATCACAAAGCATCAACCCATCTATTCTACTCTTCTAATTCACTCTATTCTAGCATATTTCATTCTCTCTACTCTTAGAGTAGTTGCATCCACCAAGCTCTCTACTCATAGGGTAATTGCATACACAATTTTCCTACCCTTTCTTAGGTCACTTTTCAATGCACAATTAGTGCCTATGGATGGTTCATCTCCACTAATGCACTTATGAAATGCCAACATGCAATGTTGCAAGAATTAAGGTTCACTACTCATACTCAAACCTCTATTAGGCATTTCATCAAACAACTCATGTGCACTATAAAACTCTACTATAGCAATGAGTCTAAATCTTTTTCTAACCATCCAAAATGGGAAAAAACTCTTTCACATAGCCACAAAACCTGTCAAAGAAAGCACTTCCAAAAAGGGATTCACAATACCCCTTCAATTCCATCTCAAACTACCTTTCCAACCCAACATCTCATTTCTCATATTTGCAAGGTCTAAACATTCACAAAGCATAGAAATCTCTATTTAAACCTCCATACATGGCATATCACATGTATATCACATACATACATCATTTCTACCAAAACCCTAATCAAGAGAATTCTTAAATCTCAACTTGGGTTGGGGTTTACTTACCTTGTTATGGAGAGACTTCACCAACTCTTCCTTTCCCTTGTTTTGCTTGACTTTTTCTCTACTCTTAACCAAAATAACAAAAACCCTCAAATTTCAAAATAACTTAAAACTCACAAATCACACAACTTAAGTAGAAATCCTTACCTTAGAAGGCCTTAGGTTGCTTTTCTACCCCAAATCACTTCAAAAATCCCTTGGAACTCCTTGATCAAAAGAAAAGAGAAGTTGAGAGGAAACAAGAGAAGAAAGTGGCGTTGAACAAGAAGAATGAGGGGTTTGCTTACTCTTAATTCCTTTTAATGAAATTTATACCCAAGCATTCCCATTTTGCCCTTACTCTTCTTTGGGAATTTCATCTATATCCTTTGATTCATTACAAACTCACCCCCATATCAACATATTCTCCATGAAAAATCCTTACAAATTACTCCCCACTTTTCCTGCTAATTAGGGGTAGAATGGTCAAATTGCCCTTAGGGAAGAAAATATCTAAAACTTAACAAACAATTTAATCGGCCTCATCGCCAGCAATGGGCAACTGCCGCCGCGCGAAATGTCTAGCAGCCTTCCCCGTGGCTTCACCACCTCTTCGCCGCGGCGAAGATTATTCTTCGCCCCGGCGAAGCATGGCAGACTGAACTTCTTCTGTTTTCAACCAATTTCAGGGCAAGTATTCAACACAACACTCAATATTACCAAAAACCAACTCAAATAAGAGCAAAGGAAAAAACAACAACTACGTACCTCAAGTGGGGCGTTACATTGCCCAAAATCAATTTCAATTGATTTGTTTTTCTCCTTAATCTTGAAGCCAAAGAGGATCTAGCAAATCCCTTTTTGGTTCTTTTAAGATTGTCTTCGTGTGGACTACGCAGGCTCGATCCTACACTTGGATCGGTAGCAAAACATTCATCGACAAATTTGGAGGAGCCTCCAACGTGCGTTTGTTTTCTCTTAACTCATGTTTAATATTTCTGCAGATTCTTATTATGATAAAATTGTAAAATTATACCCTTGATCTTGGCTCATGTAAACGATCCCTGAGTTATATTATTTTTGTTTCCGCTGCGTATACGGGACCGTTTACTAACAAATACTTCATGCTATATCATTAATAGAGCTATGATTAGGCCAATCCCCAAGAAAACTCCCTATGAGCTATTCAAAAGGAAAAAGCCAAATACTGCATATTTTTATCCCTTTGGTTGCAAATGCTTTGTGCTTAATAATGGTAAGGACAATCTTGGACAATTTGATGCCAAATCGGATGAAGCAATTTTCCTTGGTTATTCTTCTCATTCAAAAGTGTACAGAGTCTTCAACAAAAGAACTCTATTAGTTGAAGAACTCTCTTAGTTGAAGAATCTATACATGTGTTATTTGATGAATCTTCTTCTAAGAATGCAGGAAATAATAATGAAGAAGAGATTGATGAATAATAATGAAGAAGAGATTGATGAATAATAATGAAGAAGAGATTGATGAGATGATGAAAGAACTACAGATCAATTATGAAGCATCACCATCAAATCTTAACAAAGAAGAAGAACATCGAGAAAAGGTTGAAAATGAAGATAACACCTTCATGGAACCTCAAGGAACAACAAGGGAGATTTCATTTCCAAGAGTGAGAGATGAAGTGAAAGATGCACAAATCATTTGTGATCCCACTCAAGGAGTAAGAACAAGAGCTTCAATGAGGAATACATGCCAATTCACAACATTCTTGTCTTAAGTAGAACCTAAGAAAGTGGATCAATCACTTAATGATAAAAGTTGGGTTCACGCAATGCAAGAGGAGCTAAATCAATTTGAGAGAAGCAAAGGATGAGAGCTTGTACCAAGACCTAAGGATCATCCAATCATTGGCACCAAATGGGTATTTCATAACAAGATGGATGAGCAAGGTATATTGGCAAGAAAAAAAAAAAAGCAAGGTTAGTTGCCTAAGGTTACTCTCAAGAGAAAGGTATTGATTTCGATGAAACCTATGCCCCATTGCTAGATTAGAAGCTATTAGAATGTTACTTGCTTATGCATGCCATTTAAATTTCAAGCTTTTTCAAATGGATGTTAAAAGTGAATTTCTAAATGGTTTCATACAAAAAGAGGTTTATGTTAAACAACCACTCGGATTTGAAAACCCCGAATTTCCCGAACATGTTTTTAAACTCTCAAAAGCATTTTATAGTTTAAAGCAAGCTCGTAGAGCTTGGTATGATAGATTGAGTAGTTTCCTTATTCAAAATGGTTTTTTTAAAAGGAAATGTGGATACTAACTTGTTTACTAAAAGGCATAAGCATGACATTTTGGTAGTTAAATATATGTTGATGATATCATCTTTGGTACTACTAATGAAATCCTTTACAAGGAATTTTCTAGGATGATGCAGGGTGAATTTCAGATGAGCATTATAGGAGAACTTAATTACTTTCTCAGATTACAAATCAAGCAACAAAAGGAAGGGATTTTGTTGAATCAATCCAAGTACATTCATGATCTTCTCAAGCGATTCAAAATGAATGAGGCAAAATATCAACCTACTCAACCTACTCCTATGAGCACATTGATGAGTGTTGGAAATGGATATATATTTAGTGATTTAGGGATGAGATTGTAGGGAATTTATGGTTTAATGCATTATGTATGATGATATTCCTTGCATGTTTCATTATCTTTCAGAATCACAGGTTTGTGTGTGTTTTTAGGAATTTAGGTGCACGATTGATGATTTGACATGCGCCAATGTTCAGACCATCGGATAGAGTGCAAAGGAATCAAGACATGAAGAAGACAAGTGGAACTTCTAGGTTGCGTCGCAGCGCAAATCGGCGCAATCATAGTTATGTCGCAACATGAGTTTATTGCGCCGCAACATAAATCAGTGTTTTCCTTGTTGTGCCATGATGTAGATTTATGGTGTCACGGAACATATTAGTGAAATCTAGATTGTGTCGCAGTGTGATTCATCATGCGCCACTGTGTAGTTGGGCTTTTGTTGAAGCACAAATCGCCAAGAGTTGCGCTGCGGCGCCATAAAACCTCATTGCAGCGCCAATCGAGAAAAATGCAAATATTGCACATTTCCAACCCTAATTTGACTTTCCAATATTTACCAAATTGCCATTACTTGTAAAAACTATATAAGGGAAATTAAATTCGTATTTTTTATTCATTGATTCACATTATAAACTTTGTAAACATTTGGGTTAACTTGGAGAAGGGGTTTTTGAGAGGCAAGGGACTAAATCTTGATTATTTGTTGTGGATTTATGATCCAAATGATTATGAGTAAGATTAAGGTTTGTTCTCTTGTAATTATGAGTAGCTAAATCCCCATCTAGTGTATCCAATGTAACCTAATTTGAATTCTCTATGTTTTTTTTTTTTTTTTTTTTTTTTTTTAATATCTAGGTTACTTGTTTAATCAATTCATTACAATTTTAGTTTCATTCATTGTTGTTTAATCAATCTTTGATCGTTATTGTTGCTTGATCATCTTTAATAGTTGATTCATTGATTGTATGAGTCAAGGTTAGACTATACGCCCTAGCTAATATTGAATAGCTCTTGATCTTTGATTGTCTTTAGGTTACGTTTGGTTCAGGGTGATATAAGATTAATCTTATAATCTTTGTTTAATTTTCAATATTCCCTCGTTTGGTTGTCAAGTAATAAAATATTACGTGATCTTTTATTGTAAATAGTGTTTACTGTTAGTAATATTGGGGCTAATCAGATTACCTTTCTAAGGGGTGTTAATATAAGATTACCGAGGTAATCTTAATTTTGACCCTATTTTGCCCTTAATCTTTTATCATTTCAGACACATTTGCCCTCATATGTCTACCAAATAACAATTACTCAGACCCTTTACATTTGAGAATTTAGCTAAAACACCCTAGCCACAAAAAAGTTTAAAAGTTAACAAAATACCCCTAACCACCCAAGACCACCGTTGGTTGTCAGCGAAAGTCGTCATATCGGCACAAGACCAGCGGGATCTTGCCAATCGTGTGCCGGTTGTGATCCATGGTCGAAAATGACCAGATCGATCAGTTTTACGGCCAAAGATGTGGCCGTGAAATGCCATAGATCTTTGGTCATGAAATGGCTATCGTTTCACGGCCAGATCTATGTCCATGATCTTTGGCCGTGAAACGGCCATATTCACAGCCAGATCTAGCCATTTTTTGCCATGGATCTTTAGGCCTTATCGGTGCACGACCAACCAAATCTGGTCGGTCGTGCGCCATTATGGTGGCTGCCGGCAGTGGTGGCTTAGGGTGAGTGGGGGTGATTTTGCTATAAATTAAAGTTTTATATGGCTAGGGTGTTTTAGCAAAATTTCTAATATAAGGGGTTAAAAGAAATAATTTAAAAAAGAATAGAATAAAACAATAATAAAAATATTATTATATTATTATTTAAAAAGGAGGACAACTTAGTAATCTACATAACATACCCACTCATTTATCCTCCCAACCAAACATATTATTATAACATTCCCACCAATTTATTCCAACCAACCAAACACATTTCTATAAAGATTCCCTGGTAATATATCTTTTCGGTAATACAACATTCCCCAGTAATATAACATTCCTTGAACCAAACGCACCCTTAATAGTTGATTTATTGATTGTATGAGTCACGGTTAGACTATATGCCCTAGCTATTCTTGAATAGCTCTTATGGGTGAATGGATTGTGTCTGTACATACGCCATGTTAGACATAGATTGGTTTGTGAACTTTTGGGTACTTGTATTTTTAATGGGTTTTCAATAATTAGACTAGACTATACACCCTATCTAGTTTAATGATGAAAGCACTAGGTTAATCATAAATGCCCTATGGTAATACCTTAATTTGGTGAGTATCGACCCTAGAGTTTGAATTGAGAAAACAATAGTTAGATTATTGGCATAGAGTAGGATAATTATGATAAAATTGGATACCTAGACCTTTACCCATTTGTTTCTCATTCATTTTATTATCGTCTTTACTTTAATTGTTAATTTTCATTATTTACTGTTATTTCAGAATTATTAATTAGTTGATTAATTTTGTTACTTTATTTGATTATTGCAATGTTATTAGATTTAATTGATAACTTACAATTCTTTGTGGGGTCGACCCTTGCTTTTGCACTATACTACGATAGCGATTCATGCACTTGCAAGGAATATAATTTTGTCTATCACACATCACTCAAATTGGAGGCCAATGAGAGAGGTAAAAGTATTGATACTAAGCTTTATAGAGGCATGATAGGTGCAGTTTTGTATTTAACTGCATCTAGGCCAAACATATTGTTTAGTGTATGCATGTGCACATGTTTCCAATCATGTCCTAAGGAATCTCATTTGAATGCTGTCAAAAGAATTCTTAGGTACTTGAAAGGAACTCCAAACACTGGTTTATGGTATCCTAAAGGATCTTCATTTAGTCTTATAGGATATTCAGATGTTGATTTTGAAGGATGTAGGATAGATAGGAAAAGCGCTAGTGAAGCATGTCAATTTTTAGGAAGCATGCTAGTTTCATGGCTTTCAAAGAAACGAAACTCAGTTGCTACTTCAACCATGGAAGTTGTGTATGTGTCAGCAACTAGTTGTTGTGCACACCTTCTTTGGATGAAGCAACAACTTGAAGATTTTGGTTGTAAAATGCATAACAGTCCTATTCATTTTGATAATACAAGTGCTATTAATTTGTCTAAAAATCCTATGCATCATTCTAGAACAAAGCATATAGACATTAGGCATCATTTCCTATGTGATCATGTTAACAAGGGTGATATTGTGCTTGAATTTGTTGATACTAATCACCAATTGGCTAATATTTTCACTAAGCCTCTTGATAGAGAAAGATTCTACACTATTCGAAGAGAGCTTGGAATGATTGATGCAAACCAGGTATGATTCATCATCTTATGTGATTGTTTTATATGTGAAATTGAGTGAGACGATGTGTTTTATGTGCATATTAAAAATATGTTTGAGTTGATTGTGTTAACATGCTTTAAACATTGATTGCATGATTTTCTTTGCATAAGTCAAAATGAAACTACTCTTACATAACCCCATTAGTGATTTGATCCATCGGATTGCAAAGATAAAAGGTTTTGGATTATGAGTTAGGTACTAAAAAATCTGCTTTTGCAACAGCCAGTATAGAGAAATCTATGCATACTGCTCTAAAGGGGACTAAAAAGGTACAACTTAAAAATTCACGAAGTGGCAAGTCTTCTCACGAAGATGGAGAATATGTTCAGTTCATATGTAAGATTTGGCTTGCATTTTTAATGTAAGAGAGACATATTTTTGATAAATATATGCATGTATGTTTGAATGGTTGTTTTGATTTACGAAAAGTCAAAACGATGCAATCTTGTGGTTGTAATTAATTTGATATCTTTTCACCCATGAAAATTTCTCAAGTGATTAAAATGTCTAAGATGTTTATATTTGATGCTGTTTTAGTCAATGTACAAAACGGTAAAAAATGCATGAAAATTTTCCTATCTTTGTGCCCGTGTTCAAATTTGGATTATGTTTTGATTCTCATGGTTATGAATGATTGAATTTATCTTCTTTATATTCATTTTCATCATACTTGTTGCATTATGTGGATTGTAATGATGTGCCTGAGTTGATATCTTTATCTTTTTTTTTTTTATTAATGAATGAAAAAAGGGAGAAAAATTGAGTAGTTGTGGATAATTGAGTTCATATTGAGTTACTATGTTGAGAAGAATGTGAATTGATTGTTTACTTCATTGAAGTGTTTATAGTGAAGTGATGTTTACGCTTAATGATATATCTTTAATGAATTTCTTTTCATCACTCTTATGTGTCATTGTGTTGATATCTTTTTGCTTAATGAGAGAAAAAGGGGGGGAAGAGGGCAAAAAGATGAAATGAGTAATTGTTGTGAAGTGTTGCGTTGTTCGTGCTTATTGTGTATGAAAAGCTTGTTGTGAAGTGTTGTGTTGTTTGTGCTTATTATGTATGGAAAGCTTGTTGAGAAGTGTTGTGTTGTGTTGTTTGTGCTTATTGTGTATGGAAAGCACATTGTGAGGGGGAGCTTTTGCTCTAATTTTATTGTTATTTTTGGTAGAAAGAATATGCATTATGTTCCTATTTTTGCTTGATGGCAAAAAGGGGGAGAGATCTATGCAAAATATGTTATATGTGATATATGCTCACTGATAGGGGGAGTTATATGTGATATATGGTCATTGATAGGGGGAGTCTTTCCATTTTCATATTAAATCATAAAATTTTCAATGTGTTTTGTATACAAATTTGGCTTTGTTTTGTCATCAATCAAAAATGGGGAGATTGTTGGACCCTTGTGTGTTTTGATGTGTCAAATCAAGCAAAATAATTGTATAAGGACTAACAAAACTCTAAGGCATGACATAAGTCATGACAAAAAATGAAAATGCAAGTTTTAATCTCAGAATTATCCTCTGAAACACTCTTCGATATTTTGAATATATCGTTGGCTAGAGAGCTCCAAATTAGGTGATGCTTGTGGCCTTGGAAAGATAACTCAATGGTCTAAAACTTTTATGTACATCAGTTCACCCAGATAAGTTGGTATTGAGGAGAAAATCGAGATACAAGCTTACAGTCTGGCAGAATGAACATCCAGAACCATCGTTCGGTAGTTTAAGAATAACTTTGGCTACAGAGATCAGAATGGTGTGATGCCAGTGGAGTTGGAAATCTAATTCACAAGGCCAAAACTATTATGTTCATGACTTTGCCTAGATAAGCCTAAATAAAGGAGGAAATCATGACACAAGTTGACGGTCTGGAAAAATTAAGATCCAGAATATCTCTTCAGTATTTCAAGGATAACTTTTGCTACAAATATCAGAATTACGTGATTCTTCCAAAGATCGAAATACTGCTACATATGATTAACGTGATTCTTCCAGTATCGGAAAGATAAATCAAAGGGATTAAATTTCATGTTTATCAATTTCTAAAATCAGCCAGAATCATGACAGAACGCCCATTCCAGCAAACCGATCCATATCAAGCCAAAGACTTTGGACTTAGAAGATTCGCTCTCAGGTCAAAGATTTGAAAATCAAAAGTGTCCAACCAGAATGAACACTCCATACTACCATTCCAAATAGAATGACCATTCCAAGTGACCATATATGCTTCCAGGATTTTATGAATTTTGGAGAGCCAAATGGCACAACCATTTCATATAGTGGAATGACCGCGCGCGATGATGGAATGACCGTGTGTGATGGTGGAATGACCGTTCCATAAACCTAGAGTTGAGAAGTATGATCGTTGGTGTCAAGAACAATTGTTCACAATAAAGGAATGCCCATTCCACTCGGGGGTGTAGTGCATTAAATGAAGTGACAACTATAAATAGCTATATTTTCAAATCAAAGTATAAAAGCCCACTTTGAAGAAGAAAGAAGCAAGGAGAATAGTGGAAACAACATTGAATATTTCTTGAACACCTCTCACTCTCTCATTTGTACTCAATCTTCTATCTTTCGAGAGAGAAACCTTGTAAAATATTGTGTGTCTCAGCCTAGAGAAAATAGGCAATCACTTACAAAACACTTTGACTCAAACCTTGTTGGCGAAATCCTGTAAAATTAGTTGGCACAATCCTATAAAACAAGAGAGTGTTGGTAAAATCTTGTAAAACTAGAGTGCGTTGGTGCAATCCTATAAAACTAGGGAGTGTTGGCGAAATCCTATAAAACTAGTAGCAAAATCCAATAAAACTATTGGCGAAAGCCTATAAAACTATTGTATTGGCGTAATCCAATTCTAGTGGAACTTCAAGGAGGTTGCCTTAAAGAAGTGGATGTAGGAGGCTTGTGGATATAACTCCTAAACATTATAAATCGCTGAGCATTTCTCTCTCTCTCTCTCTCTTAACTTATTTATTACTCTTGCATTTACATTTATCGCTCATTCATACTATCATTACTATTGTCTTTTTTTGGTTGTTGAGTGTATTTATTGAATATTGCTTTTTTAAACTCATTGTTAGTCATTCCTAGCAAGTAAGAAGAAGATTGATTGATGTCTCAGTTAGAGTAGGTGCACTAGAGCCAACATTTTAGCTCTTGTAAACTCATTTTACAAATGAATAAAAGGCACTGCTTGTTTATGAACATATATACTATAGCATCTATTTACTTCATCTAAAGAAAATAGTATATGTCCTCAGAAAGGTTGAAACTAGTGACAAGGGAATTAAGTGTTATAAATCTTAATTGTGAGAACCCTGTGAGCACAAATGGTGGCCCTTTTTAAATTGTCTGTAGTCATAGTATAAATCTGACTAAGAACATCGATTATACAAAGAGACTATCATCACGTTGAACGACCCTATCGAAAGGTAGTGACAGATCTCACATGTCAAGGTTGTAGGCATCAACCTGGTGCAACACATGGGTGCTTGATTATGCAAGTCCACTGGACTAACCCATCAGAGGATTCCATACAAGATGGTAAAACTAGTGTCTACGGAATATATCTTGTTATGGATGGTGGTACATGTGGTCCTTTAACTTGAGATCACTAGAGTGTCGTGTGTAAATATTGATGTGATTTGACACCAATCCAATGTCGTCTCTCTTAGGGGTTACTAGAACGATGGTGATTGGTTACATCGAGAAGTACATTATGGCTATGGTGGATCAACAAAGGATTCATCACTTCTGGTTATAGGAGATCTTATCTCGGCAAGATATTTGGTTAAGAATTGCGACTTCAAATTCGTGGCCACGGTGGAATCGAGTTGGTGCTCGAATCCAATTTTATATAATCGTCAGATTCGAGAACCAAATATAGAACATGTCAAGGTAGCATTCTGAGGTAGACACTATTTCTGTACTTGAAACCTTGATGAGATATAAGATGATGAAATGGATTGAATTGTACGATAACCATACCGTAGACAAGGTAAGCCTAATCGCTGATTCTTTGCATATTGGGGAATCATGATGCCTTGCTAGAGGCCAATCTTGATTGGTGTACGAAAACACTAATTGGTTGATGCCTAATTAGTTATTGGGACACTTTCGGCAAAGTAAAGTGCCTTTGGGTCACACACATAGAAGGCAATTAAGTGAGAAATGGAAATGGAAGGACAATCTTGTTCTTGGGCCGAAAAGGGTATTTCAGTAATTTGGGAGTCTAGGGGCATTTTCATCATTATGGGCAAAAAGGGTACTTTGGTAATTTTGCTTAGGGGTTGACGCCATTTTCCAATTTATTGGAAGATGATTTAGTAAAATTGGAATCATATTAATTTTAATTAATATGGAAATATATATATTTAATTTAATTAAATATATATTAAAAACCTAAATATATATGGACTGAATAAATGCATTTATTTAATTAGTTTATATATATTTATGGAATTAAATAAATAGTATTTATTTATTTAATTTAGTATTTAATATTTAAATCCTTTCTTTTTAGGATTAGCGCAATCCTTCCAAGATAAGAATTCAAGGATTACAATCCTAGTTGAATTCCTATTTGGAATAGCACTATAAAAGGAGGAGGGTTTTTAGTTTGTAAAGTTTTCTCTCTCACTCTCTTAAATGCATGCCTAAACCTTAGCCACCATGAGAGTTCTCTCTCTCAATTTCTGCCACCTTCACTTAAGCCCTCTGATTGATCTAGTAGTCAATCCTAGGGTGGTCCCAAGCCTTTCTTCGTGTGGATACCGACAGATTCAATCCTACGTTAGGTCGATAACGACTAGTTGGAGAGATCCAAAGAAGGAGCTGCCAACGAGGGTATAAGAATCTAACCTTGTATGGTTTTATTTTATGTAGATTAATATGTCGAAATCGTGATCTTGGGTAAGGGGATCATGCCATGGCAAGAATTTTTTTTGTTATTCCATGCTTACCACAACATGATTCCTACAAGTGGTATCAGAGCATCGATTCGACTATTAATCTCATATATGTGATTGCGTGTTAGTTGGCATGTGTAGGTTTTTAATTTTATTATTTTAAACCTGATGTTTTAATTTTAATTTTGTTGATGAGTTTTTCTTGAAGATTGTTTGGAATAGGGTTTGTGAAAACCCTAAATTTGGTGGCTGAATTTTGGGGGCTACGTGTTGTCTCTTGCGCAATCCCTGCTCCATGGCTTCGCATTGCCGTGTGCAGCCACCCTAACCAAGGTTGTGCATGGCCGCCCACACCTACTTGACCCACACAAAGCCCCGGGGCAACTTGCCCCTCCTGTTGTGCCTAGCGCGCATGACATCCTGTCCTTTTATTGCGCGTTGCCGCGTGCGGCTGCCCCCTAGTTGCGCATTACATCGTGCCACTAGGCCGTCTCCAAGGGCCCTTGGCCGTGCCTTCATGCACGGCTGGCCTCCCATCGGGCGTGAGCCTCACAACGCACTTTTCCATGTAGATACCTAGAGTGGGCGCTATCCATGGCATTTTTCCTAGGTGCTTGGCCCTTACCGTGCGCGCGGTTGCCCTAGCTACTATGCGCATACGCGCTGTAACACCTGCTCTCTACTACTATTCATATAATACATACTATGCAAATTATAGATATACATAGCGTATGGAAGATAGTGGGCTCAAACTTTTCTTTACTCATAAAATATAATTTTTTACATATACAAAATACTATGTATTAAAAACTTTCTCCTTAATACAAAATATCATAACTGGTGGATAGTAGTGCCAATACTCTCTACTTCTCGACGTCCATCCGACCACTGCTCCTAATTCCTGCAAAACAAGGAAGAACAGTGGGGTGAGCACAACAATGCTCAGTAAGTAAATCCTCTACTACCTGTCCCCCACAACTCACTCTTTGGTTCTTTCCTTACTCTACCGTTCTTCTATTTCTAATTCTCTCTGTTTTTCTCTTTCTTGCTAATACTTTTATTCTCCTTTAACTCTGTTCTGCTCTTTTTTATTCTTTCTTTCTCTTTGTTCTCATTCTCTTTTCTTCTTCTCTTATGATTACTCACCATGAAGGAAAATCATGCTCATCATACTCACCATGAAGGAAAATCATGGTTCTCTCTTATGCTAATCATACTCTCACTAACCATGGAAGAAATCATGGTGTATGTGTTAGAGTAGATGCCCTAGAGCCAATCAATTATTGTAGAATTGACTCTTTGTAATAATGTTCATTAATCAATAAAAGGCATTTTATTCTATATCGCATAAATCATTATTATTGCAATATGTATTGATATATGTCCTTAGAATGGTAGAGTCGTGACGAGGGTATCAAGTGTTTAAAATCTTGATAGTGAGAACCCTATGAGCACATATGGTGGCCATTCTAGAAACGTCCCAGTAGCCCCGATATTATTCGAACTAAGGGCACGATAATACGGTAAGGCTATCATAGTGTTGAACGACCTGTCGAAAGACGGTGGATCGATCTCACTTGTCAAGGTTGTTTGGTGACAACACGGTGCAACACATGGGTGTTTGTTGTGGCGATTACACCACAACAAGTTCACCTGACCCACCGAGAGGATTCCATATGGATGGTAACCTAGTGTTTATGGAACAAATCCTCTAACGAATGGTGGTGCATGTGATCCTTAGACTTGAGATCAGGAGTGCCTTGTGCACCGATTGGTGTAGTTTGACACTAGCCTAACGCAGCTTCTTTTGAGTCACAATACGGTGGTGATTGGCTGCATCAAGGAGTGTATCAAGACTATGGTGGATTGACAGAGGATTTATCACTCCCGGGTACGGGAGAAAGTTATCTCACGGCGCAATTCAGTATATGGCAATGACACTAAAACTGTGGCCACAGTGGGATTGAGTTGTTGCTCTATCCTAGGTTTATAATACGGGTCATTGGTCCAGCCCGAATAAATAATATCGAGAGTAACCGAAGGTTGACACTATTTCTATGCCTTCGTCTCGCCGAGATAACGTATGATGAAAGGATCGGGTGCACGGTAACCATATCGTTGATGGTAGCTACTTTCTTTGAATCCGAATCTATCGGGTGGCCATGATGCTTTGCTAGGGGCCAATCTTGGTCTGTGTATTAGTGAGACGATTAATTGGTGTTAATCGCAATACTATACACTGCCGATATGATGAGGAGCCTAAGGGTCACACACATAGAAGACAATTTAAGATGCAAGAAGAAAGAAGGGCGTTTTTCGTCCTTTTAAGGCGAAAGGGTATTTTGGTAATTTCACAGTGCAATTAAATTTGTTGAGGTCGTAGCCTTTATTTAATTTGTTAGAAAAATTAAATAAGTGAAATTACGTTTAAATGTGTGTTCGCACATATTTAAATATATTATCATTATTGTTAAATGTTAATATATATTTAAATATATATATTAATTGATTTTAATTGAGATAATGATGGAAATTAAAATAAATCAAATTGGGAGTGTTTGGCAACATGGGGCGTTTGGGTTGGAGCCCAAGCCTATTCCGTATGGGATTAGGGCAAATTGTTTTTAAATATAAAAGGAAAAGTGTGTGTGTGTGAGATTTTTTTTTAATGAATTTTTCTTTGTAAAACAAAACACACAGAAGCCCCAATTTTTGCCTCTCCCACGGCAGTAACACCATTGCCTAAAATCAATTCAATTGATTTTGTCTTCTTCTTAATCTTGAAGCCAAAAAGGATCTAGCAAATCCCTCTTTGGTTCTTTTAAGATTGTCTTCGTGTGGACTACGCGAGTTCGATCCTACACTTGGATCGGTAGCAAACGCTTCGTCGACAAATTTGGAGGAGCCTTCAACGTGCGTTTGTTTCTCTTAACTCATGTTGAATATTTATGCAGATTTTATTTAATATAAATTGTAAAATCATACCCTTGATCTTGGCTCATGTAAACGATCCTGTTATTTTATTTTTCGTTTCCTCTGCATATACGGGACCGTTTACTAACAAGGTGGTATCGAGCCTAAGGTGCTGAATTTTACAATTTTTATGTGTATGGTTGATAACATGTATTTGATGATAATATGTTGCCATATTGAATCCGTGTAAATCTGTCTTAAAATATGTTTTTTAAGAAAGCGATTAATCGATTAATTTAATTTGTTGATGATCTGCTGGTTTGGTTTAATGCATGATGGATTTTTGTTGAGATCAATGTGTTTGATTGATTGCAAAATCCGGTTAGAGTGTTTTTGGTTGCTGTATGAACAGATCCGGAGCTACAGATCGTGTACGCGCCGCGGCGATATAATCCATCGCCGCAGCGATCGTCCCGCCGCCCTGCGGCGATCGCCCTTTGACGAAGGCGGCGTATGAAAACAAAGGCGCGCGATAACCTATCGCCCTCCAGGACGCTGGACGCTGTACCAAAACCAATGCACGCCGCAGCGATCTAACTCATCGCTGCAGCGAGCGCACTTCCAGGTGTTTAGGGGGTAAAATGCAAAGTTTCAAAACTTTTGGACCAAACATAAATCTGCAAATTATCAGGGGGTAAATTGTAATTAACCCAAAAATTTCAGAAATTGATTGTTTTGGAAATGTATGCTTTGTACTTGTTTGTATATTGCATGGTGCCCGGTACATGAGCCTTAGACCTAAGGGTGAATGTTTTAATTATTTTTGGGTATGTATGGTTGTATTTTATTAAATAGAGCGCGTGTCCTGCCTTTCTCCTCTTCTCGATGTATATTCTCTTCTCATCTAATTCCCCCTCGAATGTAAATCGGGGAGGTTTCTAAATTTATTGGTGTAAAGAATTTGTATAATTATTTATTGTAAATTTAGAAAGATATCTTTTGTAATGTACTTGAAGCGGAGCAAAGGACGAGGCAACCATACTTGAAGACTCAAGATTTTTATTACAGGACCCCTAGGTGACCCACCGATTCCTCTAGGCTCGAGGAAATCGATCTTAGTTGGGCCATGTACCGGCACGTTTAATTTTTTGTTTAGAATGCATGCTAAGGTTGAATGTTTGATAACATGCCAAACAATGTCATTCTAACAAAGATAATAATTTGGTGAGACATTAAATAACAAAACCCTCAATTAAAGTATATTAAGTCACGAAAGCCTTCCATCACCATGGTTTTAATCAAACCACTGTTCGTCGAAACCTTGTTTGCCAAAGCGAAGGATACACTTCTACCAGTGGGAGGTTAAAATACATTGGAGTTTTCCTTAATGGTGATGGGAGGGTGGAAGCTTAAAATGACGGTTTTGCTTGTTCGCCAAAGCGAAGGTTGATAAACATGCGTCATAGGCATAGTAGAGCAGTACACATATTGTGTGTACGTGGTGACATGTAGTGTCCACTCTACTGATACTGAGAATCACACTTGAGGACGATGGCATGTACTGTCCATTGGATTGTGTGATTGGCTTGTTGGCTTTCTCACATTTGAGGTTGATAGTGGGAGCTATCAACTGGTGTGGATTAAGTTTGTTGGCCTACCTAATCAACTCATTTTGGCTTGTTCGCCAAAGCGAAGGTTTGAAATGGGCAGGATGGGATCTCGGTCCACTAGGAAAGTCAACGGGCTTTCCCGAGTTAATAGTGAGGGCTATTGGCTTGAGTAAAATAGTGGGAGCTTCGTTTAATAAAAGACCATATTAAACAATAATAATGAACATGGTAATAACGGTTACTTTTTTCTGCACTTGTAGATTCACTTAAATTTGAGCAAAATGATCCCAACATCACTGCGACAAATCATCGAACTGGGAGAGAAATGGAATGGTGAAAATTTCGTTGACTGGTATAGAAGTATAAATAATATACTTTAGTCAAGCGATAGATTATACACCATTGAGCAAGCTCTATCACCGAGCCTGCTGATAGTTCTATCCATGAGACTGGGTATGTATATGTGAAGCATACACATGATGCAAAAGCAGAAATGACTAGATACATTGTGCTTGCATCAATGGCACCATTACTGCGACAGCAGTGCGAGAAAATGGATTTAGCTTCTATTCTTCATTTTCTTCGAAGAAATGAGAAGCATATGGTGTCTCGGTAGTTATTCAGATGTAGGATGGAAAAGGGTACCAAAATTGGCAATCATATACTCAAGTGGATCGAGTATATGAACAAGCTTGAGATTTTGGGATGTGGACTTAGAGAAGGTTTAGCAATAAACCTAATATTACAGTCATTACGGATTCTTATTCTCAATTTGTCTATGACTTTATTGAGGAAGATAAGAAGAATACCCTTTCCGAGCTTCTGGATTTGTTGAAGACTACTAAGTCAGGCATGAAAATGTCAGAAACATTGACGTTGGTTGAAGCCAACTCAAGTGAAAAGAAAAGGGCTCAGAAGTCGATGGAAAGAAGCGTGCGAGAAAGGAAAGGCGTTTGTCCTCACTGTGGGAATCCCAGTCACTGGAGAAAACATTGCAAGGCCTTCCTAGCAAAAGGGAAGAAGAATGTTACTTCTTCGTCAGGTACGTTATTGAGATTAACTTCTCCCATAAACATCTAGTTGACACAAGATGTGGTACTCACATTTGATTGATGTGTAGGAACTACGGTAGAGTAGATTGCTCGCCGAGGGAGAGGTGGACCTACCAGTTGGAAATGAAGCACGTGCTGCTACATTTGCTATAGGATCTTATCGTCTGATTTAGCCGATGGACTTGTTTCTTGGAACTTGTGGATTATTATGGTTTTTCTTCAGTTTCTAGAAATTATATATTTCTGTGTCCATATAGGACAAATGAGAATATTAGTTTACTAATGGATTATTGTCCTTGAGTATAAATAATATTCTTTATGGAACTGTTTCATAATAATATGTTCTTAAGAAAGACAACAAGGATAATCTCAAAATGACTACTATGCCAACTTTGGCAAGTTAAGCTAAACATACCTGAAGGAATGTGGGATAGTATCACAACTCACTCCTCCTTATACACCCCAACACAAAGGAGTGTCGGAAAGGAGGAACAAGACCTTACTTGATATGGTTAGGTTCATGATGAGTTTTAGTGATTTATCTACATCGTTCTAGGGTTATGCCCTAGAGACTGCGACTCACGTTTTGAACCGTGTGCCGTCAAAGTCTGTAGATAAGACTTCATATTAGCTATGGAGGGGGCGAAAGCCCAACTTGTCTTATCTAAGGATTTGGGTTGCGAAGCTTATGTTAAGAAATTGACTTCGAACAAGCTGGGCCCAAAATCCTGTAAATGTATATTTGTGGGGTATCCAAAGGAGACCCAAGGATACTATTTCTACCACCCAAAAGAGCGCAAAATTTTTTATTGCTCGATCTAGTGTCTTCCTAGAAAATGAATATTTTCTAAGAAGTACTAGTGGGAGAAAAGTAGAACTTGATGAAGTTCTAGGACCACAGGATATACTAGACGAAGAACAGGATGATGTGCCATAGGAAGTGGTTGAGCATCATGAGGAGGTTACTCCACAACTTGTGGATCAAAGTGAACTACCTCAAGTAGCACAGGAGCTACGTAGATCTGGGAGTACGCCATGAGCCCGAGAGATACGATTATCTTGTGACTCAACATGGTGACGTACTGGTCTACCAAGACGATGAACCCAGAACCTACGAAGACGCTATATCGGATCCAGATTCCGTTAAATGGCTTGAAGCCATGAAATATGAGATGGACTCCATGTACAAGAACTAAGTGTGGTCTCTGGTGGAACCACCTGAAGGGGTAAAACCCATAGGGTGTAAATGGGTCTTGAAGAAGCCCGACATGGATGGCGGCGTGCATACTTATAAAGCACGGCTGGTTGCCAAAGGTTTCAAACAAATTCATGGCATTGACTATGAAGAAACCTTTTCGCCGGTTGCCATGATTAAATCCATCCAGATTATGCTTGCAATTGCTGCATATCATGACTATGGGTTTTGGTAAATGGATGTCAAAGCGCTTTCTGAAGCGGAAACCTTGAGGAGGATGTGTATATGACACAACTGATGGTTTCGTTCTTGATAGTCAAGCTAATAAGGTATGCAAGTAGCAGAGATCCATTTATGGACTCGAGCAAGCTTCAAGGAGTTAGAACATTCGTTTTGATGAAGCAGTAAAAGAATTCAGTTTTATCAAGAACGAAGATGAACCCTGTGTTTACAAGAAAGTGAGTGGGAGCGCAGTAGCATTCCTAGTGTTGTATGTCGATGACATACTTTTGATCGGGAATGATATACCGAACTTGCAGTCGGTAAAGACTTGGTTATCCAAGTGCTTCTCCATGAAGGACTTAGGGGAAACAACCTACATCTTTGGAATAAAGATATATCGTGATAGATCTGTAGGTTGCTCAAACTAAGTCAAAGTACATAGACAAGGTACTGAACACATTCAGTATAGAAAAATCCAAGAAGGGATTTCTTCTGATGGCATATGGTGTCTATCTCTGTAAGGATATGTGTCTTTAACCACACAATGAGAGAGATAGAATGAAGAGGATCCCACATGCTTTAGCAAGTGGATCCATCTTATATGCTCAGATTGATATCTAATGTGCATTCAGCATTTGTAGTGGATGTCAATCAGGCTCAAGTGAGCAATATGTTATGTACTTAGATTGATGTCTTATGTGCATTCAGACTAGTAGAAGATATCAACTAAATCCAAGTGAATGACCTTTGGGTGAGTGTCAATGGACATTCTTAAGTGCTTGAAAAGGGCTTAAGAATATATATTCTTGGATTATGGAGGAAAGATGGAGAGAATACCTATACCGTAAGAGAATACAAAGGACGCTATTTCCAAACAGGAAAAGGATGATTATAGTTCGCAATTTGGGATTACACATTTTGTCTCAATATAACCTGCGGTGGAGCGCAAGAGCTCAAATTGGTGTACTACGGTGGATTCTACAATTGATGCTAAGTTAACGCATTATTTAATGCGTAGTGTAGGCGGTTTGGATCAAGAAGTTCATTACCGAACTTGATGTGATTTCAAGCATTGCTAATCCAGTATAGTTGTACTGCGATAACAATGGAGCCATTGTTGTGGCTGAGGAATCACGGTCTCACCAGTAATCCAAACACTTATTAGTTAATTCAATCTGATCTGAAAGGATCGATATGAAAGGGAATGTGCAGATTTGTAGAATACCTACCAACCCACTATTAAAGTTTCTATTGTAGCAGAAGCATGATGGGCACTTGGGTCATTCAATGTTGAGTGCATGAATGACTAGCTATAGTGCAGGCACTTGGGTCATTCAGTGTTGAGGGCATGAATGATTAGCTATAGTGCAAGTGGGAGATTGTTAGAGTAGATGCCCTAGAGCCAATCAATTATTGTAGAATTGACTCTTTGTAATAATGTTCATTAATCAATAAAAGGCATTGTATTCTATATCGCGTAAATCATTATTATTGCAATATGTATTGATATATGTCCTTAGAATGGTAGAGCCGTGACGAGGGTATCAAGTGTTTAAAATCTTGATAGTGAGAACCCTATGAGCACATATGGTGGCCATTCTAGAAACGTCCGTAGCCCCAGTATTATTCTGAACTAAGGGCACGAGATAATACGGTAAGGCTATCATAGTGTTGAACGACCTCGCCGAAAGACAATGGATGATCTCACTTGTCAAGGTTGTTTGGTGACAACACGTGCAACACATGGGTGTTTGTTGTAGGCGATTACACCACGGCAAGTTCAACTGGGTGACCCACCAGAGGATTCCATATGGATGGTAACCCCAGTGTTTATGGAACAAATCCTCTAACGAATGGTGGTGCATGTGATCCTTAGACTTGAGATCACCGGAGTGCCTTGTGCACGATTGGTGTAGTTTGACACTAGCCTAACGCAGCTTCTTTTCGAGTCACAATACGGTGGTGATTGGCCGCATCAAGGAGTGTATCAAGACTATGGTGGATTGACAGAGGATTTATCACTCCAGTGCGGAGAAAGTTATCACGGCGCAATTCGATATGGCAATGACACTAAAATCGTGGGCCACAATGGGATTGAGTTGTTCGTCTCATCCAGCTTATAATACTGGGTCATTGGTCCGTAAACTAAATAAATAATATCGAGTAACGCATGACACTAGCGGTTGGAAGGTTGTTGCTCATCCGGGATTATCCTACCGGTCATTGGTCCGAAACTAAATAATATCGAGTAACCGAAGGTTGACACTATTTCTATGCCTTCGCTCGCCGAGATAACGATGATGAAAGGATCGAATTGCACGGTAACCATATCGCTGATGTAGCTACTTTGTTGAATCCGAATCTATCGGGTGGCCATGATGCTTTGCTAGGGGGCCAATCTTGGTACGGTGTATTAGTGAGACGATTAATTGGTGTTAATCGCAATACTATACACTGCCGATATGATGAGGAGCCTAAGGGTCACACACATAGAAGACAATTTAAGATGCAAGAAGAAAGAAGGGCGTTTTTTCGTCCTTTTAAAAGGCGAAAAGGGTATTTTGGTAATTTCACGGTGCAATTAAATTTGCTGAGGTCGTAGCCTTTATTTAATTTGTTAGAAAAATTAAATAAGTGAAATTACGTTTAAATGTGTGTTCGCACATATTTAAATATATTATCATTATTGTTAAATGTTAATATATATTTAAATATATATATTAATTGATTTTAATTGAGATAATGATGGAAATTAAAATAAATCAAATTGGGAGTGTTTGGCAACATGGGGGCGTTTGGGTTGGAGCCCAAGCCTATTCCGTATGGGATTAGGGCAAATTGTTTTTAAATATAAAAGGAAAAGTGTGTGTGTGTGAGATTTTTTTTTAATGAATTTTTCTTTGTAAAACAAAACACACAAGAAATTCCCAATTTCCCCCTTAATTTTTGCCTCTCCCACGAGAATAATCCATTGCCTAAAATCAATTCAATTGATTTTGTCTTCTTCTTAATCTTGAAGCCAAAGAGGATCTAGCAAATCCCTCTTTGGTTCTTTTAAGATTGTCTTCGTGTGGACTACGTAGGTTCGATCCTACACTTGGATTCGGTAGCAAACGCTCGCGACAAATTTGGAGGAGCCTTCAACGTGCGTTTGTTTCTCTTAACTCATGTTGAATATTTATGCAGATTTTATTTAATATAAATTGTAAAATCATACCCTTGATCTTGGCTCATGTAAACGATCCTGTTATTTTATTTTTCGTTTCCGCTGCGTATACGGGACCGTTTACTAACAGTATGTATGTATGAGATGTATATGCAATTAATGCAAAAGAACTGCATGTTTCTTTCTTTTACTCTCTATTCTTACTAGCTCAAAACCTCTCATTCCATCTCATTCTTTCTTATCCTTTAATTCTCTCTATTATCTCTTTCTCATTTCTCATAATTCTTTTCTACTAGCTCTTTCTTTAAATGTCACGGCCCCATCTTACCAGAGGCACGGCCGGGACTTCTCCCGCTCTACGTGACTTCTACTGATTCTCTTTCTGTCTCTCTTTCTCATGCTATTTGCTATACACTCTCTGGTGTATGTCACGGCCTCATCTTACCGGAGGCACGGCTGGGAACTCATCCCACTCTTCGTGACTCTACTCATTTTCTCTTTCTATTCTTTCTATTTCTCTGTTTTCTCATTCTTACTCATTTGAATGTCACGGCCTCATTTGACCGGAGGCACAGTTGGGCGTTACCGCTCTACGTGACTTTTACTCATTTCTTTACCGATCGGACTCGGTTATGCATGGATTCGGAACCCTTGGCCATGTGAGTGTATATTCTTTCTCTCTATCTCTCGAATGTCACGGCCCCTTCTTACCAGAGGCACGGCTGCGGATCACAAAGCACCCACTCTCGTGACGGTCACGGCCCTATCTTACCGAAGGCACGGCTAGGGATCACAAAGCACCCACTCTCGTGATTTTACTCATTACTCACGGGTTCCCCATCGCACAACCTACTCTATTCTCTTCTTTTGTTTTTCTCTTTACTTTTAGAGTAGTTCATTCACAAAGTTCCCTACTCTTTCTCAAGCTATACTCTTAGAGTATTTTATTCACAAAGTTCTTCACTCTATCTCAAGCTATTACTCATAATGTAGCTCATACTCAACATTCTCTACTCTTTCTCAAGCTACTTCTCAATGCACAATTAATGCATATGGATGGTTCATGCTCATTAATGCATTTATGAAATGCCAAATGCAATATTGCATCAAAACAGTCATTCTGCGCAGATCATACTTAAGAAGGAATAACTTGAGTTATACACCTCGGATTGCTACGGTTTTGGTAAGCTTAGAAATAGGGCTACAACTTTGATGTTTTGGTCTAAACCCAGTTCAATCTGTAGGATGCCCAAAAATCACTCAGAAGGTTATGGGTCTGTGAGCGCTTTCTCACTTAGGTATTTCCTCAAACAACTCATGTGCATACCAAAGCTCTACTTATCTATAACTCTACTCTTCTCTTTAACCATCCAAAATGGGAGGAAAACTCCCTCATATAGTCATAATTCCTGCCAAGGAAAACACTCCCAAAAATATTCATACAAAACTCCTCCAACTTCAACTCAATTTCAATCTCTCTTCACACATCAAACACTTCTCATAATTAAAGTATATCCAACAACACTAGAATAAATTCTCATCTCAACTCAATTTCTCAACAAGCATAACATACTCATGCATATATAAATCTCTACTAAATCTCTACTCAAAAGATTTCTCAAATCTCTACTTGGTTGGATTTACTTACCTTGTGCTTGAGTAGTCTCTCCTAAGCTCTCTACTCTTGTTGGATTCCAATATTCTCTTAACCCTAATCATAAACTTCATAAGAACTCAACCTTTACACAAATAAATCATAGATAAAGAGCTTGAATCCTTACCTTTTGATGCCTTGAATCAAAACCCTATGAAAATCTACTCAAAAGCCCTCAAATTCCTTGGAGAAGTGAATGAAAATTTGAGAGAAAAAAGGAGCAGGAGTGTGGGGGGTGGAATGAACGAAAATAAGGGTTTCAAACCCTTAATACTTTAATTTATAACCACACTTTCCCATTTTGCCCTTGCACTTTCGCTAAAATTCCATCTATGTCCCTTAGTCAATTACCATAATGCCTTCATTTTTATTGCATTCTCCATGAAATTCTATCTCTTTTCACTCCCCACAATTTCAACTAATTTTGAGTGAAAAGACCATTTTACTCTTAATGCAAGTTTAAGGGATTTTCTTCACATTTTTCTCAAAATAACTTCAACAAAATTCAACTAAGGGCCAACCAACCAATATTAACAATATACAAGCTCAATTGAGAATAAATCAATAAACATTCAAGCAATGCAACAATAATTTAACTACGTACCTCAAGTGGGGCGTTACACGCACGGTACTGTCCTCCCACCCACATGAAAGCGCGCAACGACTGTGCTTGCCGCTCGTGCAAGCGCACAGCAATGCCTTGCCACCACAAGCTGAGGCTGGGCATTAATGTGTCCAACTGCCCGGGTTTGTGGGCCTCGCACTACATGCTAGGCCTAGTTAGGGTTGCAAACGAACCAAACATGAACGAACACCCTCGTTCGAAAATTGTTCAATAAGCATAATGGGTTGTTCAAAATCATGTTCGAACTCGAACGAACACAAAATCACCGTTCGAAATCGTTCGATTAACAAAATGAGTTGTTCAAAATCGTTCGAATAACTTGTGTTTTGGATTTTTGTTTTAAAATTTGGGCTAGGCTGGGTTAGTTGGTTAGTTATTGGGTTTATATTATATTATATTATATTATTATCATACATATATTAATCATATATTAAATGTGTTTAATATGTTATTAAATTATCAAAATAATGGATTATCATTATCATTACAGAAATTATCATTATCATTACATAAATTATCATAAATATTTTAAATGTCTACATATATATTTTGTATCAAACACCCATAAATTCATAGTGGAATGAGGGTCTATTGTAATATATAATCAATACATATGTGTGATTAATTTTTTATATGCATTTATGGGTGTTTGATACAAAATATATGTGTAGACATTTAAAATGATACATATATATATATATATATATATATATATATATATATATATATATATATATATATATATATATATATATATATATATATATATATATAACTTAGGTTTAATTAAGCCTATTATGTTATTAAATTTGTCATGCTATATATCACTTGATTATACAATATGCTATGTTCATAAATTTGTCATACTACATTTAATGAAGCTATTATGTTAGTAAATTTGTCATGTTATATATCACTTGATTATACAATATATTATGTTCATCAATTTGTCATACCATATTTATTATTTATTAATTGAAATGTTGTATCATAATATTTAATTATTGATTACATTTGGAAAAATATGAAGCTATAATGTTATTAGATTTGCTATGTTATATATCACTTGATTATACAATCTATTATGTTATTAAATTTGTCATGCTATATATCATAATAATTTATTATTTATTAATTGAAATGCTATATACTTATATATTTAATTAATGATGACAATTGAAAAAAAAAAACCATCCAAACATATTATGTATATAAAAAAAACAAAAGTATCATAATATTTTATTATTGATTACCGTTAAAAAAAATTCATCAAAACTAAATCAAACATAACATAAAAAAGAAAAAAATGAAAAAATATAAATATGATATTAATGCAACTCGAACTAAGGACCTTAAAGTCAAAATAATTGCATTTTTAACACTAAACAATAGAAAATCATTGATAAACTTAGCACCATATAAATATATATAATAATTTATACTATGTTTTCGAACATAAATGAACGAGGTGTTGGAGAACGAATGGATCACTCGAACAGAGTTATGTTCACGAACATAATCAAATGAACACCCTTTGTTCGAACTCGAATTGGACACCTTATCGAACGAACATCGAACTCTTCGCGAACCGTTTGTTATCGAGTTGAGTCGAGCTGTTATCGAATGAACATCTAGCTGTTCGCGAACAGCTTGGTTTGTTTGTTGCCCTAGGCCTAGTGGGAGTGTTCTGTTTTGGGCTACTAGGGTTCAATGGTCGTTGCCATAAATGAAGAATCCCCACAAGCTTTCGTGTGGGAATTAAAGGGTTGAGAAGGGTATTTTTAGTTATCGTGAGATAAGGGTGTTTTAGGGATTCTAGGAAGCGTTTTGAACTCTACGCTAAGCCACTAAAGAAAGTATAAGTTGACGCTATTCTGGACTATTTAGTTAGTTTTTAAACTGGATAGGGACTAGATGTAATTTTTACAAGTTTAGGGACCAATTCAAACTCGACAAAATTAAAGGGGGTAAAGTGAAAGTTATCCAATAATTCAAATATGGAAAATTTGAATTTATGAATTATATGATTGTTGTCTATTATGCATGGTGTTTGGTAGGTGGCCATCAACCTTAGGATTTTATTATTTTATGGATTTGTATTTTTAAAATAGGGCCTACGTGGTTTTCCTTACCTCTTATTCTCTCAATGTATATTCTCTTCTCATATAAATCCCCTCGAATGTAACTTGAGGTTTCTTTGTATTTAAATGTAAAAGTAGAATAGGCATTAAGACGAGGCGAAGGCATGATGAATCCTAAAGACTATTTTCTTTGTAATAGAATAATAAACCTAGGGTGACCTACCGACTTCCTCTAAGCTCGAGGAAATTGGTGTTAGAATGGCCATGTACCAACACAAGTTTATTTGAGTATCTTATTTGTAGAAGCATGCTAAGGTTGAAGACGATAACATGCTAAATAAGATTATAAAATGGTGAGAACGATTAAAGCATAAACCCCTTATAAAAGATATTAAGTCAAAAATAAATTGAGCCTTCCATCCCATGGGATTAATCAAACCATCGACTTGCCCCCGCAAGGAGCCACTTCTAACTTTGGGAGGTTAATCATCATTGATTTTTTCCTTAATGGTGATAGGTTATGACTTAACTGGTCGTACTTTGTTGGATTCGCCTCTGCGAACGGTTGATAAGTACAACTAAAGGCATGGTAGAGTTGTGCATATTAAAGTGCACAAGTGTGCATGTAGTGTCCAAACTCACTAATCCAAAAGTTACACTTAAGGCCAATGATTGGTGTCATTGGATTGTGTAATTGGCTTATTTGCTTGGTTTACATTTGAGTTTAATAAGTTGGTGCTATTAAGTGGTGTAAATTAAAGTTTGTGGCCCACCTACTCATCCTACTTTGATCTACTTGCCCCCGTGAGAGGTCAAATTAGGAATGATGGGATTTCAGCCCACTAGGAAGACCATCGCACCTTTTTGAGTTTAATAGTGGGGGCTATTAGCTTAAGTAAAATAGTGAGAGCATATTAATAAATAAAAGATCTTGTTAATTAATACTATTAACTCTATTTAATTTGCACTTGTAGATTTACATTATGACTACCAATAATCAGTCACTGTGATTGATCATCGAAAAGGAAAGCAGATTCGATGGTACAAACTTCACTAAATGGTATAGAAATCTTCGGATTGTACTCAAGTCAGAAAAGAAGTTGTACATCCTAGATGAACTGTTATGGAAGCGCTTGAACCTAAAGCTACTCAAGAAGCGTTAGATACTTATAGAAAGTATCTGGACGATGCTAATGTGGTACAATGTATTGTGCTTGCATCGTTGACACTTGATCTATAATAGCAACATGAGAATTTGGATGCTAGCTCCATCATCACACATCTGAATGAGCTCTTTCAGAAGCGTGCTAGACACGAATGTTATGAGGTGTCAAAGGCATTATATAGATGTTGAATGACTGAGGGAACCCAAGTAGGCCCACATGTAGTCAAGATGATTGGCTGCATACATAAGCTTGAAAAACTAGGATTCGGTATGGATGTAGAACTGTCGATAGATCTTATTCTGCAATCATTGTCGGATTCCTGCTCCTAATTCATAATGAATTTCAATATGAAGTCAATGGAGAAGTTTCTCTTAGAGCTCTTGAATATGCTGAAGACAACAAAGAATGACATGAACAAGTCCAAGCCTCTGATGCTAGTTGATGTTGCACCATTGAAAGGGAAGGGCAAGCGAGGCAAGGGAAAGGCCAAGGGCAAGTCCAAACCTCAAGATGCTCTTAAACCTACTGGAGGCTGATAATCAGTGAATTATACACTTTTCATTATACCTTTTTGTCGGATTTCAGGTACTTTCTAGTGCATTTTGACCTGAATTGTTCCTTAATTCGTTACTTTTCGTATTTCATGTTAAAATGGTCATTTTGAGCAAATAAGAACAAAATTAGATATTTTTGACTCAGAAATTAGCGGATCTCAAAAGATAGGAGAGTTCCGGAGCAGGATAAAGCACGATGAAGCTTGTTTCCAAGGAAGAGCACCGAGAATCGAAGAATCAAACGAAGAAGCAAGCGGAGTGGCAGTTTGTAATTTCAGAACTCAGGGAGGAAGTTCGCGGCAAATGTAAGCCGAGACGAGCTTTTCTTCTTCATTCTTCGCCGCGGCGAAGAAGAATTCTTCACCGCAGCGACAGTCACTTATTCCAGTTTTGTTAAACGCATAGTTTCGTGCTGTGCGTGCTTGGCTGGGTTATTTGGACGAAGTAAGAAAAACTTAGTCTTTTTGCCCATGATCCTCGGTTTTTATTAGGTTTAGCCACTTTTACATTTTTTTCTAAGAACTTTGAGCAATTTGGATTGTAAAAGGAAGAGGATTCGATTTCCAACTAGAGGATTCATCTTTTGGGGAGATTTCTAATCTTTATTCTCGTTTTCATTATGTTGAACATGTTTAGTTCCTATTTTCGTTTTTGTGTTATTGATTTAGTTATGAACTAATCTCTTTTGGGTTAGGGTTTTGATGGTAGTTTGGATTTTAAATGGGTTAAGGGTTTGATTGTGTTATTTTCATATGAATATGCTTTGGTTGTGTGTTACTCTGATTTTTAATGTTGTATGTGATGAACATGGTGAGATTGAGAAATGAGTCATGTTAGGCTTCTTGGGTAATCACCATTATAGTATTGGATGCTAGAGATAGATTCAAGAATTAATGAAATCGTTATAGGATTCTTGTGCCTAATGAGTTTGGAATTATTAATCTTCAATTTGTTGGGTGCGGAAGGTTAATAAGGAAGAATAGGAAGGCATACCCGAGAGGGTATGTCTACATGTTAGTGAGTTCGATTTACAACCATTGCGTATGAATATGAGTTTAGTGTAATTATAGGCTTAACCCATAAAAATCCAAATGAAGTCAAAACCCTACCCGTTTTACTTGAATTGGTATTCCGTGTTGTCATATTGCTTTCTTAATTAAGTTTTAACCTTAGTTAAATTTCATTTTGTTGTTTTTAAATTAAAATTTGCTCCCACCAATCCAAAGAATTCGATTGCTTCAACTAGACAACATTAGGAAACTCAGTGCTTTGCTTACAATCCTCGTGGGAATGATACTCTACTCATCATTATATTACTTGTGCGATTAGTATACTTGCTACATATTGCATGTTGTAGGAAACACGCATCAAGTTTTTGGCGCCGTTGCCGGGGATTTGTTTTAAGTTAACATTGAGTTTTTCTTTAGTTAGCTAGATTGAAGTTTTTATTTTTGTTTTTAATTTTCATTAGAATTGTGATTTCACTTTTCTTCACTCTTGTTCGTTTCAGTTTATGCGAAGAGCAAGACGTCAACCAAAGGGTTCCCTGTTGACCTTGAGCTTGGAGCGAACCGTGAAGAAGACGTAAAGAGAGAGAAGAGAAAGAGAAAATTTTGTTGTAGAACCTGAAGAAGAAGTTGAAATGGCTGAACAAGAAAATAGAACACTGAGGGAATTCTCAGTTCCCACAGTGAATGGTAGTGGGTCAAGTATCACTAGACCTACAGTGCAAGCAAACAATTTCAGATCAAGCGGCAATCATCCGGATGATCCAAGCGGTCGGTTAGATTCAACGGGGATTTGAAGGAAGATCCGAATCAGCACATTGCAAATTTCCTGGAAATTTGTGACACCTTCAAGTCAAATGGAGTGTCGGATGATGCTATTAGGCTGCGGTTATTCCCATTCTCATTGGAAAATAAAGCCAAGGGGTGGTTAATGGCATTACCACCGGGAACAATAACAACGTGGAATGATCTAGCACAGAAATTCCTGACCAAGTTCTTTCCTCCCACCAAATCAGCAAATTGAGAAATGATATCACATCATTTCTACAAGAAGATCCGAGTCCTTGTATGAGGCTTGGGAGATACAAGGAGTTGATGAGGAAGTGTCCACACCATGGTTTGCCAGTTTGGCTCCAAGTCCAAACATTTTACAATGGTTTGATGGGTAATGTGCAAACCATGGTGGATGTAGCTTCAGGAGGGGCCTTGCAGAATAAGACACCAGAAGAGGCATATGAGTTGCTTGAGGTTTTGGCAAGCAACAACTATCAAAGACCAAATGAGAGAGTTACAACAAGGAAATCGTCGGGTCTTCATGAAGTTGATGCCTTCACAGCTATCTCAGCCCAACTCACTGCACTTCAAAAACAGTTGGGAACTATGCAGGTAAACTCTATACAAGCACCTCAACTAACATGTGATTTTTGTGTAGGAAACCATGTGAGCAGCGAGTGTCAAGTTGGAAACACATTTGCTCCGTCATCTTCATCAACGGAGCAAGTGAATTACTTGGCAGGAAATCAGAGACAACCGAACAACCCATACTCCAACACATACAACCCAAGGTGGAGAAATCATCCAAATCGGCTTGGGAAATCGTAACCCTAGCAAAATAACCAATGGAACCAGAGGCCGGGTTCCAAATAACCAACCAGGGGTGACCAATCAACCGGGAGATCAAACAGTGACGAAGTTGGAGGACATGTTTGGTAAATTCATGCAAGAGACCACAAGGTTCATGAGTGAGACGAGGACAAATTTTAGAAACCAAGGGGCGTCCATTCGGAATCTGGAGGTACAGATGGGCCAATTGGCCTAGAAGCTTAATGATAGACCACGGGGTTGGTTCTACCAAGCAATACAGTGACTAACCCACGTGAACAAGCAAATGCCATAATCTTGAGAAGTGGGACAGTTTTGGAAGAAGTAGACCACACTACCAAAGAGGTGGAGCAACCCGGAAAGGAAGATTCTGAAGAGAAAATTGATGAAGAGATCATTTGTGAAAAGAACCCAAGTGATGAGGGGGAAGATAAAAAGGAAAATGAAGAAAGGCAAAAGAGGAAGGAGAAATTGCCATTCCCCGAGATACCACCAGAATTGGCACATCATACCCCACCCGTGCCTTTTCCTCAGAGATTGAAGAAAAAGAATCGGGATAAGCAATTTTCAAAATTCATTGAAATTTTTAAAAAATTGCATATTAACATTCCTTTTGCAGATGCATTGCAGCAAATGCCGAGTATGCGAAGTTCCTGAAGGAAATCCTTTCGAACAAAAGGAAGTTAGAAGATGAGGAAACGGTGATGCTCACGGAAGAGTGCAGTGCCATCCTACAGAAAAAATTTCCCCCAAAGCTCAAAGATCCAGGGAGTTTTACTATTCCTTGTGTTATAGGGGATTTTACTTTGGATCGTGTTTTATGTGATCTAGGAGCTAGTATTAATTTGATGCCCTTGTCTGTGTTCAGGAGATTGGGAATTGGTGAAATGAAGCCAACGACCATGTCGTTGCAACTAGCGGATAGGTCAACAAAGCACCCGATGGGGATAGTCGAAGATGTACTGGTGAAGGTGGGGAAGATAATTTTACCAGTAGACTTTGTGGTGTTGGATATGGAAGAGGATAAGGAAATTCCTCTTATTTTGGGCCGACCCTTTTTAGCCACTGGGAGAGCACTGATTGATGTGCAGGAAGGAAAGTTACTGTTTAGGATTCAAGATGAAACAATAACTTTCAATGTTTTTGATGCAATGAAGTTTTCAGCTGAAGCGGATTCATGCTTTAGTGTTGATGTGGTGGATGAACTTGTTGTGGAATCCATGGAAGAAAACATCCCAGAATTACCTCTAGAAGCATGTATAGCCAAATCGAAAACAGTAGAGATAGAAGAATCAGCAAGTAATTATTGTGCTAGAATGTTAGAAGCCCTTCAACCGATTGAGGATAGTCAAGATGTAGAATTTGAGGAGTTTGATTTTGACAAGGAGAATGCAAAGGAAAAAAATGAAGAAGCTCCAAGGCTTGAACTGAAACCTTTACCATCCCACCTCAAATATGTCTATCTTGGAGACTCAAAAACGTTTCCGGTGATTATTAGTTTAGAATTGAGTGCATTAGAGGAAGAGAGGTTGATCAGGATGTTGAGGGAACATAGACTGGCAATTGGATGGACCATTTCGGACATTACAGGTATCTCGCCGTCATTTTGCATGCATAAGATTCTCATGGAGGATGACATTAAGCCTAGGGTACAACCACAACGGAGATTGAATCCTTCAATGAAGGAGGTGGTGAGAAAGGAGGTAGTGAAACTCTTAGATGCGGGGATTATCTATCCGATTTTCGATAGCCCATGGGTGAGCCCGGTGTAAGTGGTTCCGAATAAAAGAGGGATCACGGTAGTGAAGAATGAGAGCAATGAGTTGATACCCACAAGGACGGTGACGGGCTGGAGAGTATGCATTGATTACCGTAAACTAAATGAGGCGACAAGGAAGGATCATTTCCCGTTACCCTTCATTGATCAGATGTTGGAGAGGTTGGCAGGACATGCCTATTATATTCAGGATACAACCAAATTGCCATCGCTCTTGAGGATCAAGAGAAAACGACCTTCACTTGCCCCTACGGCACCTTTGCCTACCGATGGATGCCATTTGGGTTATGCAATGCACCAGCAACATTCCAAAGATGCATGATGTCAATCTTTGGAGACATGGTGGAACGATTTATAGAAGTCTTCATGGATGACTTCTCAGTTTTTGGTTCATCATTTGATAACTATCTAACTAATCTTTCTCTTGTTTTGCAGCGATGTAAGGAGACAAATCTGGTGCTGAATTGGGAGAAATGTCACTTCGTGGTCCAAGAGGGAATAGTGCTCGGGCATAGGATTTCCAAGGATGGGATTGAAGTTGATCGAGCAAAGACAGAAGTGATTGAGAAGCTACCACCACCATCAAATGTCAAGGCCGTCCAAAGTTTCTTGGGGCATGCGGGGTTTTACAGACGCTTCATCAAGGATTTTTCTAAGATTTCTAAACCCCTTTGCAATCTATTGAATAAAGATGTTGTTTTTTGATTTTAATGATGATTGCATGCATGCCTTTCTAACTCTAAAAAAATTACTAGTTTCTGCACCTATTATTGCAGTTCCCGATTGGGGACTACCCTTCGAATTAATGTGTGATGCTAGTGACTTTGCTTTAGGGGTAGTATTAGGACAGAGAAAAAATAAAGTGTTGCATGTAATTCAGTATGCTAGCAAGACTCTAGTTGATACACAATTGAATTACACAATTACTGAAAAAGAGTTATTGGCTATGGTTTTTGCTTTTGACAAGTTTCGTTCTTACTTATTAGGTGCGAAGGTGATCGTATACACTGACCATTCAGCACTCAGACACCTACTGGCAAAGCAAGAAGCAAAACCTCGGTTGATAAGATGGATTTTACTACTTCAAGAGTTTGAGTTGGAAATTCGAGACAAGAAGGGGTCAAAAATGTGGTAGCTGATCATTTGTCGAGAATTGAGAGACCAATCAAGGGAAATGAGGAGGAAATGCCAATTAGAGAAACATTTCCGGATGAGAAGCTGATGAGAGTGGAAGAAGCACCATGGTATGCGGATTTTGCAAATTATCTGTCATCAAGGGTGCTCCCAAGTGGTATGACATATCAACAGAAGAGAAAATTTTTCTCAGATTTAAAATACTACTTTTGGGAAGAGCCGTTCCTATACAAACACTGTGCTGATCAAATGATACGGAGATGTGTCCCGGAGGAAGAGATGGAGAGCATTTTAAGGCATTGTCATAAAAAGGAAGTGGGTGGCCATTTTGGGGGAGCTATAACAGTAGCCAAGGTGTTACAATCTGGGTTTTATTGGCCAACTCTCTTTAAGGATGCCTTCCAGATGATTCAAGAGTGTGACCAATGTCAACGGATGGGAAATATTTCAAAAAGGGATGAGATGCCGTTGAACAACATCCTGGTGGTTGAAATTTTTGACGTATGGGGGATTGATTTCATGGGTCCCTTCCCAAGTTCTTTTGGGAATACGTTTATCTTGGTAGCGGTGGATTATGTGTCGAAGTGGGTTGAGTTAGTTGCATTACCAACTAATGATGCTAGGGTAGTGATTAATTTTGTGAGGAAAAACATTTTCTCTAGGTTTGGGGTACCACGAGCAATCATTAGTGATGGAGGATCTCATTTTTGCAATAGGCAACTGGATGCACTGTTGAGTAAGTATGGAGTGACACATAGAGTTGCGACACCTTACCATCCACAGACGAGCGGGCAAATGGAACTGTCGAATAGAGAACTCAAAGGGATTTTGGAAAAGATAGTTAATGCATCTAGGAAAGATTGGTCTCGAAAGCTGGATGATGCACTGTGGGCATACCGAACCGCATTTAAGACCCCGATTGGAATGTCTCCGTTTAGGATGGTTTATGGGAAAGCGTGCCACTTGCCGTTAGAACTTGAACATAGAGCATACTAGGGCCGTCAAGCAGTTGAATATGGACTTGAAAGAAGCGGGAAAGGAGAGAATGCTGACTTTGAACGAACTTGATGAGTTTCGTCTCGAAGCCTATGAAAATGCCCGGAATTATAAAGAGAAGACAAAAAGGTGGCACGACAAGCACATCCGGACCAAGGCTTTTGAAGTTGGACGTAAGGTGTTGCTATTCAATTCTAGACTTAGGCTTTTCCCCGAAAAACTTAAGTCTAGATGGTCCGGACCATTCACCATTACAAGGATTTACGAATCCGGAGCAACGGAGGTTACACATGAAGAGAAAGTCACTTTCACAATAAATGGACAGAGATTGAAGCCGTACATTGATGGGGTGATGAGTTGAATTCCACCCCAATCCGGCTGGACATCCCAACCTAAAGGATGAAGAGAGTCAAGCTTCCGACTATAAACAAGCGCTTCTTGGGAGGCAACCCAAGTGTTTTTAACTTTGTGCTTTTCATTTTAGTAGTTTGAATTTATTTAATTTCAGTTTGAGTTTGTATAAAATTTGATGTTTTTGTTTTTGGGTGTTTCAGGTGAAGTCATGAGCCAAAGAAAGGTATGAAAATGCTCCAGACTTCGCCGGGCGAAGAAATTTTCTTCGCTGCGGCGAAGCAAAGTGAATAAAAGAGCTAGCTTCTGGACGATTTCGCCGCGGCGAAGGAATTGTTGTCGCCACGGCGAAGAACGTGGTCTAGATTTGTGAAATTTTGGCTAAGGCATTTCGCCGCGGCGAAGAAAGCCTTGTATCCTCGAGAAGGTTTCGCCTCGGCGAAGAATTTGTCTTCGCCGCGGCGAAACCTAGGGAATTTTTAGGGTTCATGAACGATGAACTTCGCTGCGGCGAAGATCCTTCTTCGCTGCGGCGAGACTTGGAAAAGTTGATTAGGGTTTATGCATGATGAACTTCGCCGCGGCGACGAGCCGTTTCTATAAATACTCGCTTTACTCTTCTCATTTTCACGCCGCCTTGCATATTGAGTTGAGAGAAAAAAATTTCAAATTCCATTTTTGGCTTCCAAATTGCTTTTCCAACAAAATTTCTTGCTCCACAACATACCTAAACACCAAAACAACCCTTTTCAACAACAATTTTCGCGAAATTTCACGAAAATTTTTGGATCAAAAAAATTGGGGATTTTTAATCTGGGGCGTTTCTGCTTCAATTGGTGGTGCACACTCCTTCATTGTGGTAAGATCTTACTAACCCAAAGCTTTAATTCGAGAAATTTCAAGTTTCTAAGCATAGATCTGAAATTTTGTGCGATTGAATTAAGAAGTGTTTTGTGGTTGTTGAGTTGTGTTTGTGTTTGAAGAAGTGTGATTTGTGCAGTACTGAATTGTTAGGAGTGTGGGTGTTGATATTTTGAAGTGTTTGTGTGAAGTTGAAATTTTGTAGTTTGGGGGTTGATTGAAATTTTTTGGAAGTGTGGGTTGTTTTTGCAGGTTGAGTTGTGATTGTGTAGAATTAGGACTGAATTTTTGGGGTTAAAATCTTGGATTGGAACTGAGTTGGAAAAAATGGCTCCGAAGGTTAAACAACCGTACAAGGGAAAGAGTAAGAGTAAGGGAAAGAGTGTCGATAACCGGTTAAGAGTAAGGGAAAGAGTGTCGATAACCGGTTTGTGAACAATGAGGCTCGAAAAAGGTATGAGGCGGCCATTCAGAGAAGGGACAAAGGGATTATCCCGGAGCGCGGCTTAACCGCTACTCAGGCTCTTGATTGGAGTAGAGGGAGGCAGTGGGATATGTTTCGTGAGCTCCTGATCAGTTGGCTGTTAAGCCGCTGGTAAGGGAGTTCTATGCCAATCTCCCGGAGTGTAAGGAACAGACGGTTTTTGTAAGAGGGGAGGATGTGCCTTTTACGGTGAAAGAAATCAGTGATTTCTTTCATTTGCCGGAAATCCTCATTGATGACTACGTGCAGTTCAAGAGATCAGGGTTTGATGACGATATAATCCTTCTAGTGATTGCAAAATCGGGAGCAGGGTGGGCAGTGTCCAAGAAACAGAAGAAGACTCTTAAGGGCACACAGTTGACACCGATGGCTCGGCTGTGGCAATACTATATCTGTGCAAGACTCATGCCGGAATCGCACTACAATACCGTGACTCGCGAGAAGGCATTGCTTCTATATTTGATTGCCACGGGGAAGAATATTGATGTGGGGGACGTAATTTATAACAACATTAAGCTAGCAGCAAACCAGGGGCGCGGAAGTTACTGTTTCCCGCATCTCATCATAGCCTTATGCCTAAAAGCTGGGGTCGAGGTTCAGGATGACGAGCAGCGTATTCATGCTGCTCCAACTTTAGATTCAGATTATTACAAGAAACACTTGGACCGAACGGAAGCTGCCCAACCAAGAGCAGGGGCGAAGAGGCAGAGAACGAGCCTAGCCACATCATCCAGCTCCACAGGTACACAAAAAGAGTTAATGCAGGAAATGATGGGCCTGATGAAATACACGAAGAGACGCCAGGATTGGATGATGGAGCGGACTGAGAGGATGCATGAATTGCTGACAAACAGCTTCAAGGAGCTGAATGTTGACACTTCAGCATACCAATGGGTTGACTGGAACTCGGATGAGTGGTTGGACTCCGAGGAAGATGAGGGCTCCGAAGAAGAAGCATATGAAGAAGCAAACTGAACCAGAGCACCTGTTTTGTGTTATTTTTGTTTTTGTTAATTGTGTTCGGTTGAAACATTAAACTCGGTTTATTTTGGTTTTGAACTTTGTTTATTTTGTTAGTTTTTAGTTGATGTTTTAAGTTGTAGTTGTTAAAAGGACGAGACTAGGTTGTAATATTTTCAAGATTAGTTGTGAATTATGCTAACATAAAGGACACCACAGTTTGATTGTTTTGACAGATTCTGGATGATGAAAAGTCTGACACCAGGTATTCATTGTGGAGCGACAATTCATGGATTAACCAGGGAGAATTCTCGTACCTTTATTGTTTTATTATTTTCTATTCCTGAGTTGTGCATAATGGAACATTGGGGACAATGTTATGTTTAGTTTGGGGGTAGGGAATAGAATTAAAACCGGGTTTAAGGGTATATTGGCTGGAAACCAGTAACCGCCTTAAAAACTGCCTAACAGTATTTGGCGACCTCGGGTTTAACAACGCCACGTACACCGTAAACTGAAAACTTCTTTGTGTTATTTGTTAACTTTGTTTGTTTCGTTTTTGCCGATGATGAATTGTATAAATCAATGATGAGAATAAAATTTGTTGAATTTTATTGTTGGAAAATGTTAAGCATTGCTTCAAGTTTTTGTTTATTGATTGGATTGTGATTGAGGTTTGTTGAGTGGTTCAACCACCATTTTCATTTTTCCGGCATGCTTAGATTCATTTTATGTGGTTAGGTAAAGTCTTGATAATGTTGGTGGACTCTAGAACCTAGTTGAGAAGTGCTTGAGGCGAAATTCTAGGTTAGACATGGTTGAGGAGATGATTTAGGCATTTTTTTTTCGAAACGTTTGAGCCTTTCTAGCCAACCCATGAATGAAATTTTCCCTAGTCACCCTTTTGAGCCGTATGAATTTTATTGCTGTTTTTCTTGGAAAACAACAAATTTGTCAAATCCTTTTACCCTAAACACTTTATCGTACCCTTAGGAGAATTCGGTCCTAGTGCAAAACAAAGAACGGGAAGAGTGTATGAATAAGCAAAACAATAGTTTGGGGGTTGAAAGAAGAAAAATGATGAAGAGGCCAAAAGAATAGTTTGGGGGTTGAGAGAAGAGAATAAAAACAAAAGAGGTAGTCACCTCATTTTCAATTCATGTGAAAAAAAAAAAAAAATCAGCCTCGTTTAAGGGTATACCGGTTGGAAACCAGAACCCGCCTTAAAAACTGCCTAGCAGTATTTGGTGACCTCGGGTATAACAACGCCACGTACGCCTTAAACGAGTCTCACCCGCATTTATGGTATCCTAAAATAAGAAAGGTACGCGTTTGAGGGATGTGAATTAGTGGACATGTCGATTGGTGGTTGAGAATGTATGGGTTTCGATGTGATTTAGTTTTGCTTTAGGACAACCGAGTTCTTTTACTTTGTTATTCCTATATCCTTTTTATTGGAACCTACTACCCGAGCCTAACGTTACAAGCTTACAAAGACCTTTTGATTCTTACCTTTGTCTAGTCCACATTAGTGGAGAGTAGTTCGATACTTAGGCCTATGGAGTCCGTCACCATTTGATAAACTTTACAATTTTTGTATAAAATAATCCGGGAAGTTGGAGTGTGGATTGAAGTGGGGATCACCTACTTGGTGAACCGATTGAGGAAGACAGTCGATGTAACTTATAACTTCTTGGAGTGTTGAATATTTCCTGATAATAATTTTTCAACAACTTTTGAGACGTATGCAATTTCTAGGTAATCCTTTGTAGAGTTGAGTCTTGTTGGTTTTTGTTCTTGTTTTTTTTGTATTGTTGTGTTGTTTTGTGTTTTCGTTTCTGTTTGTTGTTTATGTTTTTGTCAGTTTTGTACTGTATGCTCGGGGACGAGCATATCTCTAGTTTGGGGGTAGTTGATAATCCGTGAATTATACACTTTTCATTATACCTTTTTGTCGGATTTCAGGTACTTTCTAGTGCATTTTGACCTGAATTGTTCCTTAATTCGTTACTTTTCGTATTTCAGGGTTAAAATGGTCATTTTGAGCAAATAAGAACAAAATTGGATATTTTTGACTCAGAAATTAGCGGATCTCAGAAGATAGGAGAGTTCCGGAGCAGGATAAAGCACAATGAAGCTTGTTTCCAAGGAAGAGCACCGAGAATCGAAGAATCAAACGAAGAAGCAAGCGGAGTGGCAGTTCTGTAATTTCATAACTCAGGAGGAAGCTTCGCCCCGGCGAAGGAAATGTCTTCGCCGCGCAGAACCGTAAGCGTAGACGAGCTTTTCTTCTTCATTCTTCGCCGCGGCGACAGTCACTTATTCCAGTTTTGTTAAACGCACAGTTTCGTGCTGTGCGTGTTTGGCTGGGTTATTTGGACGAAGTAAGAAAAAACTTAGTCTTTTTGCCTAGGATCTTCGGTTTTTATTAGGTTTAGCCACTTTTACATTTTTTCTAAGAACTTTGAGCGATTTGGATTGTAAAAGGAAGAGGATTCGATTTCCAACTAGAGGATTCATCTTTTGGGGAGATTTCTAATCTTTATTCTCGTTTTCATTATGTTGAACATGTTTAGTTCCTATTTTCGTTTTTGTGTTATTGATTTAGTTATGAACTAATCTCTTTTGGGTTAGGGTTTTGATGGTAGTTTGGATTTTAAATGGGTTAAGGGTTTGATTGTGTTATTTTCATATGAATATGCTTTGGTTGTGTGTTACTCTGATTTTTAATGTTGTATGTGATGAACATGGTGAGATTGAGAAATGAGTCATGTTAGGCTTCTTGGGTAATCACCATTATAGTATTGGATGTTAGAGATAGATTCAAGAATTAATGAAATCGTTATAGGATTCTTGTGCCTAATGAGTTTGGAATTATTAATCTTCAATTTGTTGGGTGCGGAAGGTTAATAAGGAAGAATGGGAAGGCATAGCCCGAGAGGGTATGTCTACATGTTAGTGAGTTCGATTTACAACCATTGCGTATGAATATGAGTTTAGTGTAATTATAGGCTTAACCCATAAAAATCCAAATGAAGTCAAAACCCTACCCGTTTTACTTGAATTGGTATTCCGTGTTGTCATATTGCTTTCTTAATTAAGTTTTAACCTTAGTTAAATTTCATTTTGTTGTTTTTAAATTAAAATTTGCTCCCACCAATCCAAAGAATTCGATTGCTTCAACTAGACAACATTAGGAAACTCAGTGCTTTGCTTACAATCCTCGTGGGAACGATACTCTACTCATCATTATATTACTTGTGTGATTAGTATACTTGCTACATATTGCATGTTGTAGGAAACACGCATCAGAGGCGTGAGCAAAGATGGAAAGGTTGTTTGTGTTAGTAAACGACCCATTTACGCAGTGGAAAACAAAAACATAAACAATATGGATCGTTCCTTAGAACCAAGATCTGGGTACAAGTTTACAGTTTATACAATATATATTAAATCTGCAGAAAAATCAGTTCAAGGTTTAAGAAATCATACACACGTTTGGAGGCTCTTCCAAGTTGTCTTGCATGTATTTTGCTACCGACCCAAGTGTAGGATCGAACTGACATACTCCACACGAATATAATCGCAAGGAATTAAAGAGGGATTTGCTAGATCCTCTTTAGTCTTAAGAAACAAAGAAGAAGAATGAAGAATATTTTGATTTTCAATCAAAACCCAAAACTGGCGTGTGAGAGTGAAAAAGGGTGTGTGTTTTCTTTCTTTCAATGAATGAATGAAATGAATTTCTTAACTTGTTTCTCAATTAAACTTTTGTTTAAATAGTCAAGTTTAATTACCCTATTCCCATATGGAATAAGCTTGGGCTCCAACCCAAACACCCCTTGTTTCCAAACACTTCCAATTAGATATTTGTTTTAATTTATCATTATCTCAATTAAAAATCAATTAATATATATTTAATATATATATATATATATATATTAACATTTAACAATAATGATAATTTATTTAAATATATGCGAATACATATTTAAACGTAATTTCACTTATTTAATTTTTCTAACAAATTGAATAAAGGCTACGACCTCAACAAATTTAATTGCACTGTGAAATTACCAAAATACCCTTTCGCCCAAAAAGACGAAAACACCCTTCTAACTTCTTGGCTCTTAAATTATCTTCTATGTGTGTGACCCATAGGCTCCTCATCATACCTGCAGTGTATAGTATCGCAATTAACACCAATTAATCGTCTCACTATATACAGACCAAGATTGGCCCCTAGCAAGACATCATAGCCACTCGATAGATTCAGATTTAGCAAAGTAGCTACTTGTCAACGATATGGTTACAGCACAATTCGATCCTTTCATTATACGTTATTTCGACGAGACGAAGGCATAGAAATAGTGTCAATCTCTGGTTACTCTCAATATTATGTATTCAGTTATTGGACCAATGACCTGTATTATAAACTGGATAGAGCAACAACTCAATCCCACTGTGGCCACAGTTTTAGTGTCATTGCCATTTACTGAATTGCATCGTGAGATAACTTCTCCCATACCCAGGAGTGATGAATCCTCTGTCTATCCACCATAGTCTTGATACACTCCTTGATACAGCCAATCACTACCGTATTGACAGCTCTGAAAAGAACTACGTTAGGCTAGTATCAAATTGCACCAATCGGTGCACAAGGCGCTCCGGTGATCTCAAGTCTAAAGATCACATGCACCACCATTCGTTAGAGGATTTGTTCCATAGACATTGGGGTTACCATCCATATGGAATCCTCTAGTGGGTTAGTCTAGTGAACTTGCTATGGTGTATTTGCCTATAATAAGCACCCATGTGTTACACCAGTGTAACACCTACTGAAAACTAGTACAATGCATGCAATTAACAATGGAAAATTGGGGCCCAAAAAGTTTCTTTTCATTACAATTCACATGTCTTTTATACACAAAAGTTACTGTTTACAAAAGTGCATTTCAAAAGACAAAATAGGGGAACAGTGTAGCTATTGCTCCTCGTGCGCCGACGCCCCTCCAACCGCAACATCACCTAGAACCTGCATCCACAAAGGAAAAATAACGGGGTGAGCACAAATAATGCTCGGTAAGTAAAACTCTTTAGTCTGTCTCCCCGTGTGTGACTCTTAATTCTTTCCTTTTCTAATTCTGTTTCTATTTCTTTCTATAACATCATGGCCTCATCTTACGGGAGGTACGGCCGGATGGCGTTCACACAGCACCATCTCACTCTCTATGGCTATCGGGTGGAATTCACACAGTACCAACCCGTTCTTAGTGACTACCGAGTGAGGATCACAAAGCACCAACTCGGTTCTCTCTAACTATCGGGTGGAGATCACCTAGCACCTACCCGTTCCTCATGAATTCTGGGTAACGATCACCAAGCATTTACCCGTCTCTAGTCACTATCGGGTGATGATCACAAAGCATCAACCCGCTTCTACTAGCCATTGGATGATGATCACAAAGCATCAACCTACATATCTCTTAACTAATCGGGTAGTGGTCACAAAGCATCTACCCATTTCTATTACTCATTGGGTGACGATCACAAAGCATCGACCCATCTCTAAGGGCTATTCGGATGATGATCACAAAGCATCAATCCGATTCCCATAACGGTCGGGTGATGATCACAAAGCATCATCCCAACTATACTACTCTTCTAACTCATTCTATTGTAGCATTTTTCAATGCTCTCTACCCTTAGAGTATTTTACCCACTAAGCTCTCTACTCATAGGGTAATTGCATAAACCATTTCCTTACACTTTCTTAGGTCACTTTTCAATGCACAATTAGTGCCTATGGATGGTTCATCACTACTAATGCACTTATGAAATGCCAACATGCAATGTTGCAAGAATTAAGGCTCATTTCTCATACTCAAACCTCTATTAGGCATTTCATCAAATAACTCATGTGCACTATGAAACTCTATCATAGCCATGAATCTAAAACTTTTCCTAACCATCCAAAATGGGGAAAAACCCCTTCACAAAGCCATAATAACCTGTCAAACAAAACACTTCCAAAAAGGGTTCCATAATACCCCTTAAATTCCATCTCAACTACCTTGTCAAACCAACAACCCATTTCTCAAATTTGCAAGGTATAAACAATCACAAAGCATAGAAATCTCTATATAATCCTTCATACATGCTATAATACATGCATATCACATACATACATCATTTCTATCAAAACCCTAATCAAGAAAATTCATAAATCTCAACTTGGGTTGGGTTTTACTTACTTGCTATGGAGAGACTTCACCAAATCCTCTTTCCACTTGGTTTCTTGGCTATTCACTCTACTCTTAACCAAAAGAATGAAAACCCTCAAAAACCAAAATGAACTAAAATCCACAAATCACACAACTTAAGGAGAAATCCTTACCTTAGGAAGCCTTAGGTTGCTTTTCTACCTCAAATCCCTTCAAAAATCCCTTGAAAAACCTTGATCAAAAGAAAAGAGAAATTGAGAGGAGAAGAAATGAAGAGTCACGTTTGAGAAGAAGAAATGAGGGGTTCTTTGATTCTAATTCCTTTTAATGAAATATTAACACATTCATTCCCATTTTGCCCTTGCTCTTCCTTGGAAATTCCATCTATATCCTTTGATTCATTACAAACTCACCCCCATATCAACACATTCTCCATGAAAAATCCTTACAATTCACTCCCCACTTTTCCTGCTAATTAGGGGTAGAATGGTCAAATAGCCCTTAAGGAAGAAAATATCTAAAACTCAATCAACAATTTATTCGGGTTGTCGCCGCGGCGAAGAAACTTCTGTCGCCGCGGCGAAACTGTCCAGCAGCTTCCCCCGTAGCTTCAACCTCTCTTCGTCGCGGCGAAGATTCTTCTTCGCCCGTGACACGGCGCTGAAATTTCTTGTTTTCAACCAATTTCAGGGCAACCATTCAACACAACACTCAATCAAACAATAATACCAAAACCAACTCAAGATAAGAGTGAAAGGAAAGGAAAGAATAACAACGTACCTCAAGCGGGAGCTTACAACCAGTCGCCACCAAACAACCTTGACAAGTGAGATCGCCACGCCTTTCAACAGGTCGTTCAACACTATGATAGTCTTACCGTATTATCTGTGCCCTTACTTCAGAATAATACTGGGGCTACGGACGTTTCTAGAATGGCCACCATATGTGCTCATAGGGTTCTCACTATCAAGATTTGAAACACTTGATACCCTCGTCATGGTTCTACCATTCTAAGGACATATATCAATACATATTGCAATAATAATGATTTACGCGATATAGAATAAAATGCTTTTTATTGATTAATGAAAATTATTACAAAGAGTCAATTCTACAATAATTGATTTGCTCTAGGGCTTCTACTTTAACAATTTGCTTCCATTGTGGCAAGTCTGGTCACTGGGAGAAACATTGCAATGTCTTCCTAGCAAGCAAGAAGAAAAAGAAGAAGAAGTCTACATCTTCTTCTAAATGTATGTACATGATTTAAATTAATGTATCTCCTGTTACATCTTGGGTTATTGACATAGGATGTGGTTCTTATAGTTGCATCTGTACAGGGACTACGACAGAGTATACTGCTCGTTCGAGGAGAGGTGGACCTACAAGTTAGGAACGGAGCATGCACTGTTGCATTAGCTGTAGGGGATTATTATTTAAATTTGCCTTCAGGCCTTGTACTAGAACTATTAAATTGTTATTATGTACCTTTAGTTTCTCAAAATATTATTCAGTGTTCGCTTTGGACAACATTGGGTATCAATTTATGATAACTAAAGGATTGATGTCAATTAGTTTGAATGGTATTAAATATGGAACTGCTAGATTGCATAATGGTTTGCATGTTCTAGAATTAAGTAATAATGAGATTTTCAATCTAGAGAATAAGAAAGCCAAGGTTGATGGCTTCAATCAAACTTACCTATGGCATTGTAGGCTTGGTCATGTGAACTTGACTCACATAGCAAAACTCCACAAGGACAGAGTTTTGTACCCATTTGAATTCAAGTCTTATGAGGTATGTAAGTCAAGCCTAGTAGGCAAAATTACCAAGTTACCTTTTACTGGCACAATAAAAGGGCAAAGGAACTGTTATGCATCATCCATAGTGATGTATGTGGACCTCTAACAGTGCAAGCCAGAGGTGGATATTCTTACTTAAATGTTAACTTGACTCGCATATGTTTAAATAAATTATTATTAATTAAATGTTAATATATGTTTTAATATATATTAATTGATTTTAATTATAATAATAATTATATAAAATTAAAATACAATAAAAGGGTGTTTGGTTACAAAGATGGATTAATATGTGAATCCATGGCTATTCCCAATGAGATTAGGATTTTAATTAAGTGACATTATATAAGTGGAACTTAATTAAAACAAAAGAAGAGATTTTTATTCATTGATTGAATTAAAAACAAAAGCCCTAGCCACTCTCTCTCTCACTCACATTCTCATTGATTTAAGAGAAGAATTTTTCTCTTTTGATTCTTTGATAGTTGATTCTTGAAGCCATCAAGTGGATCTAGCAAATCCTTTTTCGGTTCTACGGATTGTCTTCGTGTAGATCAATGTTCGTGTGATTCTATATTGAATCGTGAGCAAAATCAAATCAAAGACATTTGAAGGAGCCTTCAAACGTACGTAAGTTTTCTAACCCTTGAATGGATTAATTTTGTTTTATACAGATTTGTTTTTAACATGAAAATATTGTAATCAATACCCGGATCTTGGCGCAAACATATTTAATTTTTTCGGTCTATTATTGTTTTTCCGTTGCGTACGGGAGATCAATTACTAATAGTGGTATCAGAGCCTCAGGTAATTGATTATAGTATTTTATTTGATGTCTAATAACATGAGATTTGGTTGATAGCATTTTATCATATAAACTGTTTTTAAAATATGTGTTAATTGCATGCTTTGATTGATCAATTGATTAACAATGTGTTGATTGAATTTTTGTTGGTTGGTTGATGTCCTGGTCGAATGTTGGTGCATTTGATTCAATTCAAGATCGCGAAAAAATGCAAAACATGAACTGTACATTCACAGATCTATAGCGTTCGCTACGGCAAAATAAAACTTCACCGCGGCAACCACGAGATTGTGGCTTCTAGCCATGGCAAAATAAAAGTTCGCCGTGGCGACTGTGTGGTATTTGAACTTTGCCACGGCTAAGAATTTTCTCTGCCATGGTGAGATAGCTGCTAGACCAGTTTGTGTTTTTCGCATAGGGACCGAAGTGCAGTTTTTCAAAACCTTTAAAGCCAATAATTGTTCTACACATTTAAGAGGGTAATTTAACAACTTCACCCACCCAATTCAAAATTGATTGTTTTGAATGTATGCAATGTTCTTGTTTGATAATTGCATGGTGCCCAGTACATGAGCCTTAGACCTATTGTTTATTTTTAATTTTGGTCTTGTTTGTAATTTTTTAAATAAATAGGACATGCGTGTCTTTTCTCTCTCTAATATCTCTATGTATTTTATTTCCTCATCTCACTCCCCTCGTATGTAATGCAAGGTTTCTATTTTATTAATGTAAGTTAGACTAGGATTTTATTTCGTAAAATCGTTGTAATGATCATGATGAAGAAACGAAGGAGCAATGAAAAGGAAAAACTTGAAGACCCAAGTTTTATTTTTAAACCCTAGGTTGACCTACCGATTCCTCTAATTCCTCTAGGCTCGAGGAAATCGGTCTTAGTGGGCCATGTACCGACACATTTAATTTCTTTTGCTTAGAATACAGGCTAAGGTTGAATGTTTAGTAACATGCTGATCAATGTCATTCTAACAAAGATAATAAACTGGTGAGACGTAAAATAAAAACCCTCAAATAAAGGATATTAAGTTAGTAATTAAAACGCCTTCCATCAACATGACTTTAATCAAACCATTGTTAGCCAAAGCGAAGGGTACACTTCTACTAGTGGGAGGTTAAAGCTCATTGGAGTTTTCTTTAATGGTGATGAGTCGACTTAAATGATTGTTAGTAAATCGATGAACAAAGGCAGCGGAAAAACAAAAATTTTGCCCATCGATTACTCTGATTTTGCCAAGATCAGGGTCATATATATATATATATATATATATATATATATATATATATATATATATATATATATATATATATATATATATATATATATATATTACATGCTTAAATTGAAACAGTAAAGATCCATACAACGATTAGACTATACCAACGTTTGGAGGCTCCCTCAGTGTCTCTAAATGTGATTTGCTATCGATTCAAGAACGGAATTGAACTCATGTCATCCACACGAAGACAGTACGTCAAAGACCGAGAATTAACTTTGCTAGAGTTAATTCTTGACTTTAAGGATGGTATTTAGGATGATATATTGAGGGGAAGAAGAAAGAAATTTTTTTCTCAAATATTCACCCACGACCAAATGAAAGAATACTACCAAAACCAAAATTTTGCTTTCTTTAAATAGTAAAGCAAAATTCCATTCCACCCCCAAAGTTTAGCAACAACCCAAACTTATGTGGAATCGCTTATTGGTCCCTATTTAATTATTTAGTTAAATATTAATATTAACTTTAATAATTAAATTTATAATTTTTCAAAATTACTCCAATAATAAAATTGGACACAGGCTACAACCTCAGTAAATTTAATTACATAGCAAAATTACCAATATGCCCTTTTGTCTAAAAGACGAATATGCCCTTCCAAAATTTACCATCCTTAAACCGTCTTCTAAGTGTGTGACCTGTAGGCTCCTTATCATATCAGTAGTGAGTAGTATCGCGATTGACACCAATCAATTATCTCACCACAGACAGACCAAAATTTGCCCCTAGTAAGGCATCATGGACACCTAATAGATTCAAATTTGGCGAAACAACTACCTATCAATCATATGGTTACTGTATAAGACTGAAGTATATAAATAGTGTCAATCTCAGTTACTCTCAATGTGTTTGTATTCAGTTACTGGACCAATGAGCAAAATAATAAATTAGATTGTGCAACAACTCAATCCCATTGTGGCCACAACTTTAGTGTCACTGCCATATACTAAATCATGCCGTGAGATAATTTCTTTCATACCTGGGAGTGATGAATCCTTTGTAAATCCACCATAGTCTTGTTACACTCCTCGATGTAGCCAATCACTACTATATTGATAGCGCGAAATAGAACTACGTTAGGCTAGTGTCAAACTACACCAATCGGTGCACAAGACGCTTCGGTGATCTCAAATCTAAGGATCACATGCACTACCATTCGTTAGAGGATTTATTCCATCTACACTAGGGTTACCATTTATATGGAATCCTCTGGTGGGTCAGTCCAGTGAACTTGCCTACAGCAAGCACCTATGTGTTACACCAGGTTGTCGACAACAACCTTGACAAGTGAGGTCAGTCATTACCTTTCGACAAGGTCATTCAACACTATGATAGTCTTACCGTATTATCTGTGTCCTTGGTCAAAATAATAATGGGGCTATGAACATCTCTAGAATGGCCACCATATGTGATCATAGGATTCTCACTATCAAGATTTCAAACACTTGATACTCTCATCACGGTTTTACCATCCTAAGGACACATATCAATACATATCAATATGATCTACACGATAGAGAATAAAATGTCTTTTATTGATTAATGAATATTATTACAAAGGGTCAAATCTATAATATTTGATTGGCTCTAGGGCACCTACTCTAACAATGACATGTTTTGCTTGTTCGCCAAAGCGAAGGTTGATAAGCATATCATAGGCATAGTAGAGAACTACACTTATTGTGTGTACGTGGCGACATGTAGTGTCCACTTTACTGATACTGAGAATTGCACTTGAGGACAATGGCTTTCGTCATTGTATTGTGTGATTGGTTTGTTGGCTTACTTCGCATTTGAGGTTGGTAGTGAGAGCTATCAACTGATGTGGATTAAGTTTATTGGCCTACCTAATCAACCGATTTTGGCTTGTTCGCCAAAGCGATGAAATGGGCTAGATGGGATCTCAGTCCACTAGGAAAGCCAACAGGCTTTCTCGAGTTAATAGTGAGGGCCATTGACTTGAGGAAAATAGTGGGTGCGTTTTTTAATAAAAGACCTTATTAAATAATAATAAACATTATAATGACTTTTACTTTTCTGCATTTGTAGATTCACCAAAATGAGCAATACCAACCTATGATCAATAATCAAGAAAGAAAATAGACTAGATGGATCTAATTTCTCATACTGGTATCTAAATCTTCAGATTGTACTGAAGTCTGAAAAGAAATTATATAACCTTGACAAGCCTTATATGGCTGAGCCTGATCCTGATCCTGATGCCACTCAGGAAGTAAAAGACACTTACCAAAGGCTCTTTAATGATGCTGATAATGTTTAGTGCATTATGCTAGCATCAATGATGCCTGAGCTACAAAAGTAGCATGAGAATATGGATGTTGCTGCCATAATTCTGCACCTCAAGGAGTTTTCCAAGGAAATGCTCAACATGAGAGGTATAAGGTGTAGAGTGCATTGTTTAGGAGTCGTATGACTGAGGGAGCCCAAGTTGGTCCTTATGTACTCAAGATGATTGGGTACATAGAGAGGCTTAAGACTTTGGGGTTTGGTATGGATGTAGACTTACAAGTGGATTTAATTCTGCAGTCATTACCTGATTGATTCTTTTTCACCATTCATAATGAACTTCAATATGAACAAGATAATTAAATCCCTATTAGAGCTTCTAAACATGCTTAGGACTGCTGAGTAGGACATGAAAAAGTCCAAGCCTGTTTTACTGGTTGTTGCCAATAAAGGAAAGGCCAAGGTCTATCCTAAGCCCAAGCCCAAAAGACAAGATGCTCTTAAGCCTGAGGGTGGCATTGAGAAGGGTGGGAAGGTAGTCTGCTTCTATTATGGCAAGCCTAGCCATTGGAGGAAACACTGCAAGGTTTTCCTTGCTAACAAGAAGAAGTCAAACGCTTTGACTTCAGGTATGTACATGATTGAGATTAACTTTTATCCTTCAACATATTAGGTCATTGACATAGGATGTGGTACTCACATTTTTACTGATGTGTAGGGACTAAGGCAGAGTAGATTGCTCGCCAAGGAAGAAGTGGACCTACGAGTTGGAAATGGAGCACACATGGCTGCATTGGCTGTAGGATCTTATTGTTTGTCATTGCCTATGGGCTTATTGTTAGAACTTAATAATTGTTATTTTGTACCTTCCATTTCAAGAAACATTATATCTATATCCGCTTTGGATGATATGGGATATCGTTTTGAGATTTCTAATGGATTGTTGTCCTTTAGTTTGAATGGTATTCTATATGGAAATGCAAGATTATATAATGGATTATATGTTCTAGATTTAAACAATAAGGATATTCTCAATATGGAAACAAAGAAAGCTAAACATAGCGATCAAAACCAAACATACCTCTGGCATGTAGATTGGGTCATGTTAGTTAGACCTGCATTGCAAAACTTCAAAGGGATGGAGTTTTGGACCCTTTTGACTTCCAATCATTTGAGGTATACGAGTCATGCCTTTTAAGCAAGATGACCACGTCTCCTTTCACAGGACAAAGTGAAAGGGCTACCGAACTATTAGGCATCATTCATAGTGATGTCTACGGTCCACTAACAGTTGAAGCTAAAGGTGGATGTTCATACTTCATCACATTTACTAATGATTTCAGTAGATATGGTTATGTCTACCTTATGAGACATAAATCTGAAGCCTTTGATAATTCAAAGAGTTCAAGAATGAAGTACAAAATATGTTGGGAAAAAGTATTAAAGCTCTTCGGTCGGATTGATGAGGTGAATACTTGAGCTCGGGGTTTTTAGAATACCTAAAAGACTATGGGATAGTATCAAAACTGTAACAACTGCTGTAAACTAGTACAATACATGCATAATAACAATAGAAAATTGGGCCCAAAACTTTCTTTTCATTATTAGTCATATGTCTTTTATACACAAAGAGTATTGTTTACAAAAAGTCATTTTAAAAGACAAAACAGGGGAAACAATGTAGCTATTGCTCCTCGCTTGCCGATGCCCCTCCGACTGCATCATCACCTAGATCCTGCATCCACAAAGGAAAATGACGGGGTGAGCACAAAATAATGCTCAGTAAGTAAAACCCTTTATCTGTCTATCCCCGTATGTATTACTCTTAATTCTTTCCTCACACTTTCTGTTGTTTCCTACTAAACGTCATGTCCTCATCTTACCGGAGGTACGGCCGGATGGCTATCACACAACACCATCCCACTCTTCATGATTGTCAGGTGGAGTTCACATAGCACCAACCCTATCCTAGTGACTACCGAGTTGAGATCACAAAGCACCTACCCGTTTTTCGTAACTATCGGGTGGAGACCACATAGCACCTACCCGTTCCTCATTACTTTCGGGTAACGATCACCAAGCATGAACCCGTTCCTAATCACTGTCGGGTGATGATCACAAAGCATCAACCCACTTCTAATAAATGTCGGGTGATGATCACAAAGCATCAACCCCTTTCTAATAACTAACCGGGTGATGATCACAAAGCATCCACCCGTTTCTACTACTTATCAGGTGATGATCACAAAGCATCAACCCATTTCTAATGGCTAGTCGAGTGATGATCACAAAGCATCAACCCATTTCTAATGGCTAGTCGAGTGATGATCACAAAGCATCAACCCGATTCTCATAACTGTCGGGTGACGATCACAAAGCATCAACCCATTTCTACTACTCTTCTCATACAATCTACTTTAGCACTTCTCATTCTCTCTACCATTAGAGTAGTTACCTCCACAAAGTTCTCTACTCAAAGAGCAAGTGCATACACAAAGTTTCCTACTCTTTCTTAGGTCACTTCTCAATGCACAATTAATGCCTATGGAGAGGTTCATCTCCATTCATGCACTTATGAAATGCCAACATGCAATGTTGCAAGAATTAAGGTTCACTACTCATACTCAAACCTCTATTAGGCATTTCATCAAACAACTCAAGTGCATAATAAAACTCTACTATAACAATAATTCTAAGTCTTTCTCTAACCATCCAAAATGGGGAGAAACCCCCTCACATAGCCACATAACCTGCCAAAGAAAGACACTTCCAAAATGGTTCCACAATACCCCTTCAATTCTATCTCAAACTACCTTTCCAACCCACAACTCACTTCTTATATTTGCAATGTATAAACAATCACAAGGCACTAGAAATCTCTATTTAAGCCTCAATAACATGGCATATAACATGTACATCACATACATACATCATTGCTATCAAAACCCTAATCAAGAAAATTCTCAAATCTTAACTTGGGTTGGGGTTTACTTACCTTGTTATGGAGAGATTTCACTAGCTCTTCCTTTCACTTGATAAGCTTGACTTTTTCTCTACTCTTAAACAAATGAACAAAAACCCTCAATAATCAAATATATTCAAAACTCACAAAGCTTCAAAACCAAAGCAAGAATCCTTACCTTAGGATGCCTTAGGTTGATTTTCTACCCTTAATCACTCCAAAAGCCCTTCAAAACTCCTTGAACAAAAGAAAGAGAAATTGAGAGGAAGCAAGAGAGGAGAGTGGCGATGGAGAAGAAGAATGAAGGGTTTTGAAATGCCTTAATTCCTTTTAATGAAATTTATACACAAGCCTTCCCATTTTGCCCTTACTCTTCTTTGGGAATTCTATCTATATCCTTTGATTCATTACAAACACACCCCCATAGCAACATATTCTCCATGAAAAATCCTTTCAATTTACTCCCCACTTTTCCTGCTAATTAGGGGTAAAATGGTCAAATTGCCCCTAGGGAAGAAAATATCTAAAACTTAACAACATTTTGGTCGGCCTGTCGCCGCGGCGAAACTGTCCAGCAGCTTCCCCGTGGCTTCAACACCTCTTCGCCGCGGCGAGGATTCTTCTTCGCCCCGGCGAAGACTGAAACACTAAACTTCTTCTATTTTCCACCAATTTCAGGGCAAGTATTCAACATAACACTCAATCAAAGGTCAACCAAACAATATTACCAAGAAACCAACTCAAAAAAGAGCAAAAGAAGAAACAATAACTATATACCTCAAGTGGGGCGTTACAAAAACTCACCCCTCTATGTACACCCCAACACAATGGAGTCTCTGAGAGGAAGAATAGGACCTTACTTGACATGGTTAGGTCCATGATGAGTTATAGTGATTTACCTTCATCATTCTAGGGTTATGCCCTAGAGGTTGTGACTCACGTACTGAACCATGTGTCGTCAAAGTCTGTAGATAAACTCCATATGAACTATGGAGTGGGCAAAAGCCCAACTTGTCTTATCTAAGGATTTGGGGTTCTGAAGCTTATGTCAAGAAATTCACTTCGAACAAGCTAGGCCCGAAAGCTTACAAATGTATATTTGTGGGGTATCCTAAGGAGACCAAAGGATACTATTTCTACCATCCAGAAGAGTGCAAAATTTTTGTTGCTCGTACTGGTGTCTTAGCTAGGGGAAGAAAAGTAGAACTCGATGAAGTTCTAGAACCACAAATGCATCAGACGAAGGAAGGGAGGATGTGCCACAAGAAGTGGTTGAACATCGTGAGGAGGTTACTCCACACTCTGTGGATCAAAGTGAACCACCTCAAGTAACATAGAAGCTACGTAGGTTTGGAAGAGTACGCCATAAGCTCGAGAGATATAGTTTTCTCGTGACTCAACATGGTGACGTACTAGTCTACCAAGACAATGAACCCTAGAACTTATGAAAACGCTATATCAGATCTAGATTCCATTAAATGGCTTGAAGCCATGAAATTTGAGATAGACTCCATGTATCAGAACAAAGTATGGTCTCTGGTGGATCCGCCTGAAGGGGTAAACCCATAGGGTGTAAATGGGTCTTCAAGAAGAAGACTAACATGGATGACAAGGTGCATACCTATAAGGCACGACTAGTTGCCAAAGGTTTCAAACAAATTAATGGTATTTACTATGAAGAAACCTTTTCGCCGATTGCCATGATTAAGTCTATCCAGATTATGCTTGATATTGCTGCATATCGCAACTGTGAAATTTGGCAAATGGATGTCAAAATGGATTTCTTGAACGGAAACCTTGAAGAGGATGTGTGTATGACACAACTCGATGGTTTCATTCTTGATGGACAAGCTGATAAGATATGCAAGTTGCAAAGGTCCACTTATGGACTCAATCAAGCTTCAAGGAGCTGCAACATTCATTTTGATGAAGCCGTAAAAGAATTCAATTTTATTAAGAACAAAGATGAGCCCTGTGTTTACAAGAAAGTAAGTGGGAGCGCAGTGGCATTCTTAGTGTTGTATGTCGATGACTTACTTCTGATCGGGAATGATATACCGAACTTGTAGTCGATGAAGACTTGGTTATCCAAGTGCTTCTCCGTGAAGGACTAAGGAGAAACGGCCTATATTTGCGGAATAAAGATCTACCAAGATAGATCGTGTAGGTTGCTTAGCCTAAGTCAGAGTACATACATAGACAACGTACTAAAGAGATTCAGTATGGAAGAATCCAAGAAGGGATTTCTTTGATGTCATATGGTGTCTATCTCTCTAAGGATATTGTCCTAAAACACATGATGAGATAGATAGAATGAAGAAGATCCCATATATATAAGCAATTGGATCCATCATGTATGCCATGTTGTGTACTTGGATTGATGTCTCATGTGCGTTAAGCACTTGTAGTAGATATCAATCGGATCCAAGTGAGCATCACTGGATAGTGGTCAAGAACATCCTTAAGTACTTGAAAAAGACTAAGGATATGTTCTTGGTTTATGGAGGGGAAGATGAGCTCACTGTAAGAAGATACAGTGATGTTAGTTTCCAAATGGATAAAGATGATTATCACTTGCAATCTGGGTTTGTATTCTGTCTCAATAGGGGTACAGTGAACTATAAGAACTCCAAGCAAAGAACTATAACGAACTTTACAATAGAGGCTAGGTATATCACATTATCTGATGCGGCCATGGAAACAGTCTGGATTAAGAAGTTCGTCACCAAACTTGGTGTGGTCTCCACGATTCTTGATCCAATAGATGTTTATTGTGACAAGAATAGAGCAATAGCTCAAGCAAAGGAACCACAGTCTCACCATAAGTCTAGACACATACTCAGATGATTTCATCTCATCAAAGAAATGGTTGAGAGGAGAGATGTGTAGATTAGTAAAGTGCATACTAATGAAAATCTCACCAATCCACTAACAAAGCCTCTGTCACAACAAAAGCATGAAAAACGCTTAAAGTCATTCGATATTAAATACATGAATGATTGGTAATAATGCAAGTGAGAGATTGTTAAAGTAGGTGCCCTCGAGCAAATCAATTATTATAAAATTGACTCTTTGTAATAATGTTTATTTATCAATAAAAAGCATATTCTTCTAGATCATGTAAATCATAATTGTGTGTATTGATATATGTCCTTAGGATGGTAGAACCGTGACGAGGATATCAAGTGTTTCAAATCTTGATAGTGAGAACCCTATGATCACATATGGTGGCCATTCTAGAAATGTATGTAGCCCTAGTATTATTCTGACCAAGGGCACAGATAATACAATAAGGCTGTCATAGTGTTGAATAACCCTGTCAAAAGACAGTAATTGATCTCACTTGTCAAGGTTGTTTGTCGATAACTTGGTGTAACACATGGGTGCTTGCTGGAGGCAAGTTCACTAGACAGGCCCACTAGAGGATTCCATATGGATGGTAACCCCAATGTCTATGGAATAAATCCTCTAACGAATGGTAGTACATGTGATCCTTAGACTTGAGATCACCAAAGCACCTTGTGCATTGATTGGTGTAGTTTGATACTAGCCCAACGTAGTTATATTCAGAGCTATCAATATGGTAGTGATTGGCTACATCGAGGAGTGTATCAAGACTATGGTGGATCGAAAAAGGATTCATCACTCTCAAGTATGGGAGAAGTTATCTCACTACGTAATTCAGTAAATGGCAATAACACATAATCTGTGGCCACAGTGGGATTGAGTTGTTGCTCAATCAATTTATTATTCTAGTCATTGGTCTAGTAATTGAATATAAAGATATTGAGGATAACTGAGGTTGACACTATTTATGTACCTCAGCCTCGATGAGATAACGTATGATCAAAGGATTTGATTGCACGTAACCATATCGTTGATAGGTAGCTATTTCACTGAATCTGAATCTATTGGGTGGCCATGATGCCTTGCTAGGGGCCAATCTTGGTCTATGTGTTGTGAGATGATTAATTGGTGTTAATCGCGATACTACTCAATACCGATATGATAAGGAGCCTACGGGTCACACACTTAGAAGATAAATTAAGAATCAGTTTGTGAAAGGGGTATTTTCATCTTTTATGATGAAATGGTATTTTGGTAATCTAACAGTGTCATTAAATTTGTTGAGGTTGTTTCTTGTATTTAAAATTAAAATTAGTGAGATTATATTTAAATATGTGTTCGCATTTATCTAAATAAATTATTATTAACTAAATACTAACATATATTAATTGATTTTAATTATAATAATAATTAAATAAAATTAAAATACCACAAAAGAGTGTTTAAATACAAGGACGGATTAATATGTGAATCCATGGCTATTCTCAATGGGATTAGGGTTTTAATTAAGTGGCACTATATAAGTGAAACTTAATTAAAACAAAAGAAGAGATTTTTATTCATTGATTGAATTAAAAACAAAAACCGTAGCCACCCTCTCTCTCACTCAGGTTCTCTCATTGATTGAAGAGAAGAATTTTTCTCTTCTTGATTCTTTGATAGTTGTTTCTTAAAGCCATCAAGTGGATCTAGCAAATCTCTTTTTGGTTCTATAGATTGCCTTCGTGTGGATCAACGTTTGTGTGATTCTATATTTAATCGGGAGCAAAATCATAAGTTTTCTAATCCTTGAATGGATTAATTTTGTTTTATATAGATTTGTTTTTAACATGAAAATATTGTAATCAATACCTAGATCTTGGCAGAAAAGTAATTGATTTTTTCGGTCTATTATTGTTTTTTCATTGCGTACGAGAGATAAATTACTAACATACACTTCTACCGATGGGAGGTTAAAGTTCATTGGAGTTTTTCTTAATGGTGATGTGTCAACTTAAATGGTGTGTTATGAATGGTGTGTTTGGCTTGTTTGCCAAAGCGAAGGTTGATAAACACATCATAGGCATAATAGAGAAGTACACTTGTTGTGTGTACGTGGCGACATGTAGTGTCCACTCTCCTGATACTGAGAATCACACTTGGGGACAATGGCTTCGACCATTGAATTGTGTGATTGGTTTGTTGGCTTATTTCACATTTGAGGTTGGTAGTTAGAGCTATCAATTGGTGTGAATTAAGTTTGTTGCCCTCCCTAATCAACCCATTTTTGGTTGGTTCGCTAAAGCAAAGGTTTGAAATGGGCTAGATGGGATCATAGTCTACTAGGAATGCCAAAGATCTTTCCCCAGTTAATAGTGAGGACTATTGGCTTGAAGAAAACAATGGGATCGATTATTTAATAAAAGACTTTATTAAATAATAATAATAATAAACATGATGGTAAAATTAGTTTTTCTGCACTTGTAGAATCCTAATATGAGTAACAACAACCTTACAATGTGTTCAATAATCAACATAGGTTGAATGGTAGTAATTTCTCAAACTGGTATAGAGATCTTCATATTGTACTTGAGTTTGAAAATAAAATGTATACCATTGATCAAGCTCAGCCTCATGGGCTTGGTGGTGACATCACCTAAGAACAGTGAGATGTTTGCCGAAACGTTTGGATGATACTAACATTAAGTTAGCATCAATAACACTTGAATTGCAAAAGCAATATAAAAACATGCATCCTTTTACCATGATTTTATACCTTGAACATAATGAAAGGTATGAGGTGTGGAAACAACTGTTAAGGTGCAAAACGGATAAGGGTGCTGAAGTTGGCTCTCATGTACTCAGGATGATGGGTACATTGAATGGCTTGACACTTTGGGTTGTGGTTTGGGCAATGACTTGGCAATTGACTTAGTCTTCCAGTCCTTACCTGATTCTTATTCTCAGTTCATAGATAATATAAGCATGAATGAGAAGACTCTTCTTGAGCTCCTAACCCTTTTTAAAGACAGTAGAGCAAGACATTAAAAGTTTAAACCGGTGATGCTTGTTGTTGCTAACACTAGTAGAGGAGCGGTCAAAGGTAAAGGCAAGGCCAAGTTCAAGCCCAAACCTAATTCCAAACCTAAGGATGCTCTTAAGTCTAGGGGTGACATCAACAAAGGTGGGAAATGTAGTTTGCTTCTACTGTGGCAAGCTTGGCCACATGAGGAAACACTGCAAGGCCTTCCTAGAGAATAAGAAGAAAGTCTCTTCTTTTAAAGATGTGTATTGAGACTTATCTCTTGTTACATCTTGGATCATTGACACTAGATGTGGTTCTCACATTTGTAATAATGTGAATGGACTACGACAAGGTAGATTCCTCAGTCGAGGAGATGTGGACCTACTAGTTGGAAATGGAGCAAAAGATGCTACATTAGCTATATGATCTTATTGTCTGATTTTGCCTATGAGCTTGATTATTTGGAACTTATGGATTATTATGATTTTCCCTCAATTTCTAGAAATGATATTTCTGTGTCCACTTTGGACAAGTGAGAATATTGTTTTACTAATGGATTGTTGTCTTTTAGTATAAATAATATTCTTCATGGAACTGTTTCATAATAATTTTATATGTTCTCAAAATAGACAATTGACAAATACAAAGTTTTAGCCTTCGCAAGTGCACGAATCGCAATCACAGCATAGTGCACGAGTAAGGGTCGGTCCCTCAAAGACTGGAGATGCTCTTGCGATCCTAGTAACTATGCCTTGTGAAAACAACAAGAATTGAAATAAAGAAAACATAAAAAAGATATTAAAGTAAATCTAACTATCTACAAAGAATCCTAGGGCTCTAACTCCATCATAATCATCAGGCTATGTGTTCATCATCAAACTATCATTCTCTCCACTCCATTCTAGGGTTTATACATCATCAGGTTCAACCTAGTACTTTTCATCATCTAAACTAGCTAGTGGTATAGCCTAGTCTAAATAACGAAGGAACCAGTTCGCATAGACAAAAATCATCCATTCACAGAGCTAATCAAGATAGGCACGGCGTCTCTCATTTCCAAGGTATTACCAAGGCCATACGAAATAACCTAGTATTTCCATCAACTACACTAGCTAGTGGCGTATAGCCTAGTCTAGTAACGAAAACCCATTAAGCACAAAATGATCTTAAAGACAATAACCAATCTATACCTGGGTAGGGCTACAAATCAGTCATTCCACACACAATCTTGTCTCATATAATCAATTAACTAACATCAAGGTTGATCAGGCCCTAATATCAACCAAAGATTGAATTAAATGCAATGAATGAATCTAAAACATAATAGAATGGATCAAACAAATAGAATAACAATAAAACACAAGCCTTCAATTAGATTACATCAAATCCCTAGAAAACAAACTACAACATAACGGAAAAGAAACAATGACACCTGGAACCATAATCTAAAGAACAAAGAAGGAGGAGAGGAAGACCTCCTCTCCTCTCCAAGCTCCTCTTTTCCAAGAAGCCCCAATAGTAGTTCAATCCCTAAAATGTGTTTGTTAAACCTACCAAACTTCCTAAAAATGGACTGAAGCTGGCTTTATATAGTTTTTAGACAAAATGACAAACTTGTAAATATTGGTCGTTGAAATTAAGGTTAGAAATGCGACATTTTTACATTCCGTGTGATTAGCACCACGACACGGTTTAATTGCGCCCCGGTGTGTTTGAATTGTGCCACAACACATTTCCAGGTGATTTCTTCTTCGACAAAAACCGTATCACATTGCAGCTCAGATCAATTGTGCTATGGCACTGTTTGGATTTTGCCGACATTGTGTTGCGATGTCGTCAATCTTCACTATGGCACAACTTGGGTTACGTCGATTTATGCCATGATGCAAGAAATCATGCCTCGGCATGATTTGCAATTTACTCTTTTTTTTCATGCCTTAATTTATCCGCACTCAAATAGATCTAAGATGTCCGAACACCAACACAAGCATGAATAATCCATCTTTTTGCACTTGAACACTTGAAAACACACACAACACCTGTGATTCCAAGAGATAAAGAAACATGCAAGAAATCACATCACAAATCATGCATTAAACCTTTAATTCCTTACAATTTCACCCCTAAATCACTAAATAAATCCGCATTTCCAAAACTCAACAACAATATGGATATTCTCAAAGTAACAACTATACCAAGTGTGGCAAGTTGAGTTAAACATACTTGAAGGAATGTGGGACAGTATCAAAACTCACCTCTTCGTATGCACCCCAACATAATGGTGTGTTTGAAAGGAGGAATATGACTTTACTTGAAATGGTTAGGTCCATGATAAGTTTTAGTGATTTGTCCAAATCATTCTGGGGTTATGCCCTAGAGACTACGACTCACGTACTTAATCGTGTGCCGTCAAGTCTGTAGATAAGACTCCATATGAACTATGGAGTGGGTGAAAGCCCAACTTGTCTTATCTGAAGATTTAAGGTTGCAAAGGTTATGTCAAGAAATTGATTTCGAGCAAGCTGGGCCCGAAATCTAATAAATGTATTTGTGTAGGGTATCCTAAGGAGACTAAAGGATACCATTTCTACCATCCAGAAGAGCGCAAAATTTTTTCGCTTGTTCTGGTGTCTTCTTAAAGAAAGAATATTTTATTAAAAGCTATTAGTGGGAGAAAAGTAGAACTCGATGAAGTTCTAGAACCACAAGATACATTAGACGAAGGATGGGCAGATATGCCACAAGAAGTGGTTGAACATCGTGAGGAGGTTACTCCACTATCTATAGATCAAAATGAACCAGATCAAAATGAACCATATCAAGTAGCACAGGAGCTACGCAGGTCTAAAAGAGTACGTCATGAGCCCGAGAGATATGGTTTTCTCATGACTCAGCATGGCGATGTACTAGTCTACCAAGATGATGAACCTAAGACCTACGATGATGCTATATCGGATCCAAATTCCATTAAATGGCTTGAAGCCATGAAATCTGATATGGACTCTATGTACTAGAACCAAGTATGATATTTGGTGGATCCACCTGAAGGGGTAAAACCCATGGGGTGTAAATGGGTCCTCAAGAAGAAGATTGACATAGATGGCAAGGTGCATACCTATAAGGCATAACTGGTTGCCAAAGGTTTCAAACAAATTCATGGTATTGACTATGAAGAAACCTTTTCACCGATTGCCATGATTAAGTCTATCCGGATTATGCTTGCTATTGTTGTAAATCACAACTATGAAATTTGGCAAATGGATTTCTTGAACGGAAACCTTGAAGCTGATATGTATACGACACAACCCGATGGTTTCGTTCTTGATGGACAAACTAATAAGATATGCAAGTTGCAAAGGTCCACTTATAGACTCAAGCAAGCTTCAAGGACTTGGAACATTCATTTTGATGAAACTGTAAAAGAATTCAGTTTCATCAAGAACAAAGATAAGCCCTATGTTTATAAGAAAGTAAGTGGGAGCGTAGTGGCATTCTTGGTGTTGTATGTCAATGACATACTTCTAATTGGCAATGATATACCGAACTTGCAGTCGGTAAAGACTTGGTTATCCAAGTACTTCTCCATGAAAGACTTAGGAGAAGCAGCCTAAATCTTTAAAATAAAGACATGTCGTCATAGATCATGTAGGTTGCTTGGCCTAAGTCAGAGTACGTATATAGACAAGGTACTTAAGAGATTCAATATAGAAGAATCCTAGAAAGGATTTCTTCTGAAGTCACATGGTATCTATCTCTCTAAGGATATTGTCTTAAAACACACGATGAGAGAGATATAATAAAGAGGATCCCATATGCATCAGCAATTGGATCCATCATGTATGCCATGTTATGTACTCAAATTGATGTCTCATGTGCATTAAGCACTTGTAGTAGATATCAATTGGATCCAAATGAGCGTCACTGGATAGCTGACAAGAACATCCTTAAGTACCTAAAAATGACTAAGGATATGTTCTTGGTTTATGGAAGGGAAGATGAGCTCACTGTAAAAGGATACAGTGATGCTAGTTTCCAAACGGATAAAGATGATTATCGATCACAATCGAGCATCGTATTTTATTGAATATTCAAACGGATAACTGAATACAAAGATATGAAGTACATCTGAGGATGAAACTATTTTTGTACCTCAACCTTGATGGGATAACAGATGATAAAAGGGTTTGATTACACGGTAACCACATCATTGATAGACAGCTATTTTGCTGAATCCGAATCTATTGGGTAGCCATGATGCTTGGCTAGAGGCCAATCTTGGTCTGTGTCTAGTGGGATGATTGATTGATTGTCAATCACGATACTATTCACTATCGATACGATAAGGAGCCTTTGGGTCGTACATATAGAAGACAAATTAAGAACAAGATTTGTGAGAGGGGTATTTTCGTCATTTATGATGAAAGGGCATTTTCATCTTTTAAGATGAAATGACATTTTGGTAATCTCACAGTTTAATTAAATTTGCTAAGGTTGTTGCCTAAATTTAATTTCAGATGGAAATTAAATTAGTGAGATTATATATATTTAAATATTTAGTTTAATATATATATAATGGATATTATCTAATATTAATGTTTATAATTAATATTGATAATGTGAAATTCAAATTTGGTTTTTAAATTTGAATTGAAATGGCATGTTTGGTTGCAAGGGGAATCTATTCCAAGTTGGAATAGGGTTTTAGTGTGCACTATTTAAGTGCAACTAAAAATTAAATCATTTAATGAATGAAATGAAGTTGCAATATTGAAATCCTAGCCACCTCTCTCTCTCTCTCTCAAAAACGTCAGCCCCTTTTTGTGAGAAAGGAATTTTTCTCTCAAAGAAAAATTATGCAGAAAATTGTTCTTGTAGTTTCGAGATTTCTCTAGCCTAGAAATCCCTCAACAATGGTAGTCCTGTCTTCATGTGGATACCGGGAGTGCACTTTTACATAGAAGTGATTTGTGATTCCAACATCAAATCGAAGGATACTCCAACGTTGGTATGATATACTTTACCTTTGATTTGATTTCTATGCAAAAATAATGTAATTAGCGTAAGGATCATAGCCTTATCATATTATCTGTGCCCTAAGTCAGAATAATACTAGCGCTATGGACGTTTTTAGAATGGCCACCTAATGTGATTATAGGGATCTCACAATCAAGACTTACCATTGCTTGATTCCCTCGTCACGGTTCCACCACGCTAAGGACATATATTATCACATACATATGGAATATGATTTACACAATATAAATGATGCCTTTTATTAATAGAATAACATGATTCATAGAGTCAATATACAATATATGATTGGCTCTGGAGTACCTACTCTAAAAAGAAATTGCCACCTAGGAGGGAGATGGATCACCAAATTGAGCTAGAGCCTAGAGTCAAACCACAAGCGAAAGCCCCATATCGCATGTCACCACCTGAGCTAGACCATTTGAAAAGATAGCTCAAAGATTTGCTGGAGTCAGGGTTCATCTAGCCATGTAAAATGTTATATAGAGCTCTGGTGCTATTTCAGAGAAAAAGCATGATGGGTAGTTATGGTTGTGTGTCGACTATCGAGCACTGAATAAGGTAATCATAAAAAAAATAAAAAAAAAAAAAAAAAAAAAAAAAAAAAGTACCCTATTCTTGACTTGTTTGATCAGTTGGGATAGGCCAAATATTTTACAAAGCTTGATTTGAGATTGAAATACTACCAAGTGAAGATGGCTGAGGGTGATAAGGCAAAGACAACTTGAGTGACTCGTTATAGGGCATATAAATTCCTCGTAATGCCTTTTGGACTTACAAATGCACCAGCAACTTTCTATACACTCATGAACATCATTTTTCAACATTACTTGTACAATTTCATGGTGTTGTACCTCGACAATATATTCATCTATAGTGATATGCTCAAAGAGCATGTTGAACAACTCTGGATTGTTTTCAAGGTGTTGCAAGACAACAAGCTCTATGTCAAGAGTGTTCATTTTCCCAACCTCAAGTTGACTTTCTTGGCCACAAGATCAGAGACGACATACTTATAATGGACGAAGGGAATGGGAACTGCCTACAAAAGTGATAGAGTTGAGTTATTTCTTAGGGCTTGTGAATTATTACCGCTAGTTTATCAAGAATTACTTAGCAAGAGCAGTTCACTTACTGATCAATTAAAGAAGATAAAGGCTTGGGAGTGGTCCGAGTAGTGTCAAAGGGCCTTTGATGATTTAAAGCAAGTGGTGGTAGACGAACGTGTGCTCGTCTTACCGAATTATTCTCAACCTTTTGAGGTACACACTGATGCTTCTAACTTTGCCATTCATAATCTCTTAATATAGGGTAAACATCATTTAGCTTTCGAGAGTAGAAAGCTTCATGAGACAAAAAGGTGATATGCCATCCAAGAAAAGAAAATGACCACTATCATACATTGCTTCCTAATGTTGACAGGCAATGTGGCAACAAGCTACTTCTAGAGTAAGAAGAAGCTAAGTTCGAAGAAAGTAAGATGGTAGGATTTATTGGCAGAGTTTGACTATATCATATAGTACAAGCTCAGAAAATCAAATGTTGTGGTAGAGCTCTAAGTGGAAAGGTCGAGCTAGCATCATGAGCAAGTTGCTCAAAGGGATTGTTAAAGCTATCAATGTTGGGATGAAATATAACCCTTTAACCTAGCAACTTTTCGAGCTAGCTACTGAAAGGAAGACCAAGTGATTTTGGGTGGAAGATGGTCTTCTCTATACAAAGGGCGGGCAAGTTTATGTTCTAAGATTTGAAAATCTATAGAAGAACTTGATCAAGGAGTACCACGACACAAGTAGTATGCCATCTGATGCAAAGACGTACGAGAGCTTCGCTATAGTTAGCCTACTATATGCCACATATGTGAGATGAGGTGGAATAGTTTGTGAGGACTTGTCTAGTTTTCCAACAAGACAAGGTAGAGAATAATCACTTGGGAGGATTGCTAGCCATTATCAACACTAAGAGACCTTAGGTGAGTATGAGCATGGACTTCATCACTACATTGCCTATTTTAGAAGGGTGTAGTTCAAGTTTTGTGGCAGTTGAATGTTAGAGTAGATGCCCTAGAGCCAATCAATTATTGTAGAATTGACTCTTTGTAATAATGTTCATTAATCAATAAAAGGCTTTTTATTCTATATCGCGTAAACCATTATTATTGCAATATGTATTGATATATGTCCTTAGAATGGTAGAGCCGTGACGAGGGTATCAAGTGTTTCAAATCTTGATAGTGAGAACCCTATGAGCACATATGGTGGCCATTCTAGAAACGTCCGTAGCCCCGATATTCTGAACTAAGGGCACAGATAATACGGTAAGGCTATCATAGTGTTGAACGACCCTGTCGAAAGGCAGTGGCTGATCTCACTTGTCAAGGTTGTTTGGTGACAACCTGGTGCAACACATGGGTGTTTGTTGTGGCGATTACACCACAACAAGTTCACTGGACTGACCCACCGAGAGGATTCCATATGGATGGTAACCCCTGTCTATGGAACAAATCCTCTAACGAATGGTGGTGCATGTGATCCTTAGACTTGAGATCACCGGAGTGCCTTGTGCACCGATTGGTGTAGTTTGACACTAGCCTAACGCAGCTTCTTTTGAGTCGCAATACGGTGGTGATTGGCTGCATCAAGGAGTGTATTCAAGACTATGGTGGATTGACGAGGATTTATCACTCCCGTACGGGAGAAAGTTATCTCACGGCGCAATTCAATATATGGCAATACACTAAAAGCGTGGGCCACGGTGGGATTGAGTTGTTGCTCTATCCAATTTATAATACGGGTCATTGGTCCAAAAGCGAATAAATAATATCGAGAGTAACCGAAGGTTGACACTATTTCTATGCCTTCGTCCTCGTCGAGATAACGTATGATGAAAGGATCGAATTGCACGGTAACCATATCGTTGATAGGTAGCTACTTTGCTGAATCCGAATCTATCGGGTGGCCATGATGCCTTGCTAGGGGCCAATCTTGGTCTGTATTAGTGAGACGATTAATTGGTGTTAATCACAATACTGTACACTGCCGATATGATGAGGAGCCTAAGGGTCACACACATAGAAGACAATTTAAGATGCAAGAAGAAAGAGGGGCGTTTTCGTCTTTTAAGACGAAAGGGTATTTTGGTAATTTCACAGTGCAATTAAATTTGCTGAGGTCGTAGCCTTTATTTAATTTGTTAGAAAAATTAAATAAGTGAAATTACGTTTAAATGTGTGTTCGCACATATTTAAATATATTATCATTATTGTTAAATGTTAATATATATTTAAATATATATATTAATTGATTTTAATTGAGATAATGATGGAAATTAAAATAAATCAAATTGGGAGTGTTTGGCAACATGGGGCGTTTGGGTTGGAGCCCAAGCCTATTCCGTATGGGATTAGGGCAAATTGTTTTTAAGTATAAAAGGAAAAAGTGTGTGATTTTTTTTAGGTGTGGATTTTTCTTTGAAAACCAATACACACAGCTGCCCCAATTTTTGCCTCTCCCACGGCAGTAACACCATTGCCTAAAATCAATTCAATTGATTTTGACTTCTTCTTAATCTTGAAGCCAAAGAGGATCTAGCAAATCCCTCTTTGGTTCTTTTTAAGATTGTCTTCGTGTGGACTACGCATGTTCGATCCTACACTTGGATCGGTAGCAAAACGTTCGTCGACAAATTTGAAGGAGCCTTCAACGTGCGTTTGTTTCTCTTAACTCATGTTGAATATTTATGCAGATTTTATTTAATATAAATTGTTAAAATCATACCCTTGATCTTGGCTCATGTAAACGATCCTGTTATTTTATTTTTCGCTTTCACCGCTGCGTATACTGGGACCGCCGTTTACTAATGAGTAGGTATCGTAGCCTAGTGTGCATCCGAATTTTACAATTTTTATGTGTATGGTTGATAACATGTATTTGATGATAATATGTTGCCATATTGAATCTGCGTAAATCTGTCTTGAAATATGTTTTAAAAATTGATTAATCGATTAATTTAATTTGTTGATGATCTGCTGGTTTGGTTTAATGCATGATGGATTTTTGTTGAGATCAATGTGTTTGATTGATTGCAAAATCTGGTTAGAGTGTTTTTGGTTCTTTGTATGAAGCAGTCCGGAGCTACGATCGTGTACGCTCGCGGCGATATAATCCATCGCCGCAGCGATCGTGATGCCAGCGCGGCGATATAACTCATCGCCGCGGCGATCGTCCCTTTGACGAGGCGAGTATGAAAACAGCGCGCGGCGATATAACCCTATCGCCGCGCGTCGTCCCTTCCCTGGACGTCGTGTACCAAAACCAATGCACGCTGCGGCGTCTAACTCATCGCTGCAGCGCGCACTTCCAAGTGTGCAGGGGGTAAAATGCAAAGTTTCAAAACTTTTGGACCAAAGCGTAAATACGCAAATTATCGGGGGTAAATTGTAATTAACCCATAAATTTCAGAAATTGATTGTTTTTGAAATGTATGCTTTGTACATGTTTGTATATTGCATGGTGCCCGGTACATGAGCCTTAGACCTAAGGGTGAATGTTTTAAAATATTTGGGTATGTATGGTTGTATTATTTATTAAATAGGGCCTGCGTGTCCCTGCCTTTCTCCTCTTCTCGATGTATATTCTCTTCTCATCTAATTCCCCTCGAATGTAAATCGAGGTTTCTAAATTTATTGATGTAAAGAATTTGTATAATTATTTATTGTAAATTTAGAAAGATATTTTTTGTAATGTACTTGAAGTCGGAGCAAAGGACGAGGCAACCATACTTGAAGACTCAAGATTTTTATTACAGGGACCCTAGGTGACCCACCCGATTCCTCTAGGCTCGAGGAAATCGGTTTTAGTTGGGCCATGTACCGGCACGTTTAATTTTGTTTAGAATGCATGCTAAGGTTGAATGTTTGATAACATGCCAAACAATGTCATTCTAACAAAGATAATAATATGGTGAGACATTAAATAACAAAACCCTCAATTAAAGTATATTAAGTCACGAAAGCCTTCCATCACCATGGTTTTAATCAAACCACTGTTCGTCGAAACCTTGTTCGCCAAAGCGAAGGGTACACTTCTACCAGTGGGAGGTTAAAATGCATTGGAGTTTTCCTTAATGGTGATGGGTCGACTTAAAATGACGGTTTTGCTTGTTCGCCAAAGCGAAGGTTGATAAACACGCGTCATAGGCATAGTAGAGCAGTACACATATTGTGTGTACGTGGTGACATGTAGTGTCCACTCTCCTGATACTGAGAATCACACTTGAGGACGATGGCATGTACTGTCCATTGGATTGTGTGATTGGCTTGTTGGCTTTCTCACATTTGAGGTTGATAGTGGGAGCTATCAACTGGTGTGGATTGAGTTTGTTGGCCTACCTAATCAACTCATTTTGGCTTGTTCGCCAAAGCGAAGGTTTGAAATGGGCAGGATGGGATCTCGGTCCACTAGGAAAGTCAACGAGCTTTCCCGAGTTAATGGTAAGGGCTATCAACTTGAGTAAAATAGTGGGAGCTTAGTTTAATAAAAGACCATATTAAACAATAATAATGAACATGGTAATAACGGTTACTTTTTACGCACTTGTAGATTCACTTAAATTTGAGCAAAATGATCCCAACATCAACTGCGACAAATCATCGAATCGGGAGAGAAATGGAATGGTGAAAATTTCGTTGGATGGTATAGAAGTATAAATAATATACTTCGGTCAAGCGATAGATTATACACCATTGAGCAAGCTCTATCACCGAGCTCGCGATAGTTCTATCCATGAGGACGGGTATGTATATGTGAAGCATACACATGATGCAAAAGCGAAATGACTAGATACATTGTGCTTGCATCAATGGCACCATTATCGCGACAGCGTGCGTAAAAATGGATTTAGCTTCTATTCTTCATTTTCTTCGAAGAAATGAGAAGCATATGGTGTCTCGGTCGTTATTCAGATGTAGGATGGAAGAGGGTACCAAAATTGGCGATCATATACTCAAGTGGATCGAGTGTATGAACAAGCTTGAGATTTTGGGATGTGGACTTAGAGAAGGTTTAGCGATAAACCTAATATTACAATCTTTGCCAGATTCTTATTCTCAATTTGTCTATGACTTTATTGAGGAAGATAAGAAGAATACCCTTTCCGAGCTTCTGGATTTGTTGAAGACTACTGAGTCAGGCATGAAAATGTCAGAAACATTGACGTTGGTTGAAGCCAACTCAAGTGAAAAGGAAAGGGCTCAGAAGTCGATGGAAAGAACTGTTGCAGAAAGGAAAGGTGTTTGTCCTCACCGTGGGAATCCCGATCCTTTGGAGGAAACATTGCAAGGCCTTCCTAGCAAAAGGGAAGAAGAATGTTACTTCTTCGTCAGGTATGTTATTGAGATTAACTTCTCCCATAAACATCTAGTTGACACAAGATGTGGTACTCACATTTGATTGATGTGTAGGAACTACGGTAGAGTAGATTGCTCACCGAGGGAGAGGTGGACCTACCAGTTGGAAATGAAGCACGTGCTGCTATATTTGCTGTAGGATCTTATCGTTTGATTTAGCCGATGGACTTGTTTCTTGGAACTTGTGGATTATTATGGTTTTTCTTTAGTTTCTAGAAATTATATATTTCTGTGTCCACATAGGACAAATGAGAATATTAGTTTACTAATGGATTATTGTCCTTGAGTATAAATAATATTCTTTATGGAACTATTTCATAATAATATGTTCTTAAGAAAGACAACAAGGATAATCTCAAAAATGACTACTATGCCAACTTTGGCAAGTTGAGCTAAACATACCGAAGGAATGTGGGATAGTATCACAACTCACCCCTCCTCCTTATACACCCCCAACACAATGGAGTGTCGAAAGAAAGGAGGAATAGGACCTTACTTGACATGGTTAGGTCCATGATGAGTTTTAGTGATTTACCCGCATCGCTCGGGGTTATGCCCTAGAGATGCGACTCACGTTTTGAACTGTGTGCCGTCAAAGTCTGTAGATAAGACTCCATATGAGCTATGGAGTGGGTGAAAGCCCAACTTGTCTTATCTAAGGATTTGGGGTTGCGAAGCTTATGTTAAGAAATTGACTTTGAACAAGCTGGGCCCAAAATCCTGTAAATGTATATTTGTGGGGTATCCAAAGGAGACCAAAGGATACTATTTCTACCACCCGAAGAGCGCAAAATTTTTGTTACTCGATCGGTGTCTTCCTAGAAAAGGAATATTTTCTAAGAAGTACTAGTGGGAGAAAAGTAGAACTCGATGAAGTTCTAGAACCACAAGGCATACTAGATGAAGGGACGGGATGATGTGCCACAAAAGGTGGTTGAGCATCATAAGGAGGTTACTCCACAACTTGTGGATCAAAGTGAACTACCTCAAGTAGCACAGGAGCTACGTAGATCTGGGAGAGTATGCCATGAGCCCGAGAGATACGGTTATCTCGTGACTCAACATGGTGACGTCTTGGTCTACCAAGGACGATGAACCCGTAACCTACGAAGACGCTTATATCGGATCCAGATTCCGTTAAATGGCTTGAAGCCATGAAATCGAGATGGACTCCATGTACCGAACCAAGTGTGGTCTCGGTGGAACCACCTGAAGGGGTAAAACCCATAGGGTGTAAATGGGTCTTCAAGAAGAAGCGACATGGATGGCAACGTGCATACTTACAAAGCACGGTGGTTGCCAAAGGTTTCAAACAAATTCATGGCATTGACTATGAAGAAACCTTTTCGTCGGTTGCCATGATTAAATCCATCCGGATTATGCTTGCAATTGCTGCATATCATGACTATGAGATTTGGCAAATGGATGTCAAAACTGCTTTCCTGAACGGAAACCTTGAGGAGGATGTGTACATGACACAACCTGATGGTTTTGTTCTTGATAGTCAAACCAATAAGGTATGCAAGTTACAGAGATCCATTTATGGACTCAAGCAAGCTTCAAGGAGTGGAACATTCGTTTTGATAAAGCCATAAAAGAATTTGGTTTTATCAAGAACGAAGATGAACCCCTGTGTTTACAAGAAAGTGAGTGGGGAGCGCGTAGCATTCCTAGTGTTGTATGTCAATGACATACAATAGATCGGGAATGATATACCGAACTTGCAGTCGGTAAAGACTTGGTTATCCAAGTGCTTCTCCATGAAGGACTTAGGGGAAACAACCTACATCCTCGGAATAAAGATCTATCGTGATAGATCGTGTAGGTTGCTCAAACTAAGTCAAAGTACATAGACAAGGTATGAACACATTCAAGATAGAAAAATCCAAGAAGGGATTTCTTCGATGGCATATGGTGTCTATCTCTGTAGAGATATGTGTCTTTAACCACACAATGAGAGAGATAGAATGAAGAGGATCCCACATGCTTTAGCAAGTGGATCCATCTTATATGTTCAGATTGATATCTAATGTGCATTCAGCATTTGTAGTGGATGTCAATCAGGCTCAAGTGAGCAATATGTTATGTACTTAGATTGATGTCTTATGTGCATTCAAGACTAGTAGAAGATATCAACTAAATCCAAGTGAATGACACTGGGTGAGTGTCAATGGACATTCTTAAGTGCTTGAAAAGGGCTTAAGAATATATATTCTTGGATTATGGAAGAAAGATGAGCTCACTGTAAGAGAATACAGTGACGCTATTTCCAAACAGGAAAAGGATGATTATAGTTCGAAATTTGGGATTACACATTTTGTCTCAATATAACTGCAGTGAGCTGCAAGAGCTCAAATTGGTGTACTGCAGTGGATTCTACAATTGATGCTAAGTGTATCGCATTTTTAATGCAGCTGTGTAAGCAGTTTGGATCAAGAAGTTCATTCGAACTTGATGTGATTTCAAGCATTGCTAATCCAAGATAGTTGTTATCTGCGATAACAATGGAGCCATTGTTATGGCTGAGCAATCACGGTCTCACCAGAAATCCAAACACTTACTTAGTTGATTCAATATGATCTGAAGGATCGATATGAAAGGGAATGTGCAGATTTGCAGAATACCTAACAACCCACTATTAAAGTTTCTATTGAAGCAGAAGCATGATGGGCACTTGGATCATTCAATGTTGAGTGCATGAATGACTGGCTATAGTGCAGGCACTTGTGTCATTCAGTGTTGAGGGCATGAATGATTGGCTATAGTGCAAGTGGGAGATTGTTAGAGTAGATGCCCTAGAGCCAATCAATTATTGTAGAATTGACTCTTTGTAATAATGTTCATTAATCAATAAAAGGCTTTTTTATTCTATATCGCGTAAACCATTATTATTGCAATATGTATTGATATATGTCCTTAGAATGGTAGAGCCGTGACGAGGGTATCAAGTGTTTCAAATCTTGATAGTGAGAACCCTATGAGCACATATGGTGGCCATTCTAGAAACGTCCAGTAGCCCCAGTATTATTCTGAACTAAGGGCACAGATAATACGGTAAGGCTATCATAGTGTTGAAGCGACCTATCGAAAGGCGTGGCTGATCTCACTTGTCAAGGTTGTTTGGTGACAACCTGGTGCAACACATGGGTGTTTGTTGTGGCGATTACACCAACAAGTTCAAGTTCGGACTGACCCACCGAGAGGATTCCATATGGATGGTAACCCCGTGTCTATGGAACAAATCCTCTAACGAATGGTGGTGCATGTGATCCTTAGACTTGAGATCACCGGAGTGCCTTGTGCACCGATTGGTGTAGTTTGACACTAGCCTAACGCAGTTCTTTTCAGAGCTGTCAATACGGTGGTGATTGGCTGCATCAAGGAGTGTATCAAGACTATGGTGGATTGACGAGGATTTATCACTCCCGGCACGGGAGAAAGTTATCTCACGGCGCAATTCAGGATATGGCAATGACACTAAAACTGTGGCCACAGTGGGATTGAGTTGTTGCTCTATCCAATTTATAATACGGGTCATTGGTCCAAAAACTGAATAAATAATATCGAGAGTAACCGAAGGTTGACACTATTTCTATGCCTTCGTCTCGTCGAGATAACGTATGATGAAAGGATCGAATTGCACGGTAACCATATCGTTGACAGGTAGCTACTTTGCTGAATCCGAATCTATCGGGTGGCCATGATGCCTTGCTAGGGGCCAATCTTGGTCTGTGTATTAGTGAGACGATTAATTGGTGTTAATCACAATACTCAGTACTTGCCGATATGATGAGGAGCCTAAGGGTCACACACATAGAAGACAATTTAAGATGCAAGAAGAAAGAGGGCGTTTTCGTCTTTTAAGACGAAAGGGTATTTTGGTAATTTCACAGTGCAATTAAATTTGCTGAGGTCGTAGCCTTTATTTAATTTGTTAGAAAAAATTAAATAAGTGAAATTACGTTTAAATGTGTGTTCGCACATATTTAAATATATTATCATTATTGTTAAATGTTAATATATATTTAAATATATATATTAATTGATTTTAATTGAGATAATGATGGAAATTAAAATAAATCAAATTGGGAGTGTTTGGCAACATGGGGCGTTTGGGTTGGAGCCCAAGCCTATTCCGTATGGGATTAGGGCAAATTGTTTTTAAGTATAAAAGGAAAAAGTGTGTGATTTTTTTTAGGTGTGGATTTTTCTTTGAAAACCAATACACACAGCAGCCCCAATTTTTGCCTCTCCCACGGCAGTAACACCATTGCCTAAAATCAATTCAATTGATTTTGACTTCTTCTTAATCTTGAAGCCAAAGAGGATCTAGCAAATCCCTCTTTGGTTGACTTTTTACGCAGGTTCGAAATCTTTTTAGCAACCTCTTTGGTTCTTTTTTAAGATTGTCTTCGTGTGGACTACGCAGTTCGATCCTACACTTGGATCGGTAGCAAAACGTTCGTCGACAAATTTGAAGGAGCCTTCAACGTGCGTTTGTTTCTCTTAACTCATGTTGAATATTTATGCAGATTTTATTTAATATAAATTGTTAAAATCATACCCTTGATCTTGGCTCATGTAAACGATCCTGTTATTTTATTTTTCGTTTCCGCTGCGTATACGGGACCGTTTACTAACAGTTGACTGATATTCCAAGTATGGAACTTTTAACGCCATTTCCCTTTTTTTATGAAGACAAAGCAACAATATTAAAACAAGATGAGGAATGAAAGAGTTGGGGACTTGGGGGTAAGACTGTTAGTATGCCCTAGGAACCAATCGTGTTGTCGATTTCAAAGGACATTATCTTGTGTATTTAAAATTGTGTATTATTTACATTATTAATAATATAAGAATTGTTCTTCATTTCATATGTTTTTCTTATTGCTTCAATTTATACTTTGTTTACATTACATATGGAATGTTCAGATGATCTGAACCTTCAAAAGATCAAATCATCGAAGAGTTCCCCTCATGCATAATGTTAATTATGCAACAACATTGCATAGTAGATATGCTGAATGTCTTCTTTGAATGTCATGTGATGACATTATTGTCACTGATTTCAAAAGTCATATCACTAGGGCATTAGCGTGGATAAACGGTTAGTGAACTGTTTATCGAACATGACCGATTACGATGAATCACATGGTCATCTAAAATGTAGTCAATGATACATCGTAGGGTCGTACTAGTGTACCACTGATCCTTAGACCTGAGACATTACAGTTGGATTCGTTGCAGATGCATATGGTTCATATGGTGTATAACCTCGAGGCAAATCATGTCATGTGCAAGAAGTCAGTTTGATCATGTGTTGTTTATGTGCAAAGACAAGTGATAATCAAGAAGGGATCTGTCAACTCGAAATAGTTTTAAGTTCCCAGACGAATGTCAATAAACATTGAAAATGAAAAATCCTCGGCCAAGGTGTATAATAAAGTCGCATGAAAGGTGTTTCATGGCCGCATGTTCCAATATATCAATTAACCATTTGGATAAAGGTGAAGTAAAGGGTTTTGACATAGCATGAACTTATTATTGATTGGAATTGGACGATAGAGGGATTTTACTACATGGTATGTATGATCGGTTAAAAGGTTCATTAATGGAGTTTTTTCTTCATTGTGATTTAGGGGTTATGGAACATTATTAGACATCTACCATAATTGGTCGGAGTTTCGATCATAGGGAGTTATAATGAAACATATTGGAATCCAATATTGAGCCCATGGCTAGATCACAGTGAACCAAAATGGTCACACATAAAACCAAGCTCAAGGAGAGAGAGTAATACTTATCATTAATCAAGTTAATGATGTTCAGACATAAACCGTTACATCCAAATTAATGTTTTGGTAAGAAATGATTATCCATGAATAGCTAGCACTAACCAAGTGCAATAAGGACATTTAAATATTATTGAATCATATTCAATAATGGGGGCCAAAGTGAATTGGCTTTATTCTAAAGGGTTAGAGTATTTAATGGGATTAAAATTTGTGGCATAATTATGATTAACCATAAAACCAAGGACTTGACATAAATTTTTTCAAGTTATTTTAAAATTGTTTATGGACTTCCCAAAACAATTTTAAAATTGCACATTGTGCCCATGGTATATAAACCAATTTTTATACCGTTTTCAAACATAAGAAACAAAACCACTCTCTCACTCATCTCGGCTCTCTCATCTTTGGCTTGGGTGGATCACATTTTGAGTTTCTTCATTCTCTTTTGAAGAATCAAGATCCAAGTGCTTAATAGCAAAGGAGTAGATAATATTCCATCATTTTCTTACACTAACTTGTTAATGTTTTTATTGTTTTGTATTCTACCTTATCTCTATCACTTTCTTCATCATTTATACACCATTTCCATGTCCAATCTCTATGAATCCAATAGAGGCAACCAGAATGAAAGGTTTAGGAATAAGTTTTCTAGGGTTTTATTTATCTTAATTCATAAATTGTGTAAATACTTTTCTACACTTTACTACTTTAATTTAACAAAAATTGTGTAACAATCGTCTGTCAATAGGGGGATAACTGTTATTTCCAAGTCCTTAAGGGTATCTAGTATTAAGCCAAACCTTAGGGGTTTATTTGTAATATCCCATATATACAATTCAAAGCTGAAGTTATGAAGCACTAATATCAAGATTAGGGAGAGCATGCTTGTCAGGGGAGTTATTAACTTGGGTTCATTGTACTCTGTTCCTTCACAAAATTTTTCTCCTAGGTTAATTTTAACTACCCTTAAATTTTGAAAATTTGTCACCTAGATTAAGGATTTGGGTCTATTATTCAAAAACCAGCCTTATGCTTTTGAAGTTGGAACCTTATATTTTTTTATGAAATTATTGAATTAAACGTTGATTTAAGTTAATTTTGTAATTTAAAGGATTGTGTATAGGTATATTTGTTATTGATTTAAGTTTATTTTGTAATTTGAAGAATTATGTATCAGTGTATTTATTATTTTACAATGTAAATTCAACTTAGAAATAGTCTTGACTTTTAAAAGCTACCCATACTAGTTTTTAGATTGTTTTATAGAATTGATTATTTTATAGTTCTAAAAAATATACGAAAAAATAATGGGATAATTTCACAAAACCCACGTGTAGATCACATAATGCAGCAAGACCCTGCACATATGGGAAATGGGACCTTAACCCCCCTTTTGTCAAATTCTATTAATATAAATCCGTTAGATTGCCTAAAAACATTTTTACCCTTGTTGAACCTATCAAAGCTTACAAGACCCTCCAAAAGCAAATTTTAAAAATACCCCCTACCTCTCAAAAGTGGTCGTTGGTAGCCCCTTGGAGGCTTCATGGTATTCGCCAAAGCCATAGAGGCTTTACGGCAAGAGCGACAATTAAGGCCCGATAAGGCCTCTTGACTGCCAAAAGAGGCCAGATCCAACCTTTATTGGTGCTAAGAGGCTAGATACAGCACTGTAAAGGCTATATCAGACCTCTTGTTGTCGATGAAAGGCTAGATCCGGCCAATAGAGACTATATCCAATTTCTAGTAGTCAATAAAGATCAGATCTGACCTCGAGGCACCCCCTTGAGGCGGTTAACAACGATGAAGAGAGAGGAAGAAAAGAGGAAAGAGAAAAAAGAAAGAGGAAAGGGCAAAGAGAAAGGTATAAAAGAAGGGGAAAAGGGAGTAAATTTATTTAGGGTGTAGTTAAATGTCAAAATTACCCTTGTAAAAAAATGAAAATATCAAGTTTACCTAACTTTAACGGACAATATTAATGTAATGGGGGCTAGGGAGCATTTCCCCTATGTGCGGGGGCTTGCTGTTATTAGGCTATTTAAACGGGGTTTTCGATAATTACCCCAAAAATAGTACTCTTGATTTCCTTTTTCCAATCTAATACTAAAAAATTCATTTAGAGTTTAATCAACCAAAGAAAACTTGTATAAGAGTTAAGTTTTTGGTGGGCCAGATTTATTGAGAGAGTCCAGCTACACCGAATTTAGTCACTACAATAGATTCTTAATTGGATCGCTAAAAAGGAAGAAAGAAATGCGTGACTCCCGTTCATTCCTCGGTGGCCTTCATGAATGTAGTTTTCCATAACTATAAATTCTAATTTCTACTCTTGTTCATTCTATTTCTCCTTCTGGTTGTGAATGGAGACAGTGATGCAGAATGAAACTGATAACGGCGTTGTATCAACTGGATCGTCTCTGATATTTCTAGGTACGGGCTGCTCCAGCGCCCTCCCAAACACATTGTGCCTTATTCGGCCTTCAGATCCTCCTTGCAACGTCTGCTACCCAGCGCTGTCTCTCCCGCCTCACCTTAATCCTAATTATAGGTCTACCTTTACCTTTAATTTTTCAGATCATTCTTTGTTTATTTCCATGGATTGAACTGAATTGAATTTGAAATTGAAATTTGGATGTTGATTCAGGTGTAACACTTCTCTTCTAATTGATTACTGTGAGAATCAGAGTGATGATAAACACAGCTACATTTTAATTGATGTTGGCAAGACCTTCAGGGAGCAAGTTCTTCGTTGGTTTACCTTCCATAAAATTCCTCGAGTCGATTCTGTTAGTTTTTTTTTTTTTTTTTTCCTACTGAACACTTTTTATGCTTAATTAACTTCATTAACGATCAATTTAAATTTATATGAGGAACTTTGAGCACTAAAATAATTTGTGTTATTTGTTTGTCTGATCATCATATTACATTGATGTTCATTTCTCAGTTTTCTTTATTGTGGAATGCAGATTATTTTGACTCATGAACATGCTGATGCAGTTCTTGGTCTGGATGATATTCGTGCTGTGCAACCATATAGTGCCACGAATGATATTGACCCGACACCTGTTTATTTAACTCAGTTTGCAATGGAGAGGTGCTTGTTCTGTTTTCAGCTCTTTTCTTTTTCTAGATTTTGTGATACAAGTCTGTCTGTTATGAAGGTATGCACTATAATCATCATATTTCTGATGATTATTTGTGCAGACTTCAGTTTTACCTTGCCCTGCTACAATCTTGTTTTAGGCTACTGTTCTTCCGAGTTATTTTTGGAGGCACTTATTAAGTTTGGTTCAGCCAGAATATTTTCAAACCTCTTTCAATTATAAGTAACCTAATTGGTCTCATCAATTCACATGTCAAAAGACTAAATTCTCTTAGTTGCTTTTATTTAATTGTATATATTTATACTTGCTTGTGAACTTTGTCTAAATTCTGTCGTCTAAGATCGCAAACATTTCAGGGTACTTGACTTATTTATTAATAGTATGAGCATCATAGTTGTATGCCAGAGGATAATGACATCTTGCATTTACTTTATGGGTCATACTACGATATCAACGCGGTAATAGTCCTGTACTGAAATATTGGTTACAAGTAGTAATGTTTTGGTATCATATAACCATGTTTTGGTAACCGTATTAAATACAATATTTACATATATTAGTAACTGAAAAAAGTTTTTTTGTTCCAAAAATATTGACTTGTAACCAAGACATAGATATCTGTTTCTTGAACATCAGCCCAGTAATGTTGCCAGGCCTAGTACTGTAGCAAAGACTCGCACTTTGTTACTGGAACTTATATTTTGTATTTGTCAGCTTGGGAAAATGTTAAGATATGCTCATGCAATCTGTATTTAGCATTTTGAGCTGATGTTTGCTTTAAATGTTATCATCACTTGTAAGTACTTATTATTTGAGTTTGTTTGACCTTGGAAACAGTGTTTCAGTGAAATTTCCATATTTGGTTCGGAAGAAACTGAAAGAAGGCCAAGAAATTAGACGGGTGGCACAAGTTGACTGGAAGATAATTGAGGAACAATGTGACAAGCCTTTTGTTGCTTCTGGCCTAAAATTTTTTCCCCTTCCAGTTATGTGCTCTAAGTTCCTGTTGTTTATGATATTTATCCCCCTTGATTCATTCATGTCTTTTCTCTCATTGTTTATGTTCGGAATATAGGTGATGCATGGGGAAGATTATGTCTCCTTGGGCTTTCTCTTTGGTGAAAAATGTACAGTTGCATATATATCTGATATTTCACGCTTTCCTTCAAGCACAGAGTATGGTGAGTGTTGATTTAGTTCCTTTTGCTTGTGTGCTGATACATATTGATTGAGTTGTTTATGTAGATTGTAAGTCTCATGCTTGTGGCAGTGGCAATGGACAGAGTAATGGAGCCACTTAAGTTCTTGGTGTGTTAAAAGAGGTTATACATAATTTTAGTCCCCTAAATAAATACTTTAAAATGGTTCTCCCCTTAATAACTTTACAAATTGCCCATGCCTTTCCCAATGTTCTTCTACACCCATTTATTCTGTGCATATAAATTACAAAAAGTCCAAGACAGTCTTGTTTATTGAAAACTATGATTCTGCTTCTTCTTAACAGTCTGCATTCAGGGTCCAATTTTATGCTTTGCAGGTTTTGGTTTTATATATTTAAGTTCAATAGACAGTTACATCCATTCTGTTTCCATGCTCATATCAAACTCTTATGAAGACTCCACATATTGTTTGCATATGAAAAATTAGTATAAGTGTAATAAATTCCGAATTGCCTTGAAGTTGAATTTCCTTTTTCCTTTCTAACTTTTTGAAGTTCCTGAATTTCCTTCTTCACCTAAATTCTGGACTTTATTCTATTCATTTTTTGTTAACCCTATTAATCATGTTAGATCAAAGTTCTTAGGAAATAATTTGAAAAAAAACCATCAATAAATTTATTTTACTTGTAAATGTTTTATTATGGCAGATAGATCTTAAATTAAATGTCATTTCTCTTATAATCAGCATTGTTGTTTTTATGGTTTGTTGTTGTGGCTGATGCATGCTTTTTATTTGCATCTTTGGGTATGAGATCCACCTTGTCTTTTAAAGGAGTTGTTGCAGTCTTAATACAGTAGAAGTGAGGTTTTTTTTTTTTTTTTTTTTTTTAGATTTTTGGTACCTTCTAAGATTTAAAGGATTGCATCACATATCTGAAAATGCTGGAAATCTAATTTGTGACACATTTTATGGAATAGAATAAATTTTAATGAGAAGCTTTTTCTGTTTTATCGTTCAATAAGAAAAGTATGGTTTTGCAGTAATTTCGAAATCTGGTGCTGGGCAATTGGATCTTCTTATCTTGGATACATTGTATAAGGTCAGTCAATAAGTTTAGAACTCTTCTGGTGCTGTTTTGACTACCTTCTATGGATATTTTTGGTTCGTTGTTTTATTTATGAGAATTTTGATTCTTGTGGAGGTTAGCATTTTGCCCCTTTTGGACGGAAAATCACCAGTTGTTCTTCATCTTTGCTTGTGATAATATTTAATTGATTCTGTAAATACTACTTGCTTGGGTATAATTTTCCTTCTTAAATAATTGGAGCCTGGGAACCTTAAATCTTTTGTTTATTTATTCATTTTTAGTTGACCATCCATCATGGTAGTTCCAAGGGTTTTCATAATAATGTAGCACAGATGTTTTGTTATTTTTGCAAACACCTTGTGTCTGTTTTTTCACCATTATGGTATATATAATTAGGTTGTGTTAATGAGTATCCCAGGAGCACTTGTTAAGAAACTTAAAATTGTAAGTTAACATTTATCATTTACGTCTGATGGATAATTGTTTTAATAAATTCCTTTAACTCCTTTAAATGATAAAATTAATATCGATTTATCATTTTAAGTTTCTTACCATTTTAGAACACATGCTGACATTAGCATGATATATTTGTCTTTCCATGATAAGACATGCTAGAAACATCCCCTTCCTCACTTTTCTTTTGACACATGTACAAGAGACCAATTTTGTAGCAAGTTGGTAATTACTTTTCCTTTGTCTTTATATAAGTGTCAATAAGTTGGGTGGGGGGAGTGAAAAGGTAAGTATGCCTAGCATGCCTCTTCCATAAATGCTTTTTGCTTGCCATTCTTGTTATTGCAATTTCAGCAAACTAATAATTTTCCTATTTTGTTTCCATCTTTTCTCTCTTTCCAGACTGGATCCCATAATACTCACTTCTGCTTTCCACAGGTTTGTTTACTTAATGCTGAAATTCTTACTCATGTTAGCTCATTGATTGTTGAATGTTGCTTATGACATTGACTAGTATTTGGGCAGACTCTTGAAGCTGTGAAAAGGTTATGTCCTAAGCGGGCTCTGTTAGTTGGAATGACTCACGAATTTGATCACCACAAGGACAATGAGTTTCTTGTAGAATGGTCCAAAAGGTAGATGTCCACTGTTTCTTTTTAAGATTTTACTGTTTCTTTTTAAGATTTTGTGCTGTAATCTCTGGCCATATCTGCGGAAAGATCTTTTAAAGATTCTGATGTTATATGTTTTCTCTTTGCTCATATTCAGGGAAGGAATCCCGGTGCAGCTTGCACATGATGGTTTGAGAATCCCCATAGATCTATGATGAGGTTAGAAAATTACTTAAAACTTAGATCTAGTTTATAAATTGGGAAGAGAATGCCATTTTTATATTATTGTTCTATCTCTGAAGATAAAATCACTTTCCTGATGAATTTATTGACCATCCCTCTTGGTGTGGTATGGTTTATGCATATCAAGAATTGCATTTTAGGCACTTAATAAGCATACCCATGGTTCTTAGATAGATCGACTAGAGTTAAATGATTAGCTAGATCGCGAAGCATTCTTAGATCAAATTAAAAAGAAAAGCCAAGTGAATCATAACATGCAAATTTAGTTGATAGTTATGAGTATCACAGTTTTGTATGATCAATATGGCTCTGAAGGAAATATATAAGCATTAATTCTTTAGTCTGTCTAAGAAATCTGACTGAATTTTTTTTTCCCATTTTTGCGTGAGCAGGTCAATATGAAGTAAAGGCTAGAAGTATACGTTTTTTCGCCCCATTTGATGGGAAGAAGTGAAGCATAAAATTTTTTAGTCATTTTTAATGTCAGCATTCAATTATTTTAGGTTATATCGACTATCAACTTTATAGAGAAACATAAAAAATTATCATTATTATTAATAGACAATTTTTTTTCTATTGAAAATGTTAGGATGAAAGAGATTAAATTATGAAATGTTATGTCTTATAGATATTGTTTTGTTTTGTCTGCCTAGTTCAGTGACTGGTTTGGTATAAATGTTGAATCGCCTTGTTCCTGAACGTTACTCTGAAATTTGAATGACCTGGAAATCATATATATATATATATATATATATATATATATATATATATAGTTTTAGTTTCAGTAAATCTGAGGAAAAATCCTTGATAATTTGTACACAACAAACTCATAATGACTTTACTTAATCTCCCATTAATTTAGATTAAATTAATACCGTAATGTTAAGTTATTTGAATCCAAGAAGAGAAGTGCTACCTTTCTAGAAATTCAGACTTCATATGTTCTCTTTCATATCGAATTTTTAGTAAACTAAAATTAAAAGAGAACTGAAACGTAATATGTTAAGTGTAAAACTTCATATTCCATTAAAGTTGTTCATTTGATTTGGTAATAGACAAATTTGACCTGGTCATATTCATATTTCATTTTGAAGACAATTACCCATACCATGAGTCACGCAACTAAATTATTCATCCTTCTAGACCTTCTAAGAAGACTTGAAAAACATATTATATATATATATAACTAAATTTTTTTCTTAAACCCACATACGAAAATCATCAGAAATTCCCTTTTAAGCCTTTTAAAAATTATAAATTATGTTTCAGAAATTAATTTATAAGTAGTAGTATTTTTATGTAGAAAAAGTCAAAATGCAAGACCAATAACATGTCTATTTTCCAATGTCAACAGTCAGTATCCAAAGACGACCAGGCAACTGAACTCCACAACCACTTTTCTTGTTCCCAAGTTTCAAGTATCTGATACCTTTTTGTTGATTCATTTCCAGACACGGAAACAAGTTTATAAAAAAGAAAAAGGGGCCAAAGTAAAAGAAATTAAAATAATTAAGATGGCATGTTATCTTCCTTTCAACAACAGAAACTTGGATATAAGCTTTTTTGTATTCAGGCCAACAGTAGTAGTGGTGGAAGAGCTTGTTGAGGCACTCAAACATTTCTGTATCTGCACTCAAACTCTTGGCTGTCTCCAAACTTCCATTTTCAGGAGCATCCATGGAAATATGGTTCTTTCTTTCAATCTATATATATATATATATATATTTGTTTTCTAGTTTTGATGAAGGTTTATTTCAAGTCAACTACTCTTATAGTACTGTCATAAATTAATTTATATCTTCATTGAAGAAGAAATCTGATCTGTGAGCAGTTATTAATTATTTAGTTGATTTACTCTGTAGATCATATGGTATGGAGCGTGGACAAAGAGATCGAGCGAAAACAAAGAAATCTTAACTTCAGCAGTTGTAAGTTGTACTATCATGTCTATATGTAGGAAATAATTCAATATAATTGCGGAAGCATATAACAGTGGAGTGTTTCACAATACCCTTTTCCCTTCTGAATCTCACGGTGACATTTTACACTAATCACAGCAAAAGATTTCTCTCTCAATATGAATGAACAGAGAAGAAAAGGGAACTGTGTTTGTTTGTTTCTCTTGCAATTGGTTTCGTTAACGAAACCAATTAAGTTATATTAAGAGAATTAGGAAACTACCTACAAACTGCTAATTACCGCAATACAGTTATCTGTGCAGTTACTTGGTAACTGCATCCCATGGCCTGTTTTAAGTGCACTCATGAAAATCCAACACTATGTATATTGAATTTCTCATATTCTTCATGAAATCATGATGTTGTGTAAGAGTAACATTAATTTTGGAATGAATTTTGGCAGCTATCAATGTTAACAAATTTATCAAGCATGGCTATCTTGATTGAACATAGCTTCTTTGATACATATGCTGGAGACTCAAGAGAAGGATCCTCTGCTGCAAAATTCTGTACGGGTGACATAATATTCATGAACATAACTTCGCCGAGTACCGGAGACATAAACGACCTCTCCTATGCAAACTTAGCATTATTCAGAGACAGATTCCTGAAGATGGAAGGAGCAATCTCAGGAGTTTGCTTGAAATGCCAAACCATTCCAAGAGTGTCAAGTCTTATTGTTTGGAAGTCTCTGCAGTATTGTTATACATGGATACTTAATTCAGACTACAGAAAAACAATACTGCCATATCTTGATCGCTTTAAACTTGAAATTAGGTATGATATTTTCAGGGTAGTTTATGCCTGCAATGACCATGTACCGAACTCTATTCACTTGATGCCAAATGGAGAAGAAGAGCAAATGAATATGTAAATCTATACTTATCAGAGAAACACAACCAATTTTGCTTACATTTTTGTTTATTTATTCTGTAAATAATTTTGTTATTACTACGTTGAAGAATGGAACTTTTTTTTCATGTTGCTAAGTACATATTAGTTTATGATTAATAGTATAAATTCTGATTTTTAGCCTTAATCTTTTGTTTCAATAACCCCATTTTTTGTTTTATTCTTCGTTTTTGATAAACTTAACTTTAACTATAATTACTATAAAGGACACTATAGTAACTAAATACACACATGCTTTATTTTCATCTTAAATCTTCACTTTTTATATAAACCTTAACTCTAAATTTTTATAATCATTTAAAACTTTAAAGGTTATCTCAAATGTATGTTTTGATAAAATCACATAAATGTCCTTCATTTCATTTTTTTATTTTAAAAGAGTAAAAACATTTAATTTCTTTCACCTATGTCATACACCTTCCACTATCTTTATTCCTAAAACAAAATCTTAGACATTTCAAATTGAAGGTTCAAAACATTTAAAGATAAAAAATTAATTAATTAAAAAAAAAAATCAAGACCATAGTGCAAGTATATAAATAATTAATAAATTTTGTGATACTATATTCGCATAAGATACAATAATAAGAAACATAAAAGAAGAAGAAAAGTCTTAACATTATTATGTTAATAGAAGTTAATAAATTGTAACAGTCCGACCTATTACCAAGATATTGTGAATTTATGTGCGTCCCTCTTAATGAAGTCTTAATTTCGAAACAAGAGGGACACGCATAAATTCATAATATCTTGGCAATGGACTGGGCTGTTACATGAACAATTCTATTACAATAATTATTAAATGAAATCTCTACCTTTTATAAATAAAGATATAACTTGAAATTTAAAAAAAAAAAAAAAAAAATTTGAGAAGTGATTAAAAACTTACACTTTCATATTGTTTTATAACATGATATATCCTATTACAAATCTTCTCTTTCCATTAAACCATCTCTTTACTTCTAAGTATGATTGGAAAAGCATATAATAATTAGGGTTTATGAGATAAATGTAAGGTATCAAAAGTACTTGTGAAAAATAAGAAATTAAAGTTAATTTTAATTATTTAATATAGGAAAACTTGTAAATATAAAAAATATTAAAAAGTGGAGTTTATTTAGTCCATTAACCGAGTGCCAATGGATCTACTCTAAAAACTAGGGTAAAAAATGGCTCAAACCAATTCCCATAATTATGGACGTTACGTCGTTACCCTCCAGGAAAAGTCCAAAGTCAGACAAGTACTGATTTCTCCATTCCACACATTTCTCCATTTACAAAAAGAGTGGTTTTATTCGCCCCCATTTCTTAATTAAAGAAGCCCGATTTCTTAAGACACCGCATTTAAAAGTTCTAAAATTAATTTTCTTTTCTTATGGCAACTTAAAGTTCAATAAGGTTACTATCAAACGGAGGATACTGTTTTAGAAAACTAAAAGAAAAAGACTCAAGTTTCATTTGTACCAATAAACAGATATTTTTATCAATGATGAACACTTTTCTATCAATAAACAAACACTTTTTTTACATTTTTTATCAATAAACAAACTTTTTTTTTTACTAACAAGTGTCTTTTGATTGATAAAGATGTCCGTTTATTAATACAAATGAAACTTGTGTCATTTTTCTTTAGTTTTTTTTTTTTTTTGAAATATCCTCCAATTGATAATAAGGCAATTCAATAAAGTACCCTTATTGGTGGTCTTTTGGAATTAAATAATAATAGAAATTATAGCAAAATGTCCAATTACAAATATAAAATAACAAAAACACAAAAAGTCTCTTCTTAAGGCCTGATAAAAATTCTATTAGGCGCAATTGACCAGATGTCATCTTTCTTCTCCGATTTCGACCACAAGTTCTGATTAGTTCTGTGACATCTTGGCCCACCCAAAACGTGTCTTTAAATAACTTTCTCAAGCGATATAAGATGTCATAATTTATCCCCCCCTTTGGATGCAATGTACACTTCCGAGTAAACCTTGCTCTGATACCATTTGTAACAACTTGGCTCATTGTCAAAATGTTGTGTATTCACACACATCCCTCCTGATTTGAACGTAGGAATTCATCGTTGAAAACGAATTGAGCTCATGCTTCGTTTCCAAGGATGAAGTCCTAGGTTTGAATCAAGAGAAATGTGCATAAATACACAATATTTTAATGTTCTTCCAATGTTCCTACAAAGTGACTCTTGATGGCAACGTATATGCACATTGTAAGAATCATATGTCAGTTTTCGTACAAAGTGACTGTGAACTTTGGGATATTGTGCAAGATGAACCTTTTGTGCCAATGAAAGAAGTAGAGGGAAGACAAGTGCCAAGACTAGGGAAGAGATGACCCCTAAAGACAAGAAAAGAGTTTCGATTAATGCTAGGGCAATGAATGTCTAATATTGTGCCCTCAATGAACACAACTTCAACAAGGTGCACCGCCAAAGAAATTTGGAAACTTTTAATTCTCTCAAATGAGGGGATTTCTCAAGTTAAGGAGACCAAAATTAGCATGCTCATTCATTCATATGAATTGTTTAGGATGCATGAAAACGAAACTGTAAGTGAAATGTTTGACAGATATATCACTATATTTAATGAATTAAAAAAATCTTGGTAAAGTGTATTCTAACCAAGAAAATGTCAAGAAGATTCTTAAGTATTTTGTCTTCATTTGGGATCCAATGGTGACAGCTATTGAAGAGGCAAAGGATATAAGAACCTTACTGCTTGAAGAACTTATGGGGTCACTCCTCACCCCATGAACTTACCTTGAAGCAAAGAGAGATTGATGAAGAAGAGAAGAAGAAGAAAAAGAGAAGTGCATTCAAGTCCTCCATCAAACAGAAAAAATAAAGTGAAAATGAGGAAAAATCAAGGAAGATGAAGAAATTGTCATCATAACTAAGAAAATTGGAAAAGTTCTTGGAAGTAGAAAATCAAGGAGGAATGACAACTTCATCAAGAAGAATGATCCTGGAGGAGAAAGACTAAGGAAGGGCCAAGTAATATTTACTACAAATGCTAAATGCTGGGGCAAGTCAAGTATGATTGCCCTTTCTTAAAGAGTAACAAATTCAAGAAGAAAACCATGAAAGTCACATGGGATGATAGTGAAGAAAGTGAATCTGATCAAGAGGAGAATGAAAGTGGCCAACATTTGTTTTATGGTGATTAATGAAGAAAATGTAACAACTTCTAACTATTCTTTCGAATTTGATGATGCTGATGAGATAGATTATAATCCCACATGTGAAGAGTTGTATGATGTCCTTGAGGAGGTTAATAAGAAACTAGAACTTTACATTTTTAAGAACTCTTTCTTAAAAAGAAAGCTTTAAGTCTTGAAAAACAAATTTGAGGATTTGAGAAAAGAAAATGATATTCTAATAAAAGAAAATTCAAAACTTAAAGGAAAAAAAGTTGAACAAAATGACTTCTCCACTTTCGAAAGATAAAAACAAAAATTTGTAATTAGTTTTATCACTTTTGAATAAGAAAAACAGAAATTTGAAATTGATTTTATTGCATTTAAAAATGAGAAGAAAAGCATTGAAAATGAGATTGAGACATTAAAGAAGAATGCCAAAAATTTGAATGAAATCATTTTGAAGTTCAAAATGGAAAAGATATTTTAGATAAAATGCTTGGAGTCGAAGGAGGTGTTTTAAACAAAAGAGGACTTGGTTTTAAATTCTTTATTAAACAAAAATATTGGAAAAATTATTTTGTTAAAATCTCCTCTTCAAGTGAGCAAAATGTGACTTGTAAGCATTGTGGTGGTATAGGTAATATGTCTTTCTCTTGCCCTATCAAAAGAAATCAACTTCTGGGCAAAGAGAATATGTGGGTTTTTAAGGGAACCAAAGCTAACCCTCATTGGACCCAAGTTAATTTAGGTACCAAAGAGCAAAATTTGAATATCTTTGTCGGTACGTAAATCATGGAATATTGAGTGGTTGCTCAATTTAAGAATAGAGAGAAAGTATAGTAAAGAAAATTGGACTTCACTAAGCTATCTCATGAGTTCATTGTTGGAGACAAACAAGGAACGCACATATTTATTGTGACAAATGTTTGGTAAAAATTCCTTTCTTATCATGGTTATTGAATGAGAATAAGTATGTTTTAAGGATAAGTTGCATTGTTTTATCTTCTTGAATATGATTTGAATTGATGGAAGCTTTATTTCAAACCTCACAAATCATGAATTTTATTTTTTAAATAGAAAAAATTCATCTTTTGAATAAATGAAATTCAAGTCTTCATGGCAAATTATTTACCTTTATGAATTTTATTTTTGTGCTTCTTTTATGTGAAAATCTCTTTAATATAAGAATACTTGATTCATCTTTCTAAAGGGAGAAAATATTTGAAACAAAAAGATGATTCTCTTCAAATTGTTTGAATTTCCTTAAAAGCATTTTTATTGAATACTCAAAATGGGGAAAACTTGAGATCATGGATCCACCACACTAGTTAACATTATTTGCATAATTTTTGGAGTTCTAGTGGGAATGTAGCTACCATATAACATATGCATTCAATTGAACCAATTCAAACTTTTAAGGAAAAAAAAAAAAAAAAGCTTTATATTTTTAGTATTTACAATTTTGACCTCACTTAAATTCATACTGACCCCACAAACTTTTTTACCTTTTCTCTCATTTTCCCTCATACTTTCTTCTTCCGTTGGTTGGGTTACTCAAGAAAGCCTACTCATTTGGAGGTTACTAGGTAAGATGATGTTCAAATTTTTTTTTTTTTATTGTGCTTAATTAAAACTCTTTTCTTTTAGCTTTATTAATTGATGACATATCATGAGCTATGAGTTTTTGTTGAGTTTAATAAATGGGTTTGAAATTGGAAGATTAAATTCTTAGATTTTAATGTGGGTTTTGATTAAATCTTGTTTAGTTGAGGTATGGTTAATTAATTGTTGTTTTAAGTTGGTTTTGATAAATTTTGGTTAGTTATTGAGTTAGTTTTGAATGGATTTTGTAAAACCCTATATGGTAATAAAAATATTTGTGGAATGAAAACTTTCACCAACCCAAACAAGTTATAGACACACAACACTAACAAAGATAAACCCTAAAAATGAATGATGTTAAACAATAAGTATGGACAAATGTTAAGCAATGAATGAGAGTGATTCAAACAATATGGGTAATCAATAATAAGCAATAAATGAGAGAGTTATGAATGCAAGCAATAAATGTATAAGAATGATAATGATGCTTCAAGTAAATATGCAATGAATAATAAATGAGTTGACAAAAGAAGAAACGCTCAGATATTTATAGTGGTTTGGAGCTCTATCCACAAGCCTCTTACATCCACTTCTTCGAGGCAACCTCCTCGAACTTCCACTAGAATCAAATTATGCCAAATCCACTAGTTTGACAAGATTTTGCCTCTTACAATAGTTTGACAAAATTTTGCCTTTAGATTTACAGGATTTTGCCTATGTTTGATAAAAAGTGTGGGAAATATTGCCTCCTAACTTAGGCTTAAAAACACAATAAGAAAATACTCTCAAAGGTTTACAAATGAATACAAGAGAGTGATGCTTTTGATATGGAATTTTATCTCAAGGGATTATGTGAGACTATTTTGATATGACTTGAATATCTGATATTCTCTTTGCCTTTCTAAGCAATGAAGTGCCCTATTTAAGCTTGAATTCTCCCTTGGTTGCAAAGAGTCGTTGTTGCATTAATGCATGTCTGAAAGCCTGCAGACATAGAGAAACAGTCATGCCATTATTGCAAACGGTTGTTCGTGACACCAATAGTTAATTCGTACAACTTTAGGGTTTCTCATGTAATCATTCCACTATGAGGAATGGTCATACCACCATCGCAAATGGTCGTTCCACCACGAGGAATGGTCAATCCAATGGGTCCTTCAAAATCCATAAAAATTCTAGAAGCATGCACGGCTTCCTGGAACATTGACATTCATCCAAGAACAATTTTTAAGTGTGAACGATCGTTCCACCACAGAGAATGGTTGTTCCATTTTTGATACTTGAACTTCAACTTGATCTTCAAGGTTTGTCTTCCAAGATTTGTTAAAGGCACCAAGTGTTTGAATTCTGAGAACTTTGACTTTTGACTTGGATGGAACAGGCGTGCTACTTAGTCATGCTGTTGTGAGCAACTTGGCTCCATTTTGGATAGAAGCATGCACAATCACACAAAACATTGTCCTGTTGAGGGGAACATGCATCTAGGAAACTTTGATACAAAGGAACATTCGTTCCTTTATCTTGCACGGTTGTTCCAATAGGAAAAACTGCAATTTCTTTTTGGTTATGACTCTTTGTCATACCTTAGCATGTTTGTTAGAAATCAAATCAACTCTTTGATTAGTTTTGGCACATCAAAACATACGAGGGCTTTACAATCTCCCCCTTTTTGATTGAGGACAAAACTAAGCAAACATTGAGTTTCAAATAAAAATATGAGTCCATTCACAACATGAAAAAAAAAAAAAAAAAAACATTAACAAGCACCCCCTTAGAATATGCATTCTCCAAAAATAAAGTGAGCACAATACTCCCCCTTACACTAAGCATATTCATTCTTATTTTCGAGTAAGAGTGTAACACTCATTTTGAAGATCAAAGAACAAAAACATATACATTTCAAAAGATATTTCAATATCTCACACAATCAATCAAACTCAATATGCATTTTTTCTCCCCCTTTTTGTCATTAAGCAAAAAGATATCAACACATCAACACAATCTCAATGACACATAAGAGTGATGAAAAGAAATGCATTTTATAGATTAAGTATAAAATCAACACATTGCATTCATTTTAAGAACAAAACAAACTAATTGATTGGATTTCTAACAAACATGCTAAGGGATGACAAAGAGTCATAACCAAAAACAGTTTTTCCTATTGGAATGACTGTGCAGGATAAAGGAACGACCGTTCCATTGTATAATAGTTTCCCGTATGCATGGTCCTCTCAACAAGATAGCATTCCATGTGATCATCCATGCTTCTATCCAAAATGGAGCCAAGTCACTCACACCGACACAAGCAACCAGCACACCCGTTCCATCCAAGTCAAAAGTCAAAGTTCTCAGAATTCAAACACTTGGCGCCTTTGAAAAATCTTGGAAGACAAGCCTTGAAGATCAAGTTGAAGTTCAAGTATCAAAAATGGAATGACCGTTTTCCATGGTCGAACGATCGTTCACACTCAAAGATCGTTCTTGGCTGAACGTCAACATAAGAAGTCGTGTATGCTTTTGGAATTTTTATGGATTTTGAAGGAGCCATTGGATTGACCGTTCCTCGTGATGGAATAACCGTTTGTGGTGGTGGTATAACCGTTCCTGGTAGTGGAACAATCATATTGGAAAACCTAAAGCTGTATGAATTGACCGTTGTTGTCAAGAACGACTGTTTGCGATAATGGCATGATTGTTCCTCTAATGGAACAATCATAGTGGAAACCCTAAAGCTGTACGAATTTTTGTGTTTAGTTTGTTTGTGTGTTTTAGCTTGAAATTGTGTTTCTTTTTTTTTTAAGTTCTTTGATTGTTATTTGTTTAGTGTGTTTTGTGTGTGTTGTGTTGTTGTTGCCTAGATGAATTGCATAAGTCTATGATGAGACTAGGATTGTTGGGATATTATTTATGGAAAATGCTAAGCATTGCTTCAAGTTTATGTTGGTCGATTAATTTTTATTTTAGAGGATTGTTGGGTGGTTCAACCACCATTTTCATTCTTTTGGCATGCTTAGAAACATTTTATGTGGTTAGGTGAAGTCTTGATAATGTTGGTGGACTCGAGAACCTAGTTAAGAAGTGCTTGAGGCGAAATTCTAGGATTAGAAATTGTTGAGAAAATTATTTAGGCATTTTTCAGAACATTTGAGTCTTTCCAGCTAACCCATGAATGAATCTTTCCCTAGTCACCCATTTGAGCCTTATGAGATTCTCATTGCCTTATTTTTCTTGCAAACCAAAAATTGTCCAATCCCTATACCCTAAACACTTTATCATACCCTTTTTTGGTTATGGACCTAATGTATGACACAAAATAGTTTTGAGAGGTGTGTGAATAAGTGATGGACCAAAATTTTAAGCTTTGGGGTTGCAAAAAGGGCAGGGAGAAGGGGCAATAAACCTCAATGGTGTTGTAAATATTTGTTATTACAAAATAAAAATTCCTTAGTTCAATTCAAAATCAAAAATAAGAAATGCATAAGTTTGAGGGTTGTAAAATGGTTGACACTTTGATTGGTGGTTGAGAAAAAAAGCGAAGATTGATGTAGCTCCTAGTGTTTGCATGAGGAAAACCGAGTTCTCTTATTTTGTTTATCCTATCCTTTCCCTTGGAGCCCACTACCCGAGCCTAATGCTACAAGCTTGCAAAGACCTTTTGATCCTTAGTGATGTCTAGTCTACAATAGTGGAGAGTGGAGAGCAGTTCCATACTTAGGCTTATGAAGTTTGCCACCATTTGATAAACTTTACATTTCTGCATAAAATAATCTGAGAAGTTGGAAGGTGGACTGAAGTGGGGATTACCTACTCAGGGGACCAATAGAGAAAGATAGTCAATTCAATTTATGACTTCTTGATGTGTTAAGCATTTTTTTGTAATAATGTACCAACAATTTTTGAGACTTGCATTGTGATTCAATCTAGGTATATATATATATATATTCCTTTTTGCTCGAGGATGAGCAAATCTTAAGTTTGGGGGTATTTGATAATCCTATTTTTTCCTATAATTTTTCATTGAATTTCAATAAGATTTAGGATACTTCTATACAATTTGGGCCATAATTGCTACCTAATTTCATTAATTTTTCTTTGCAGGCTTAAACGATGATTTTGAGCATAAATGACAGTTTTGAGCGTAAATTGCGTAACTTGAGTTTGGAAACTCGGAATGACCTCAATTTGAAGGTTTGGAAAGCTAAGAAGCAGAGCTACAACTTTTATGTTTTGGGTTTTTCCTAATTTTGACTGGACGAGGGTGAAAACGTGGCTTGAAGTCATGAACAGTACATTAGGAACTGAAGAAAAACGTCTTTGGACGTACTTCAGTATTTTGGCCATAACTTGAGCTGTAGACCTCGGATTGGGCTGATTCTTGAACGAGTAGAAATATGATTAAAAGGTATACAATGAATGCTTTTACCACTTTTCCAGATTCAGATTTTATCATCCTAAAATTTGGCCCGAAATATCCTCGTCGCAGCAAGGATAAAAATTTATCGCGATGAAACTGCGTCAGATGTGAAAAAATAAAACAATAGGTTTTGCTTGCGAAGGCTTCATCCTTAAGTGAAAGAGGTATAAATTAGCACGAAAAGGAAGGGAAAAGGGTCTTGGTTCGTCATTTGGGAGGCAGCTCATGGAAGGAGAAGATTATTGAAGATTTGGGCTTCAAATAAGAGAAGATTTCTCAATCTTTTGCATATTTTTCAATGATGAACCTTGATTCAACTTGTCTTTGTTATTTTGTTTTGTTTTTAAGTATGAACTGAGTTGTTTAGCTTTTGATGTAACCTTGATACAATGATTCAAATTTATATGAATTGATTTACTTTGAGTTTTAATTTAATGAATGAGTGTTTATCTTTTTGCTTAATGACTTTTGGATGCTTGATCACCATTCAAATGTGTGTTGTTCACAATGAGACTGAAAAGTGATTTGTGATATGGCCTCTTGGGATAAATACCATAGATTGACTGAAAACTAGAGATAAATAAACGCAATCTATGAAATATAGATAGAATTCCACAAAGCTTAAGAGACTTTGAACTATTAATCTTCATTTTGTTGAGTGCAGAAGCTTAATAGGGATAAGTAGGAAAATACAGCCTGAGAAGGTATGTTTTACAACTTAGGGAATTCGATTTTCAATCAAGGAATTAAAACTTGGGTAATAGATTTCAATCTAGGTGAAATCAACACCCTAGCATTTTTTTTTACCATTGTTTAATTAGTTAAGTTGGCGGGTTTTGCTTTAATTTCATTTTTGTCATTTATTAGTTGTTAATTTGTATTTAGTTGTTAATATTTCATCAATCCAATTTATTGTTGCTTCAATGATGTAGTAATGAACAGTGAACAGTGTCGTATGAATAGTGAATAGTGCCGACGATGTCAGAATGCGACGAATTTTGGTGTGGCACTCCGAAACGGCCAAACAATTTTTGTCATTTTTTAGCCCTTCGGAATCATTTAGATGGGTTTTTAGGCATTTTTAATGTTTTTTAGGGGTGTGTTTAAAAACTTCTAGAGTTTTTTGGGTTTATTGCAACTTTTGGAATGTTTTGGGACCTTTTATAACTGTTTAATGTTCTTTTTCTAGGGTTTTTTATTAGGGCAAACTATGAAAAGGTTGTTATAGCCGTAATAGGCAGTTTTTTTAGATGATTATTTTTATTAATGAAAGTTAAGAACCTTTTGTGGTTGCTTATTCAATCCAGTATCCGAACTTGATACAATTCGGTGGTGGTTTATCGTATCAGTTGTTAAGTCATCTTATTGTTTCAGCATCATTCAATTAGGATTTAAACTAGAGAAATTGGTACTTAGTAACACTATCCTTGTGGGAACGATACTCTACTCATCATTATATTGCTTTTTGCGACTAGTGCACTTACTACATATGCATGTTTGTCGAACCACGCATCACTATGTCTGTAGGCTTTTTAGACATGCATTTAATGTAGCAACAACTCTTTACAAGCAAGGGAGAAGTCAAGCTTAGATAGGGCACTTCATTGCTTTGAAAGGTAAAGAGAATATTAGAGATTCAAGTCATATCAAAACATTCTCACATAATCCCTTGAGCTAAAACTCCATATCGAAAGCATCACTCTCTTGTACTCATTTGTAAATCTTTGAAAGTATTGTTCTTATTGTGTGTTTAAGCCTAAGTTAAGAGGCAATCTTTCTCACACTTTTTATCAAACACTTTGTGTGCGAAATTCTGTAAATCTAGATGTGAAATCATGTCAAACTACTGTAAGAGGCAAAATCCTATCAAACTAGCGCATTTGGCACAATCCGATTCTAGTGGAACGAGCTTCCAAGATGTTGCCTTGAAGAAGTGGATGTAGGAGACTTGTGGATAAAGCTCTGAACCACTATAAATCTATGAGTGTTTCTTCTCTCTCAACTCATTTATTATTCATTGCATATTTACTTGAAGCATCATTATCATTCTTATACATTTATTGCTTACATTCATAACTCTCTCATTTATTGCTTATTATTGATTACCCATATTGTTTGAATCACTCTCATTCATTGCTTAACATTTGTCCATACTTATTATTTAACATCATTCATATTTATTGTTTATCTTTGTTGGTGTTGTGTGTCTATAACTTGTTTGGGTTGGTGAAATTTTTCATTCTGCAAATATTTTTAAAGTATCCTATTCAGAACGCCCTCTCCCCCTCCCTCTAGGACTATTTTTCCATCTAGGGTTTTACATTATCGTTGACCAGGGTGTAGCAAACTGACTTGGCACGGAGGGTCCTAGCCTTCGATTTGTCTTCGGGTTGAGTCTTGTCCTTGAGGTAAGCTATGATGGGGTTTCTCGCTCAACCATCACTATGGTTTGGTTCAGTGCATCAATGCTGAGAGACTGTAGGAATCTAAAAGGGATGGAATCTGTCCCGTTGTTTATTCTCGAGGCCAAGTGAGTTAGGGCGTCAGCCATGGAGTTTTACTCTTGGGGGATCTATTGGGCTGAGCAATGTTTGAAGGTTTTGAGCTCGTCCTTTACCTTCTGCAATTAGGGTATCATTTTTTCCCTCTTTGCCTATTATTCACCAAGGATCTTATGCACTATGAGTTAGGAGCCACTGAAGATATCAATCGATTCCACTCCCATTTTCTTGGCTAACCGTATATCGATGAGCACAACTTCATACTCGGTTTTGTTATTCAAGGAGGTGAATCCAAATCTAACTACTACTTGGAGTTTGGTCCCCATCTAGGCTCACGAGTAATAGTCTCACGCTTGAGCCTTTCTCTGTCGACGAGCCATCCACATGCAAGCTCCATGTAACTAAATCTTTTATTTTTTGCTCGATTGGTGGAGTGTCGCTTCCACTGGATGACTCTAGCGAAATTATCCTCTCCTCAAGTTGGTAGGAGAACTCTGAGATAAAACCCGCCAATGCTTGCCTTAAATGGTGATCTGTGGAGCATACTTGAGATCAAACTAGCTCAACTCCATGGTCTATTGGATCAATCTTCCTGAAAATTTTGGTTTCCGAAAAATCTTGCATAGTGGATAGTTTGTCAAGATCAAGATTGTATGAGCTTAGAAGTAAGGTCGTAGCTTCCGAGAAGCGGTTAGGAGAGCTATCGCTAGCTTTTTCATTTTAGGGTAACGTGTCTTTGCGTCAAGCAGATGCTTGCTCACATAATAGACCGGCCATTGGTATTGGCTTGGATAGCAAAGGGGTTGCCCGAGGTGATCCTTCAGTTCTTGGAAAGCATGCTTACACTCTTCTGTCCAATCAAACTTCTTGTTGCCCTTGAGCACTTCGAAGGCAACCAATTGATCGCATGTCTCCCCTTTGAGATTGCTCTCAATTCTGAGAGCTCAAGAGGGAAGCTGCCAATTCCACGGGGATCTCCCACAATTCCTCGACTAGGCCAATGGGAGGCTCATCCTTGTGCATACATGGGTCGAGGGTGTCCTAAGTCAATTTGGGTCGCAATATAGAGCTAGTAACCATTGCGATCAAGAGTTGTTTACCGACATTGGGCAGGCAAACCGTCATCAGCAATGATGGCAGGTACTGAAACAGGCTTGGATCATAACATTCAAGGGCGGGGACCCTTCTTGTACTGCCAAGATGTTGATGTGAGATTTCACACAACTAGAATGTCCATGTAAAGTCCCACACCAACCAGAGATACTCGGTTGACCCTAGAGGGAACCGAATAAGATGAGTGTGAGATTCCAACAAATCAGCAAGGGCGATTCGATCCACATATGTTGGTGGTCAAGGCAACAGTATGCCTCCCGAAAAATGATGCAAGGACTGAACATTTTTAAAGTGGTTCGATCAGAGAACGAGTAAGACCTACATCGACTTATATATTATTCAAGTGTGCAATTTTTTGCTACAGAGGATGGATTTCTCCCCAGTGAATAGAGGAGGTTTTTTTTTTTCTTATTCTACTCTTAAAGCTAGAGTCTGGACCAAAAAAAACTAGATTAGCCCCTTTCCTCTTTGGCTATTGGCTCTATTTATACGGGAACTTGGGAATGTCACGATGATAGATGCGTCAACCGGGTTATCCTATGCCACGTGACAGTTAGGTTATCCTATGTCGCGCGATGGCCAAAGGCTCACGTGCCCCTATGCCGTAGAGAATGGTGGTGCTCCCTTTGACGCTAAATGCCTTTACAAGTCTCCTTTCAACCTAGCTGCATAGAGAGCACGTGGAGTTTGCATGGCCGCGTGCCGTTGATTAGGGTAGGTAGCTCATATGTGGTAAGGTGATTTGTTTGAGTGAAAAGATATTTTCACTTGGTGGGCCCCCTTTCTTGTCTCGTCACATGTTGTGCTCGCACATATGTGTTGATCGTTTGTGTTCTTCTTTGTTCATCTTTGCTCCCGAACTTGATGTTCGCTCCAAACAAAGGCATATCCCAGGCTTCCTTAATGATCCCAAGCTGGAGATTTTTACTGCACAATAACTTGGAATAAAGTTATTGTAACCTAAGGATTTTTAATGAAATTTAAAATATAAAACCATGGGAAATCCAATTTCCAAAAAAATCAAAAATACTATTACTCAGGACTAATAATTTTTTTTTTTTTTGTAAAATCTGATTTCTAAAATTTCAATAATGAAAAAGAATTCTTTTGCTACCCAATAAAGAATCCTAAAACTTGCTTTATGTTGTAATTGGCCATCCACCACCTTAACTTATACATACATACATACACACACACACACACACACAGATATATATATATATATATATATATATATATATATATATATATATATATATATATATATATATATAATATTTACACATAGGATTAGTACAAGTAGCAGTAAAACCATTATTTAGATTAGGACAAAACATTCCAATATTAGTAATGTTAAGAGATGCAAGAAATTTAAACTTCAATAACTCTTTATTAGCAATATTAAATTCTAATTTAGAAAGTGGTCCAGTATATTTTGACTGTTATCCAAACTTTACCGTAGGTTTACATGATTCAACAATACTGTATGCATTAACTATTAACTTAAAAGTTTCTAATCTTACTTATCAAGATAAAGCCCAACCAGTAGCATTAATATATAGGATTTATTAAAAAGTTATGAATACAACAATTAGTCCAAGAGCCATTAGGATGTCCTCACCAGGACATACAGTTATTATGGAAGCAGATAAAACAAAACATAAAACTTTTACACCAAAAAGATTAGCTTGGGATGAAATTATTAAACAAACAGATTGGAAATTAGAAAAATTATGCCCTCCAAAACCTTTACATGATCAAATGAATCCGAGATACAACAAATAATATAAGAACCAGATTGTACAATAAGATTAAAATTTAGAGAAACTCCCTTAGAACAAAATCAACCCACCATTACTAACAAAAATCATCACAACCCTAGGATTGAAGAAATTATTACACCTAGGCCTTCATCAGCAACTTCAACAAGTAAATTAGTAGGAGTCAATTATTCCCCTCCTATACCAAAACCTGCATATGAAAACACATCAAGTCCACCTAGTTCACCAACACAATCAGAAGTATTTTCTTGAATTTGATCAATCATATCTTCATTATATTTTTTGTAACTAGATTCTTCTTCAGAGTCTGTTTGAATGATTTTTAATAATTGTTGTTTTAATTCTGAATCTATTTCTAATTTTTTTAATTTGATTTTTCATAGGACACTTTGTTGCATAATGACCTTGTTGTTTACATTTCCAACATGTGATAGGTTTTTTTGGATATTTTCTTGTTAGAGGATTTTTTTCTTTTATAAGGTTTATCATAAAAATTTTGTTCGTATTTATAATCTCTTTTGTAATAAGGTTTTCTATATTGTTTTTATTTTTTATCTTTTTTGTACTTAATGGAGGGAGGTAATATTTTTTCATAACCTTATTGACTACAAAATCCACTTAATTCTGTTTTCTTATGTTTTAATTCATTTTTTACTTTTGCCATTCCTTTTCCAGTATAGGAAGATCTTGCCATTTGTGTTACATCTTCAAATTGCATATCTGGTAAAGAAGGTCTAGGGTAATAGTTTCGAGTTTTTTGATATTTCATATTATTTCTCATTTTATTAATAGATAAGTTTTGAAAATTTTGATTTAATTCTTTTATAAGGTCGGATTCTGTAAGAACATTAATGTTTGATTTGGAGGATGATAATTCACTAAGTTTTTTACCAATATTTTCTAAAATAGTATTGTGATTATTGAATTTAACAATTTCTTCTTTTGGAATGTCAAAGGGTTCAAAAAATGGTTTAACATATTTTTGTGAATAAAGGGGTGTTGAATTTCCTAAAGTGTATGTTGAATTTGAATTTGAATTTTCTACTAACTCCTTCCCGGGGGCTTTTGAAATTTTTGTGATTATGTGTGTAGTATTATCTTCTTCCTATTCATTTGTTTACCAATTGTGTGGAGAATTTGATTAGAGTAATTGTTTTGATGTTGAATATTTTTAATATCTCTTAAAGTGGGTTGGTGTTGATTATCATCTATTCTATTAATTTTTTTAAACGGTGAGGCTATTATTTTTGCTTGTTGATGTTCTATTTTAATTTCTTCTAAAGGTGGATGTACAGATGTAATAGTTTTATTGGTTGATGTTTGCCAATTTTTTGTTGCATTAGTGGTTACAAAAATAGTTTTCTTTTCACTTAAATTTTGATAATGTTTTCTATTTTCTAACCAATTAAAGAAATAAATATTTTGTTTTAATTTTTCTTGTGTGTTGTACCATTCAGATCTAAGGGTATTTTGTTCTTCTGATTTAAATATTGTAAAGAATTTTTGTCGTTTTTCTTTATTATAGCTTTGTAAGAATTCTTGCTTTAATAATTCTTTGTTAAGTTCAAAGGGTTTTGTTATTGTGTTGATTTGACTATAATTTCCTAATACTTTTGTTGTTTTAATAAAGTAATCTGACATAAATTCAAAACTACCTATTTGATATATTGTGTCTTTTTTAACTGGTGGTATGTTCCAGTTATGTAAGTGTTGATCAATTTTTGCCATATTAATCTCTTGAGTGTTAATAGACTTCATTAATTCTTGATTAGTGTTTGTATTTTGTTGTTGATTATTAATTCTAATAGCGTTACTGCTACTACTATCATCGCGTCTACTGCTACTTCCTAATCTCCTTAAGAAATTAGACATCTCTAAAATAATTCTAACTTAAAAGTTCCAGTTTTTCTCCTAGATCATGGGACCACCAAGGTACGGGACCACCTAACACGGCTGACCAACGGTTACAGGCTGACCAACGCACCCTCCAGGTTGACCAAGCACAACCTAGAATCAATTCTAGAGTTCTTCTATATTAAAACTTTCTAGATTTATCTAACTCTTAAATTAATCAAGAAATGAACAGCGCTACTGATGAACAGTAATCTACAGTAAACTGCTACAGTATATGAATAGTAATAGTAAACAGTATTGTGAACAGTAATTTGCTACAGTAACTACGTTTATGGATGCTGTTTTGTGCAGTTTTTGATTTCTAATCACTACTTCTAGTGACACTACTTGGCTCTGATACCATATAAAGCAGAATCTTTAAAATAAATGTAATAATCAAATATCAAATATTGAAAATAAATAGTAAATAAAGACTTTGAAATAATGAATGTAAATGACTTGAAATAGTAAAGTATAAAAGACTTTGAATAACTATAAATGACTTGAAAAGTAATGAATGAAAACTTACAAGAAAACTTTGAAGAAGAAACTTGTATTGATTGATGATACTTTGTACACGAGAGTTTTTCTCTCTCTAAGTTTTGAACTAAAATCTAAACAAGTGTTAAAAACCTATGTTCTGCTGATTACAAAACACGGATATATACTACAAAGGACCGAACTTCAAAATCATTTGAATCCATTACATTATTACATTACAGAAAAAAATCAAGTTGTTGATAAGGTAATGAGCTGTCTTGGATACATGTCTTGAATTATTGATGACCTACTCTGAAATTGGCAGGCAAAAAGATAATGTTTATCTTGACAAGTCCAAAGCAAATCTTGAAAATCTTGAACTTGTGTCTTGAGAATTGTGAATGCTATAGAAGCCACGTGAATAGGGTATCTTGAAGAAGTCTTGATGTCTTAGAAGTCTTTAAATTTTGCAGAGAGAATCTTGACTAAGTTGCTTCCTGCATAAATTTTGCAGAGAGAATCTTGACTAAGTTGCTTCCTGCAAGTGATAACTGTCATCCGCCGAAACGTTTGAATCTTGAAACTTGATTATCTGCACAAAGACAGTCTTGAAAAGTCTTGTAAATATTGAAACTTGGACAAAGGTGGTGCCGAGTGATTGTCCTTTATTGAAGTAATAATTGATTTGGTTTTGGAACATAACAAAATAGTCATCCTCATCTTGATCACTTGGAGATTTGATGTTGTATGAATTTGCCTTTTGAGAAGAGGAATATTGAGAAGAGGAATATATAAATGTATATGTATGTACGTATATAAACGTACATACATACATACATAAAATTTTGCTCTCTCACTTTTTGATCTCATTCCTTTTAAAGTTTTTCCGAAAGCTTGTTGAGTCTCCTACAAAGTTTTTGGTTATTGCATAAATTAATGTAACTACAACGTCTCCTTCTTCTTGTTCATATTCCATTTGACTAGTACCTTCTGTTTTGACTTTTCTAATCTTTTTTGTTGCATGTAATAAATGATATTTATGTGATTCTGGTAAATCATTATCCCACCAATTCTTAAGCATTCCCGTAAATCCTGAGACTAATATTTTTGCTATTTGATGATCAGTATTGTCATGAGATTTGTAATCTAATGCTGACATAGTCATTTCTTGTAAAACGTTTAAAATTTGGTGTTCAACTAATTCATCTATATTCCATTCATCTATTCCTGTTCCATTATAGGAAGATCTTGTCATTTGTATTACATCTTCAAATTGCATATCTGGTAAGGAAGGTCTTGGGTAATAGTTTCGAGTTTTAGGATATTTCATATTATTTCTCATTTTATTAATAGATAAGTTTTGAAAAATTTGATTTAATTCTTCTATAGGCTCGGATTTTGTAAGAACATTAATATTTGATTTAGAGGGTGATAATTCACTAAGTTTTTTGCTAATAGTTTCTAGGATAGTATTGTGATTATTAAATTTAACTATTTCTTCTTTTGGTATATCAAAAGGTTCAAAAAATGGTTTAACATATTTTTGTGAATAAAGAGGTGTTGAATTTCCTATTTCTACAATCTCCTTCCCGGGGGGTTTTTGAAAATTTTTTAATTATGTGTTTAGTATTATCTTCTATCCTAATCATTTGTTGACTAATAGTGTGAAGAATTTGATTAGAGTAATTGTTTTGATGTTGAATATTTTTAATGTCTCTTAAAGTTGGTTGTTCTTTATCATCATCTATTTTATTAATTTTTTTAAAGAGTGATGCTATTATTTCTGCTTGTTGATGTTCTATTTTAATTTCTTCTAAAGGTGGATGTACAGATGTAATAGTTTTATTTGTTGATGTTAGCCAATTTTTTGTTGTATTAGTTGTTACAAAAGTAGTTTTCTTTTCACTTAAATTTTGATAATATTTTCTATTTTCTAACCAATTAAAGAAATAAATATTTTGTTTTAATTTTTCTTGTGTATTATACCATTCAGATCTAAGGGTATTTCGTTCTTCTGGTTTAAATGCTGTAAAGAAAATTTGTCATTTCTCTTTATTATAGTTTTGTAGGAATTCTTGTTTTAATAATTCTTTGTTAATTTCAAAGGGTCTAGTTATTGTGTTAATTTGACTATAATTTCTTAATACTTCTGATTGTGTTGGTGAACTAGGTAGACTTGATGTGTTTTCATATGTTGGTTTTGGTACAAGAGGGGAGTAATTTACTCCTACTAATTAACTTGTTGATGAGGGCCTAGGTGTAGTAATTTCTTCAATCCTAGGGTTGTGATGATTTTTATTAGTAATTATGGGTTGATTTTGCTCTAAGGAGGTTTTTCTAAATTTTAATCTTATTGTATCATCTGGTTCTTATATCATTTGTTGTATTTTAGATTTATTTTGATCATGTAAAGGTTTTGGAGGGCATAATTTTTCTAATTTTCAATCTGTTTGTTTAAAAATTTCATCCCAAGCTAATCTTTTTGGTGTAAAAGTTTTATGTTTTGTTCTATCGGCTTCAATAATAACTGTGTGTCCTGGTGGGGACATCCTAATGACTCTTAGACTAATTGTGGTATTCATAACTTTGTAATAAATCCTATATATTAATGCTAATGGTTGGGCTTATCTCGATAAGTAAGATTAGAAGCTTTTAAGTTAATAGTTAATGCAGACAGTATTGTTGGATCTATAATCCTACTGTAAAGTTTGGATAACAATCAAAATATACTGGACCGCTTTCTAAATTAGAATTTAATACTGCTAATAAAGAGTTATTGAAGTTTAAATTTCTTGCATCTCTTAACATTACTACTATTGGAATGTTTTGTCTTGATCTAAATAATGGTTTTACTGCTACTTGTACTAATCCTATGTGTAAGAATTTATAATTTTTTTATTTGTGTTTATGTATTGCTTCTTCGGAGAAAAGTTGAATTTCTTCAACCTTTTCTTCAGTTCTCATTATTGTGTCTTCTGTTGTTTTAATAGAATAACTGACATAAATTCAAAACTACTTATTTTATATGTTGTGTCTTTTTAACTGGTGGTATGTTCTAGTTATGTAAGTGTTGATCAATTTTTGCCATATTAATTTGTTGAGTGTTAATTTATATCATTAATTCTTAATTATTGTTTGTACTTTGTTGTTGATTATTAATTCTAATAGCGTTACTGCTACTACTATCATCTCACTTATTGCTACTGCCTAATCTCCTTAAGAAATTAGATATCTCTATAACAATTCTAACCTAAAAGTTCTAGTTTCTCTCCTAGATCACAGGACCACCAAGGTACAGGACCACCTAACACAGCTAACCAAGCGCACCCTCCATGCTGACCAAGCGCAACTAGAATCAATTCTAGAGTTCTTCTAGATTAAAACCTTCTAGATTTACCTAACCCTTAATTCAACCAAGAAATGAACAGGGCTATAGATGAACAGTAATAAACAGTAAAATGCTATAGTGTGAACATAAATAGTAAATAGTGATGAACAATGCCTATAAACAGTGTTACTACAGTAATGGCAGTTAATTTGTGCAGTTTTTAATTCCTAATTCCTCACTTTTAGTGACTCTTGGCTCTGATACCATATAGGGAAGGAACTTAAAAACTTTAAAAATTTATGTAAAGAAAAAGGAATAGTTATTGTAATAATAAATGTGTAAAGTAATGAATAATATAATAAATGTGCAAAGTATAAACGAAATTAAAGAAATGAAACTATGGAATGATAACTTACAGGAAGAAATTTGATGAAGAAACGTTTTTATTGCTTGATGGATTTTTACAAAGTGTTTTCAAAGGACACTAAAATTTTGCTCTCTCACTTTTTGATCTCTTGTTTTCTCTCTTTTTTCGCATTCTACTCTTGCATTCTAAGTGATACATATTTATATTACAAAAGAGCGGATTTCAAATCCATTTGAATCCGTCTTCATTATTACAGTACAGAATAAAAGATAAAGTAGTTGATAAATTGATGAGCTGTCTTGAATACGTGTCTTGAATTATTGAGAACTTGCCTTGATATTGGCCGACAAAATGATCTTGTTGATAAGGAGAATCTTGAAAATCTTGATATCCACCGAAAGTATTGCCTCCCTCTGTTATGTGTAAAAAAGATAAAAAAGCAAAAACAATATAGAAAACCTTATTATAAATATGAGCAAAAATCTTACGATAAGCCTTATAAAAAGAAAAAAATCTTCTAATAAGAAAATATCTAAAAAACCTATCACATGTTGGAAATGTAAACAACAAGGTCATTATGCAACTAAATGTCCTATGAAAAATCAAATTAAAAAATTAAAAATAGATTCAGAATTAAAACAATAGTTATTAAATATTATTCAAACAGACTTTAAAGAAGAATCTAGTTATAATACATATAATGAAGATATGATTTATCAAATTCAAGAAAACTCTTATCAAACAATGAGTGAGTCTTCACAAGATTTTGATGATTGTGATTGCACGGGGCCTTGCTACTATGCAATGAAATCAACAAATATGATATCAATTTCTAGACCTAAGTCAATAAATATTATCACTAAATCAAAAAAAAATTTATTAGATATTATCGATAAGATTCAGGATGAAGATATTAAGAGAGAATATTTATTAAAACTTAAAGAATTAATTTTATCTGAAGAAAAACAAATAGATGTAGATTTTTATAATTTAAAAGATATATTAAAAAGATTTGACAAACCCACACAAGTTACTCTAAGTGACTTGCTAGAAGAAATTTCAATATTCTGAAAAATCAAGTTAAAGAATTACAAAAAGAAAATTTTGAAATTAAGACAGATTTATTATGTTTAAAAGCCTCTAAAGAAACTATAGAACAACCATCAACCTCAAAATCAGAATTAAAAATTGTTGAAGAAACTGAAGAATCATTTATTAATGAATTATCTAGGATTCAATTTCAAAAATGGCATGTTTATATTAGAATCAACATTAGTCATAAATTAGATATTATTACACAAGCCTTAGTAGACACAGGAGCAAATCAAAATTGTATGAGAGAAGGATTAATTCCAACAAAATATTATGAAAAAACAAAAGAAAGATTACATGGAGCTAATGGTCAACAACTAAACATTAATTATAAATTAATTATCTAATGCACATGTATGTATACAAAATTTTTGTATTAAAAATGCTTTTATTCTAGCAAAAGACTTAGATCGAGATGTTATATTAGGTAGCCTCTTTATTACTCAAATTTACCCCTTTACAGTAAACTATAAAGGAATTACAACAAATATTTTAGGTCAAGATGTAACATTTGAATTTGGTAATCCTCCATTAGTAAAAGATATTAATAATTTAAAAAACTTATCCATATCAAAAATAAATCTTATTAATAATAAGAAAAGACAAATTAATTCCTTAAAAGAAGAACTAAAACATGAAAGAATAAAGCAACAATTAGAAACTCCAAAAATTCAAGAAACTATTAAAAATATAGAAAAACGATTTGCACATGATATATGCTTGATAATTCCAAATGCCTTTTGGAATAGAAAACAACACATAGTTTGTTTGCCCTATATCAAGAATTTTGATGAAAAAATATACCAACAAAAACTAGACCCATACAAATGAATAAGGAATTACTTGAGCACTATCATAAAGAATTCAAAGATTTACAAGATAAAATATTAATTAGACCCAGTAAATCTCCATGGAGTTGTTCTGCCTTTAATGTCAATAATGCAGCAGAAAAAGAAAGAGGAGTCCCATGATTATTAATCAATTATAAACCATTAAATAAGGTATTACAATGGATTAGATATCCAATACCTAATAAAAAATATTTAATTAATAGATTATATAATGCTTCAATATTTTCAAAATTTGATATGAAATCAAGATTTTGGCAAGTTCAAATAGATGAATTAGATAGATACAAAACGGCGTTTAATGTTCCTTTTGATCAATATGAATCGAACATTATGCCTTTCGGATTAAAAAATGCACCTTCAGAATTTCAAAACATTATGAATGATATATTTAATCCTTATATACACTTTACAATAGTAGTTATTGATGATGTCTTAGTTTATTTAGAATCAATAGATCAACATTTAAAACATTTAAAAATATTTGAAGAAATTATTAAAAGAAATGGATTAGAAGTTATTTCAAACAAAAATCAGATTTTTAGGTCATGAAATTTATAAAGGAACTATTAAACCAATAGATAGGTCGATAGAATTTGCAAATAATTTTCCTGATGAATTAAGGGACAAAACTCAATTACAAAGATTTTTAATATGTCTAAATTATGTAGCAGATTTTTTCCAAGACCTTGGAAAAATATGTGAACCGTTATATCAAAGACTTAGAAAAAATCATCCCACATGGTCTGAGTCTCATACCCAAATAGTTAGAGAAATTAAATCCAAAATTAAATTCCTTCCTTGCCTTAGTATTTTGGATCCATTAGCCTATCCTATTATAGAAACTGATGCCTCTAATATAGTTTATGGTGGAATATTAAAACAAAAATTAGATAGTAAAGAGAGTCTAGTTAGGTTCCATTCTCGAGTTTGGCTCGGTGCTCAAAAAAATTATTCAACCATCAAAAAAGAAGTTTTATCAATTGTTTTATGCATTACAAAATTTCAAGATGATTTAATTAATAAAAGATTTTTTATCCAAATAGATTCTTCTGCATCAAAATTTATTTTTGAAAAAGATGTAAAAAATTTAGTTTCATAACAGATTTTCGCCAGATGGCAAGCAATACTTTCTTATTTTGACTTTGAAATCAAACATATCAAAGGACATAATAATTCATTACCTAATTTTCTTTCCCGTGAATTCTTACAGGGAAAGAAAAAAGCTGAGTGACGAAAGAAAGAGAGTGATTGATTGAAAGATGGGCACCCCATCAAAAACAATAATTCTTACGAGAAAAAATATCAACCAATTTCCAAAAATCAAAAAATATTTTTACTATTATCCAAAATCGTCATCTTTCCCAAAAGAAAAATAATCATATAAAATTTCTAAAAAAATTTCTTTCAAATGATATTTGGCAAAGAATTCTTTTTGAAACCCATATAAATGATTTTTTTTCTGAATTACATAAATATATTAAAAATCCAACACCAATACAATTAGTCGAAGCCTTACCCCTTTCTTCAAAAGATGTTAATAAAATTATTCTTGAAACTGAAATCCATGCCAAAAAAGTCCTCATGAAATATGAGGAAGAAAATCCACAAGAACCATTTAGTAGTTGGATTTCCAATTTTTTTAACATAAATTTTCAGCATCAACATCTAGAAACAATAACTATATTAATCAATTAGTTGTAGATGAAGAAGCTGCTAACTTAGTAGAAGCTGAAGATTATGAAAAAGATTTATTAAATTCTCAAGTTCCATACAATTCCCAAAACTCTGAAGGTAAAGATTCGGATAATTTTCTATCAGATGATTTTCAAGATTCTCAAGGTGAAGATTATTAAAAGGACAATGACTCAGCACCAACTTTATCAGGTGTTCAATACTTACGGTGGATATCAAGATTTTCAAGATTCTCCTTATCAACAAGATCATTTTGTTGACCAATATCAAGACAAGTTCTCAATAATTCAAGACACGTGTTCAAGGCAACTCATCAATTTATTAACTACTTTATCTTTTATTATGTATTGTAATAATGAAGACGGATTCAAATGGATTTGATCCGCTCTTTTGTAGTATAAATATGTATCACTTAGAATGCAAGAGCAGAATGCGAAAAAAAAGAGAGAAAACAAGAGATCAAAAAGTGAGAGAGCAAAATTTTAGTGTCCTTTGAAAATACTTTGAAAAAAAGTCATCAAGCAATAAACTTTGATACTTGTAAGTTTCCTTCAGTATTTTCATTTCATCATTACCTTTTATATTCATCTCATTTTTATTTTCAATATTTATCAAAACATACACATTTTATTACATCTTCATTCATTTTACTTATTATCACTTGAATTTATATTTTCTTCAATTTTTAATGATCCTGCCTAATATGGTATCAGAGATTGTAGTAAACCCTAATACTTCACAGGAGGGGAGTAATTTACTCCTACTAATTTACTACAATCTCTGATACCAATAGGGCATGATCTTAAAATCTTTAAAAATTTATGTAAAGAAAAAGGAATAGTAAATGTTATTGTAATAATAAATGTGTAAAGTAATGAATAATGTAATAAATGTGCAAAGTATAAACAAAATTAAAGAAATGAAAATATGGAATGATAAACTTACAGGAAGAAATTTGATGAAGAAACGTTTTTATTGCTTGATGGATTTTTACAAAGTGTTTTCAAAGGACACTAAAATTTTGCACTCTCACTTTTTGATCTCTTGTATTCTCTCTTTTTCCGCATTTTGCTCTTGCATTCTAAGTGATACATATTTATACTACAAAAGAGTAGATTTCAAATCCATTTGAATCCGTCTTCATTATTCCAGTACAAAATAAAAGATAAAGTAGTTGATAAATTGATGAGATGTCTTGAATACGTGTCTTGAATTATTGAAAACTTGTCTTGATATTGGCCGACAAAATGATCTTGTTGATAAGGAGAATCTTGAAAATCTTGATATCCACCGAAAGTATTGAACACGTGATAAAGTTGGTGCTCACTCATTGTCCTTTATTGAAATCATAATTTATTATGGAACATTGCATAATAGTCAACTTTGTCTTGATCGCTTGGTGACTTTGTGTTGTCTGAATCTGCTTTTTGAGATGAGGAAGATCCAATGGCCATAATAATTTTGTCCATATCTTGAGGGGTTTGGCATTGAGCCAACTCAGCTAGAAGTTTTGATTTTTGTGTCAAAAATGTTGATTGTTGTTGAGGTTGACATAAATGAGAGTGTTGAGAAATCCATATCTGCACAGCTAGCGGGCTAACATTTTGGATGGAAAAGCTAGGTCACCATTTAATAAAGAATTTTCTTTGTAATTCTTTGAATTTTGGAGGAAGGAGGTGTAGTGATATAAAATTGCCAACTCATTATCCAAGCAATTAAGAAATTGCTGGAAAATGCTAGCAAAGGTTCTTCACTGTTATTGAAATTTTTGGCGAATAATTGATATCCTTCCTAAACCGAAGGTGGTAGAATTTTTTCATTTAAACCGAAAAAATTGAACCATTGTTGAAACCATTTTGGAAAAGTCTTTGGACAAGTTTTGTCAAATATAAAGAACCAAGAATGTGTTGTATGTGATAAACAGAAAGTATAAAACCAGGCTTTCTAATAGTCTTCATATGAAAATTCTTGAGGAATAAAGGTTTGAGAAAATGAGCGTTTTTTATAAATTCCAATACGCCAATCTTATGGTCTCAAGACTTTTTTGATTTTGCATTTTGAAAAACCAATTTTATTTGGATCATTTTTATCTGGATTATAGGTAATTTCAATTGAATCAGTATCAACTAAAATAAATTCATAAAAGGTTCTTGTTTCTAATAGATCATCAGGAATAAAATAAAAATCTGGAAGGAAAATTTTTGATAAAGTTTCTTGAAAAGTTTGTCCTCAGAATTCGGATTCAATAATACAAATTAATTGGGTTGTTTCTTTTTCAATGTGTTGAAAGGTCGGATCAATGCTAATAGGTTTTGACGGAGAAGGTGAATAAGATGTTGGTATTGTAAGTGCTTGTTGGTAATTTTTTGGTGGTGATAAAGAAACATATTCTTCATCTAGAAGAGTGAATTGATTTGGTTCAATAATAATGGTTTTCTGTTTATTGAGTTTTGAAGACTTTGATTGTGGGGTAATAGGTTGTTAAGGTGGTAGCATCGCATACGATGCTTTTGATTTTGGATTATTTTGGGGTTTGATGGGAGTGCCCATCTTTTCCTCACTTTCTCTCAAAAAATTCTCTTCCTAAAAGTTATTATGAGAGAGTCTATTAGAGTAAAAATAATTTGACTCTTGCATTTCATTGAAAACATGATTTTGAAAAGTTTAAAACACGTTTTTGTAATGCAAGCATCCAAAATTTTTCTAGTATCGAGCCATTCTCTTGTAGGAACAATTTCTAGACTCTCTACCTTAGTAATAGCATTTAACCTAGATGTTGAAATATTTTTTAAATTACTAATGGCGGATTAACAAATTCAAATGTTACATCTTGTCCTAAAATATTTGTTGTAATTCCTTTATTGTTTACTATAAAGAGGTAAATTTGAGTAATAAAGAGGGTACCTAATATAACATCTTGATCTAAGTCTTTTGCTAGAATAAAAGAATTTTTAATACCAAAATTTTTTTGTACACACATGTGCATTAGATAATTTATAATTAATGTTTAGTTGTTGACCATTAACTCCATGTAATCTTTCTTTTATTTTTTCATAATATTTTGTTGGAATTAATACTTCTCTCATACAATTTTGATCTGCTCCTCTGTCTACTAAGGCTTGTGTAATAATATTTTATTCATGATTAATGTTGATTCTAATGTAAATATGCCATTTTTGAAATTGAATCCTAGATATTTCATTAATGAATGATTCTTCAATTTCTTCAACAATTTTTAATTCTGATTTTGAGGTTGTTGGTTGTTCTATAGTTTCTTTAGAGGCTTTTAAACATAATAAATCTGTCTTAATTTCAAAATTATCTTTTTGTAATTCTTTAACTTGATTTTTCAGAATATTGATTTCTTCTTGCAAGTCACTTAAAGTAACTTGTGTGGGTTTGTCAAATCTTTTAAATTATAAAAATCTACATCTTTTTATTTTTCTTCAGATAAAATTAAGTCCTTAAGTTTTAATAAATATTCTCTCTTAATATCTTCATCCTAGGGCTGCAAAAAAAAAAAGAGGAAACCGAACAACCGAGAAACCGGTCCGAAACCGTCCGAAAAACCGATTAACTGGTTTCGGTTTCAAAAAATTGCTAAACCGGTTTTTCAGTTCGGTTTTCGGTTTATATTATTTATATAACTGGTTAACCGAAACCGGTTTAATAAACCGGTTTTCCTAATATAATAATATTATTTTAATTTTTAAAAATCTTTTATTATTTTTATTCTTTATTAGTTTGAAACTTTGAATCCCTAACTTCACAGTTTACACATTACACTCATACTCATCTTCTTCTTCATTAGCCGCCGCTGCCCTCTCATCTCAAAGACTCAAACTCATCTTCTTCTTCATTACATTTACAGATTTACTCGTCTCTCCTCCAGTCCTCCTCCCGTCCTCTCCTCTCAAACTCGCTTGTTTTCTCTATCTTCTTCTTTATGCACGCGCCATGGTGTAACCTTAGCAGCCGGGGAAGTTGTTTTGGCTTTACAGCAACCTTATGCTCTTTCCACAGGTTGGTATTCATTCCTTCCTCTTGAACCTTATTTTAGCTGAATGGAAATGCATTTCGAGCATATATTATCATTTAGAATATAAATTATACATACCCAATTGGAGAGGCTTTGATTTGGGGCCCCAAGGTTGAAAGATTGGTGCGTGTAATGCACTAGTTGAAGTAGCATGTGGAAAGGAAATGGAGTTGCATTTAAGCTACTGGCTTTTGTAATAAACAGAGAAGACTAATAGTTTGTCAGGGGTTAGGAGCAAGAGAACGTGCAGTATTTGAAGGGCACATAGATCTGGATCCACTCAAAATACACAGTAGTGGTAGCTGCAGCAATTGATGGTTCTTCAGCTGTAGTTCTGCTACCATCTGCAACTTGGTAGCCTCGAGAGGAGGTGGTGGTTTCGCTATTATAGTAAATTTAGAATATGTATAATTTATATTTGTCTTGCAGTTATTGGTAGTAGGATCATATATTTGCATTAAGTTAGATATTAAGAATATTTATAAGAAATCTTATGAAACTGCGTAAAAAGAGAAGTCTGAATTCTTTGCTTATTTTTTTTTATAATGTCATGGACCTCATGTTCAAGAAGACAAATTGAACTCAACTGAACTGCAACATATATTATCATTGAGTTTTTCTAAACTTTGAATCAATTGTGCAGCCAAAATTTGGTGGGAAAATAATAGACATTGTCTCTGGAGATATTGGAAGTTTGGAACACCTGAACAGCAAGCTGCATCTTTAAACGCAGTCAGGGACACCATCCTTGGGATCTTTCTTATTGTTGTTGTTGGGTATGATAATTTCTTGCTTACTCTTGATATATGAAATATCAGTAAAAGATTTACTTGTCTATTTGCTTCCTAATCTGCTATTTGTTTAAACAATTCTTAATTAATTTTATGTCTCCCGTACAAATACTTTTAGGTGTCAAATATCATGTCTCCAACAATAAAATATCATATTTACCTTAAGGAAATTCATACTAAATGAGTTTGAATTAGCAGCTTTAATATTGTTACTAAAATGAGACTCAGTTGGCTTGAAGCTTAGTATGCAATGTGATTAAAACATATTAGCTAAGAGACTAGAAAAATGCAAAGAGAGAGCACGAAAGATAAAACAAGAGACAGTATCTCTTATCCTTCTTCATTCTTTCCTCAAAGGAGTTTGTGATGTTACATGCTGGTTAATTAGGCCAATTATTTTTTCATGAGAGATTGAAGGTTTCTTTTATTTGGCAATATATAATGTCCAATTATTTTTTTATGTCCTCAACTTTTAATAATTTTATTTGGAAATCTTATTTCCAAAATAAAATTAAAATTATTATCGGGTTTTAATGACAATTAAGGCGGAGCTAGATAGAATTTCTTTTTTGAAAAATGCAATATTAGCACTTTGATCTTATTACATTTCTTTCCGATGAGTATCATTTGTAATAGGAGTAATCCACCATGTATAATTCAAACTTATAATATTTAATATGGATTACAACTATTTGACTAGACTGTTGAGGGTGATTGAACTCAAGAAATAACAATGGCTTCTGTGAAATGTGTTGATTATCAGGGGTATGTTGTTTATGTCTTTCATTAGCTGGTGGCCTATCATCTTTTGTGACTCTAGTTCAACTCGACTTCAACAATTTTAAATTTTGTTGATGAGCATTTATCAAGTTTAGTAGGCGATGGTCAAGCTTGTGTGTTTGCTCTTAATTTTTAGTGCAGCGTGGGTTGGATGAGAGCGGCAGTGCCCAGATGCATAGGCGGATGTTAGCACTTGCATATCCTGTATTTGAATGAAATTGTCTTTGTTTTGCTCTCTTTTTTTAAAGGGAATATTATAAGTTATAAGTTAATAAGGAATAAAATTAGTTTGGTAAAATTAAGTCACCTCGCTGGCTACCTATAGGGCTATAACAATAAAAGTTAAATGGGTTGAGTACAAATTAGTTAATAACTTTAAGATACCATAAACAAGAATCCTATGGAATCATTCTCTTTATTTAGAAAATATTAAAGCTGATATCATATTATTTATGTGTTTATTTTATTTTTCTGCAGTGACATTTGCTGAAAAAAAATGCATTCTCTTTATTTAGAAAATATTAAAGCTGATTTTATTCCTCTTGTAGGTGATTCCGTGATTGCACTTGGCCAATTGAAGAATGCTTAAGCCTTAAAGTTGAGGGGAGATGCCTGCTTACAACTTTCACTTGTTATTTCTTAATCACTTTTGTACTTGACCATTAAAATTTAAAGGAACAGTTTGTATTTTATGATAATGTAATTGGTGATTATTAGTTATTATGTTTAGATGAGAAGAATTCAGTAGCATTAATTGGTGATTAATTGGTTAAATTGTTGTGGATCTTTTGGTTTTTTGGTTTCTTGAAATTGTCATCCAAAAATAGGAATTTTTTTATCATAACTGTTGGAAATTAAATAGAATAACATATATTCTAACATAATCCCAAGATCATAGTCACCATTGCAATCACATTTGTATATAAATGAACTACAATGAATTTACACAGCATAAATACCTCTTTTTCTTATCTCTGAAGCAACAAAGTTAATTTGGAAGAAAATCACGAAGAATGTTTCTGTTTTCCAAATTCTAGAGAGAGAGAGCGTATTTTCCTTTTGAATATTTTAGAGTGACAGTGAGTGTGTAACCTTTCTAAAAGGAAAAGGTTTTCCTTTTATATGACAGCAGTTAGAGAGAAACTGCATTTGGCAGTTTCATCTCACCCACGTCGCTTGGGGTAACCCATCATGGGTGTACCCCTTATCCAATATCTCCCACTCACACATGATGGGACTATCTCTCTCTATGCTTCTTTAAGGTTCATACTTTAGTAAATATGCCGTGTGACCATGCATACTTCGAGAGCACGTTAGTTATATATCTGTTAGGAATATATAACTTCGAATTGTGAAACTCAGGTTGTATGTTGTATGCAATACCCTAGATTACTTATCACATTTTTCTAACAATCTCATTTACAAAAAAATATCCGTTGTATTCATAATTATGTTCTATCTTTACATAAAAGTAAAACATAATTGGTCGACCAATGAATACACGTGATTATAATGTGATAATCCAAAATCGTAATCTTCCTCTTTTCTCGATTCCTGCAACTTTAATTTAACTTGCTTTTCTAGAAATGTCCCAGCAGATTGAATTTATCTTAATCCTTTGGTAACACTCTAAGATAGCAATCATTAAATGAAGTTTTCAAGAAACAGAATAGAGTAATAAGGGTATTATTTGAGATTTTATTCTTAAAAAAAACTCAGGGTCTCACACAATGTTAAAGTTGAGATTTTGACTTTCATTACCCCTTTGGTCAATGTTTTGCACATGTGGTATGAATCACACGCTAAAGCATTTCCTCCTTTCCCATGGAGTGCATGTCTCTTTTCTTGTAAATCTGTACAGATTTTAGTTCAGACATGCCTAATGTCTAACTTGAGTTCACTTTACATACTTTTAATTCATCAGAACTCTAATCTGGCAATTAGACAGATAAAGTGATCATTTATCACTTGTGGTCATATTTCATTATGACATTATTTTAATTCTCGTTTTAGGCGACGTCAAACATTTTAAGCTTGGCTCTCTATTATCACCTAGATAATAAGCTTAAAATCGTCTCATCTCCATTCCTACGAAGTAATGGAAGCGATTGCCTGTGTGAGAAGGCCAATCTTTTAACTGTCCGACATGCTTTTCAAAATAGACATATATAATATTTACATAACTAATATGTATATATATGCTCCTTCATGTATGTTCTATAATAATCGAAATTGAGCATTGACAATATTGTTATTTAATATTGATAAGACAAATGTGAACAATTTTGGGAAATCTCAAAGTATGAGTACATTCAACACCTACGTAAGCCTAGAGATCTAACATGTCTATTGAAAGTATCTCTCGGTATAGGCTTTGTGAATGGATCCGCAACCATGTCATGCGTAGATATGTACTTCATGTTCACCTCCTTTTGTGCCACCAAGTCTCGCACAAAATTATATTTGATATCTATGTGTTTTGTTTTACCATGATATTTGGGTTCCTTAGTGTATGCTATTGCTGCTTGACTATCACAGTTTATTCTTACTGGTTCAATAGCAACATTAATTATTCCCAGATGATTCATGAACCGTCTCAACCAAACGGCTTCTTGCACTTGCACTGAAAATGCTACAAACTCAGCCTCCATTGTAGATAAGGCTATGCATGATTGTTTTTTACTGCTCCAAGATATGACCCCGCCATTTAGTAAGAAAACATATCCGGAAGTAGATTTCCTCTCATCTAAATCTCCTCCCCAATCAGCATCGGTGTAGCCTCTCAAGTGTAAATCATTTCCTTGATAACATAATGAGTAATCATCTGTCCCTTTTAGATATCTTAAGATTCTCTTCACTGCTTTCCAATGTGCTTGTCCTGGCCTGGACCGGTATCTACTTACCAACCCAACGGCATAACGATGTCACTCTAGTGCACATCATGGCGTACATGAGACTTCCAACAGCACTTGTATAAGGAACATTCTTCATTTGTTCCTTTTCTTGTGGAGTCTTCGGACACATTTTACGACTTAAAGTCTCGCCTTTTGCGATAGGGTTGTCTATGGGTTTACAATCTTGCATATGAAATCGTTCAAGAATTTTCTTAATGTATGATTCTTGTGAAAAAGATACTAATTTTCTTGAGCGATCTCTTGAAATCTTGACTCCAAGTATATATGCAGCTTCACCTATATCTTTCATCTCAAAATGAGATGATAACCATCCTTTGATTTCATTGACAAATCCCTTATCATTTCCAGCTATAAGTATATCATCAACATATAATGATAATATAACAAATTTGTTATTGGATCTCTTTGTATATACACAATGATCTTCATTTATCATTTTGAAATCATACGACATTATCGCATTATGAAATCGAATATACCACTGTCTTGAGGACTGCTTGAGGCCATAATTGACTTTTAAAGTCTACACACTTTGTGTTCTTGACCTTCTCTAATAAAACCTATTGGTTGATCCATATAGATTTCTTCTTGTAATTCTCCATTGAGAAAAGCAGTCTTTACATCCATTTGATGCAATTCAAGATCCATGCTAGCAACTATAGCTAAAATAAGTCGAATTGAGGTAAACCGTACAACAGGTGAAAAAGTTTCTTCATAATCTATTCCTTCTTGTTGTGTATACCCCTTCGCGACTAAGCGAGCTTTGTATCTTTCAATACTGCCATCAGCTTTACGCTTGATTTTGAGAACCCATTTGTTCCCAATAGCTTTGCGTCCTTTCGGTAAATCAACCAATTCCCATACTTGGTTTGATTTCATAGACTCCAATTCTTCTTCCATTGCTTTCATCCATTTTTCCTTAGAAGGACAATTGAGAGCCTCATTTACATTCCTTGGCTCTTCGTCATCTTGTGGAGTAACTAGAAAAATTTCCCCCTCAATCTCAATTCGTCGACGTGGAACTTGTTTCCTGTTTGATCGACGTATTGGAGATTGATTGGTGTTACTCCCACTTGGACCAGCTATCATAGTTGGATCACCAGTAGGGAATGATGGAGGATCTGAAACTGATTCATCAACTTCCATATTGCTCCCACTGGGATGTAGTATAACCAACTGATTGTCAGCAACAGAATTGCCTTGGTCTTGTGTTTCATATAGAAACAAGTCTTTACCTATTTCGCCCTTCTTAGGAAAATCGGTTTCTAAGAATGTGACATCTCGTGATTCAAACTCAGTGATGCTACCACTTTCTTGTTCTCCTATGAAGACATATCCCTTTGAATGTTCTGAATATCTTATAAAGATACATTTCTTCCCCCTTGGACCTAATTTTCCATATTTATGGGAAGGATCATGAACATAGGCAGCACATCCCCATGGCTTTAGGAGACTCAAATCGGGTTTTCGATTTGTCCATAACTCATATGGTGTAGTAGTAATAGATTTGGATGATACTCGATTGAGGATATATGTGGCAGTCAATAAGGCATCACCCCAAAAGGTGATGGGCAAGTTTGCTTGTGCCATCATAGACCTCACCATCTCAAGTAGGGTTCTGTTTCTTCGTTCTGCAACACCATTTTGTTGCGGAGTTCTGGGAATAGTTAATTGACGTTCTATTCCCATTTCATCACAAAAATTTCTAAACTGATCAGATAAATATTCACGTCCTCGATCGGTTCGTAGAACTTTTATCTTAATTTTTATCTAATTGATTCTCAACTAAGTTTTTAAACTTTTGAAAGCATTCTAAAGCTTCTGATTTTTGAGAAATCAAGAAAACATAACCATATCGAGTGAAATCATCTATAAATGTGATGAAATAAACAGCCCCATGTCTAGCCCTCACATTCATTGGACCACATATGTCAGAATGAATTAGTTGCAATGGAACTTCAGCTCTTATCGCTTTTCCAAATGGTTTTCTTGCTGTTTTTCCAGCTAGGCAATGTTCACAAGTAGTCAAGTCTACTTTTGTTAAGGATCCTAACAAGCCTTCTCTTGCTAGTATATTCATTCGTTGTTGGCCAATATGGCCAAGCCTTGCATGCCATACATTCACATCATCATTATTAGAAGATGTAATAAAGGAAAAACAAACATTACTATTATTATAAGCAACATCAAGTACTATAAAACCATCGGAAAAATAACCACAACCATAGTATGTTGTGTCCAAAAATAAATGGACACCCGTACTGGAAAAATTTAAATTAAAACCAAGTTTAACAAGTTCTAACACGGAAATCAAATTTCGACGAATATCGGGTGCATATAACACGTCATGTAGGTATAGGATTCGACCTCCACGCATGATCAATTTGCATGTGCCGATCCCTTTAACTTCCACTTTTGAATTGTTACCTACATATATCCATTTTGTTTCCCGTGGTATTCGTCGAAATTCCACAAAAGCACTCCTGTCTTTCGCTATGTGGTCTGTTGCTGCTGAATCTACAGTCCACAAAGGATGAGACTCAGTTAGAAAAACAGAACTGGAAACATTTATATAACTTACTTGTGCAAACAAGTAATTTACCTTCTTCGGCTCGCTACAATCGCGAGCAAAATGTCCCTTTTTACCACAATTATAGCATTTCACCTTTGCCATATTCCTCTTCCTGACAGGATGTTTTCCTTTTCCGTGTTTGAAGAACTTTCTCTTCTTCCCTTGAGCCTTTTCAGTATTGCCTTTTCTTTGGGATCCACCTTGGAATTTACGTTTAAATCCCTTCCCACCATGTGAACTGGAACCAACCATTTACACATCGGTATTTGCCTTATTCGCATTAAGGCGATCTTCTTCCAGTTCCAAATGGCGTATGGCATCTTCTAAATTTCTGATGCCCTCATTGTGGGTAAGGTGTATTTTCATATGTTCCCAATTTTGAGGCAATGATCTTATGACAGCTTGAACCTGTTGTTCATCTGTTAGGACATGACCTGCATCTCTTAACTCACTTATCATGTTTGACAAATGCCGTAAATGTACTCTCATAGTATGTTCAGACTTTTTCTTATATGTGTCAAACTTGATAGTGAGTGACCGGAGTTTGGTAATGGACGTACCGCCAAACTTTGTAGCAAGTGCGGACCACATGTCCTTTGCTAATTCATAATCCCGGTACTTCTTCATGAGATCATTGTCCATGCTGCTCAGCAAAGTAATGCGAGCAGTGGAATTCTTCTTCTTCCATATGTCATAAGCGGCATGGTCTCGTCTATGTTGAGCCGTGACTCCCTCTTCAGGCTCTTCCATGGTTGTAGTAAGAGCTTCAAGAACCTCTTGTTCTTCCAAAACATATTGGATTTTCATGCTCCATATCTCATAATTGTCGCCGTTAAATTTTTCTCCTTTGTTAAGTTCGGCGACAATGTTCTTAGATGCGATGCCATTTCTAAACAAAATTACACGTTGGATAATGCATGTTATTCAATGCTCGGAACATACATGTTCATTTAATTAATTATACCAATAATAATTGTATATTAGATTTGGAATCAAAAGTTAACAATGTCAACAATCATCATCCAAAATTTCCAATTTTCAATTATCATAGATATAATTAATTGCAATTCTAAAAAATATTTTTAGACACAATTATATAAATATAAATCAACATCAATTCACATAAAATTTTAAATTTTAATAAACAAAATTAATTTCATTATGTAAATAGAATTCAACTTGTAATAAAATTAAAACAAACAAATTCCAAAACAACAACAAGAAAAAAAATTAAGTGTACAGCCACATTCCTAAAACTGGGAAGGATCTGATAATCCTTATCCTAAGGTCTTTATCTAACTTGTAATTAACCCTAGGTAGGGGAACTCCCAGTTTCTTGTGATGTCCTTTACGAGTGGAGACTCCTATAGATGCCCCAGCTGTCCTTTTTGCACCCCAATCTATGTACTCCTTGATATAGTTGTTGACCAAACGTCTATAATTTTTATTGTCATCTTTAAAGTTATGAACTTTCAGCTTGGTCCAAACCATATCAAGGAGACCAACGAGATTAGGGTAACCAAGAGTCTCTCTTAGAACTTGGAATTTCGATTCATCTTCCTTTAATCCCCCTATCCAGACAATTTCCTGAATCTTTTCATTCACATGAATGAAATGATTTACGAGTTGCACCAACTCATCCTCTGTGTCTCTTAAAATGAATGTGTGAGTTTGTAGAGTTCTAATCATGTTCATAACCCTTTCCCTTTGAGCGGGTGTTCTAGCAACCATTGCACGTCTATAACGTAACATTTTTCTGTAACAAATACAAAAAAACTATTTATTTATCAAATAAAGGTTGACTATATTTGATAAATAATACACGTGTTTATGGTTCAATAACAAAATTAGACTCATAACAATACACCAAGTATGCATTTTTATTCTTTACAGCAAAAGAATAAAAATTTACAATACTTCATGCGCCCCTCTGCTGGCGAAGCATCCACGCGCCCCCACGCGCCACCCGAGCGGCAACGTGCCGCGGGATACCCAGCATAGGGAGGACTCTGCGTCGGCGCTCACTGCCACGCGCACACGCGTCACACGGTGTCTGGGTCGGGTCAACCCGTTCCACACTAAACCGGGTCTATCACATATTCACGGGTCGGGTTTGTAGAGTTAATTCGACCCGTTGACTTTTCGGATCGGGTCTTTGACTGGGTTTGACTGACCCGTTGACTTTTCGGATCGGGTGTTGGCTGACCCGTTTGACTTTGCGGGTCGGGTGTTGATCGGGTTTGACTAACCCTTTTGACTTTACGGGTCGGGTTTGACTCATTACCGGGTTTGACTGACCCGTTTGGTCATATGGGTCGGGTCCACGGGTCAACTTGACCCATTTATTTATATGGATTATGGGTTGGGCCGGATAGGAATATAATGGGTTTGTGAATATGGTTAACACCAAAACAAAACTAGCCCAATGGTTAGAGTATTGGGCTTTCCACCATGGAGACTTGGGTTCAAGTCTTACCACCCACGCCTATTTCAATTTTTTTCAAAAAAACTAACAGGATAAAAACGACATGTCATTCATAAGGGTGGATCAAAAATGACGTGTCGGTTTGTGTCTTCAACCTCCTCGTCCGGTCGCAGAATCGGGTACCCACCCGGAAATCAACCCAATCAAAACCCGAAACTTCAAAAGGGCATATCTAAGTCATTTTAACTCCATTTTTTATGATTCAAAAACCATTTTCTTCATAATTTCATAAGGAATTTAATGGACTAAGAATCATTACCAAAAAAATAACTTTTTACGTACAAAGTTTGAAAAAATCAGAACTGCATTTGACAAACCAATAACATGCTTCAACATTACAGTATGAATTTCAAACAATATGAACCATGGCTCTGATACCAATGTTGGAAATTAAATAGAATAACATATATCCTAACATAATCCCAAGATCATAGTCACCATTGCAATCACATTTGTATATAAATGAACTACAATGAATTTACACAAAGATAAATACCTCATTTCCTTATCTCAAGCAACAAAGTTAATCGGAAGAAAACCACGAAGAATGTTTCTGTTTTCCAAATTCTAGAGAGAGAGAGCGTATTTTCCTTTTGAATATTTTAGAGTGACAGTGAGTGTGTAACCTTTCTAAAAGGAAAAGGTTTTCCTTTTATATAAGCGTGATTAGAGAAAGCCGCATTTGGCGCTTCATCTCACCCACGTCGCTTGGGGTAACCCATCATGGGTGTACCCCTTATCCAATAATAACATATAAAAAAAAAGACAAAAAAAAAATTATTAATAAAACCGGTTTACAAACCGGTTAACCGGATTGCAAACCGAAAATTTGGTTCGGTTTGCAAACTGGTTAATGCAAAAAACCGGACTGGTTTCGGTTTGCCATATGGCTTGAACTGAAAAATCGGTTCGATTACAAAATGCATGAATCCGGTTCGGTTAATCGGATTTTTGCAGCCCTACTTCATCCTAAATCTTATCAATAATATCTAATAAAAATTCTTTTGATTTAGTGATAACATTTTTTTACTTAGGCTTAGAAGTTGATATCATATTTATTGATTTCATTGCACAGTAGCAAGGCCCCATGCAGTCACAATCATCAGAATCTTGTGAAGACTCACTTATTGTTTCAGAAGAGTTTTCTTGAATTTGATAAATCATATCTTCATTATATATATTATAACTAGATTCTTCTTTAGAGTCTGTTTGATTTAATAATTGTTGTTTTAATTCTAAATCTATTTCTAATTTTTTCAATTTGATTTTTCATAGGACACTTAGTTGTATAATGACCTTGTTGTTTACATTTCCAACATGTGATAGGTTTTTTAGATATTTTCTTATTAGAAGATTTTTTCATTTTATAAGGCTTATAGTAAGATTTTTACTCATATTTATAATAAGGTTTTCTATATTGTTTTGTTTTTTATCTTTTTTATACTTAACAAAGGGAGGTAATATTTTTTCATAACCATATTGACTACAAAATCCACTTAATTCTGTCTTCTTATGTTTCAATTCATTTTTTAATTTAGTTTTTAATTTTAAATCAGTGCAAATTATTAAAGTTTCATTGTTAATAAAACTAATTAAATCTCCATATGTTAATTCTTCATAAGGTACATTTCCATCATATTTTCTATATAATGCATTTTTAACAGTTTGACTAAATAATCTAGGTAGAACGTGTAGGAACCTTTCTTTCCAATAGGGTTTCCTACGGTCTGTTCTTATGAATGCTTTTTGTAAAAACATATCCTGATACCATCTAAAATCTACCATGGTTGGACATCTTAAATTTGATAATATTTCTTATGATTTTTTCTAAAAGCTTGTTGGGTCTCCTACAAAGTTTTTGGTTATTGCATAAATTAATGTAGCTACAGCGTCTCCTTCTTCTTGTTCATATTCCATTTGACTAGTACCTTCTGTTTTGACTTTTCTAATCTTTTTTTGTTGCGTGTAATATATGATATTTATGTGATTCTAGTAAATCATTATCCCTCCAATTCTTAAAGCATTCCCGTAAATCTTGAGACTACTATTTTTGCTATTTGATGATCAGTGTTGTCATGAGATTTATAAGCTAATGCTGACACAGTCATTTCTTGTAAAAATTTTAATATTTGGTGTTCAGCTATTCCATTTATATTCCATTCATCTATTCCTGTTCCATTATAGGAAGATCTTGCCATTTGTGTAACATCTTCAAATTGCATATCTATTAAGGAAGGTCTTGGGTAATAGTTTCGAGTTTTAGGATATTTCATATTATTTCTCATTTTATTAATAGATAAGTTTTGAAAATTTTGATTTAATTCTTCTATAGGGTCAGATTCTGTAAGAACATTAATATTTGATTTAGAGGGTGATAATTCACTATGTTTTTTGCTAATAGTTTTTAAAATAGTGTTGTGATTATTAAATTTCACAATTTCTTCTTTTGGTATATGAAAGGGTTCAAAAAATGGTTTAATATATTTTTGTGAATAAAGGGGTGTTGAACTCTCTATTTCTACTGTCTCCTTCCCGGGGGTTTTTGAAAATTTTGTTATTATGTGTGTAGTTTTTGAATAGTTATGTAAGTGTTGATCTGTTAGAGTAGGTGCCCTAGAACCAATCAATTATTGTAGAATTGACTCTCTGAAATAATGTTTATTAATCAATAAAAGGACAATTTTCTTTTATATCATGTAAATCATAATTGTGTGTATTGATATATGTCCTTAAGATGGTGAAATCGTGACGAGGGTATCAAGTCTTTCAAATCTTAATAATGAGAACCCTATAATCACATATGCTGTCCATTCTAGAAATGTCCGTAGCCCCAGTATTATTCTGACCAAGGACACAGATAATACGGTAAGGCTATCATAGTGTTGAACGACCCTGTCGAAAGACAGTGATTGATCTCACTTGTCAAGGTTGTTTGCTGACAACTTGGTGTAACACATGGGTGCTTGCTGTAGGCAAGTTCACTGGACAGACCTACCAGAGGATTCCATATAGATGATAACCCTAGTGTTTATGGAATAAATCCTCTAACGAATGGTGGTGCATGTGATCCTTAGACTTGAGATCACCGGAACGCCTTGTGCACCGATTGGTGTAGTTTGATACTAGCCCAATGTAGTTCTATTTAGAGCTATCAATACGGTAGTAATTGGTTGCATTGAGAAGTGTATCATGACTATGGTGGATCAACAAATGATTCATCACTCTCGGATACGGGAGAGTTTATCTCACAGAGCAATTTAGTGAATGGCAATGACACTAAAGTTGTGGCCACAATGGGATTGAGTTGTTGCTCAATCTAATTTATTATTCCAATCATTGGTCCAGTAACTGAATACAAAGATATTGAAGATAACCGAGGTTGACACTATTTATGTACCTCAGCAATGATGAAAGGATCGGTTTGCATGGTAACCATATCGTTGATAGGCAAGCTGTTTCTCTGAATCTGAATCTATCGGGTGGCCATGATGCCTTGCTAGAGGCCAATCTTGGTCTGTGTTTAGTGAGACGATTGATTGGTGTCAATCGCAAGACTACTCACTACCGATATGACAAGGAGCCTTCGGGTCACACACATAGAAGACAGATTAAGGATGAATTGGTGAGAAAGGGTATTTTCGTCATTTGGGATGAAAGGGTATTTTCGTCATTTATGATGGAAAAGATATTTTTCGTCTTTTGAAATCAAAGGGTATTTTGGTAATCTCATAGTGCAATTAAATTTGTTGAGGTCGTTGCCTATATTTAATTTAATATGGAAATTAAAATTAGTGAGATTATGTATTTAAATATATTTTTATATTTAAATATGATATATATATATATATATATATATATATATATATATATATATATATATATTTATTTATTTATTTATTTATTTATATATTATTTAATATTAATATTTGATGGTATTAATATTAGTGAAGATAATATATATGAAATTCATATTTGAATTTAAATATATATTCAATATTAATATTTGATAATAAAGATAATATATGAATATGAAAATCATACTTGAATTTGAATAAGATGTCATGTGGATTATTACCTGGTTTGGTAATGAGGATTTACTATTCTAGTCATGGAATAAATTTATTCCTAACTAGATTAGGGTTTTAATTTTTGTTGTATATAAAAAGGCAACTTAAAATTAAAATAAAATAAGAGAACACATTAATTAAATCCAAGCCACTCACCTCGGTCTCTCTCTCACATTTTTCACTTGGTGGAGAAGACAATTTTTCTTGAAGAAAAATTATGCATCCTTTTTGCTTTTGTGTCTTGCTAGCACTTGAGACCGCAAGTCGTCTCCATACTATCTTCGTGTGGATATCGAGAGTTCACTCTTATCTTAGAGTGGGAGCAATTCGTATCAATTGAAGGAGCTTCCAAACGCTAGTATGAAATCTGGAAATTTTATATTCAATATCATTTCATATGTAAATAACGTAAATCGGGTATAAGGTTCTTGGGGATTTTATTTTTGTTTTCCGCTGCGTAGACCCTATCAACGACTAACAATGGTATCAGAGCCTTCCTTATACCTTTTACGTTGTTATTCGACGTTTGGTTAAATTGATTTCGATATGTATCGATTATGTTATTGCATGATGTGTAAAAACTGATTTCTTTTGTGTTAAAAATCTGCTGCGGTTGATGTGTTGCTAATCTTTTTTTTTTTTTTTTTTTTTTTGCATCTGTTTTTGGGGGATTGAAATCAAATAAAACTTGATTCCGTTCAGAGGAGGATGCTACCTTGTAGGGTGGCATGTTGCTGCAGTGTGTTGTCGTGCACGGCAGCAATAAGAAGCAGAGTTTGCACGCGCTGCTTCACAGATTGCGTGCAACTGTTGCGCTACTACATGGGGAGGAGTGCTGGCCACATGCTCCAGCATGTGGCCTTGGGCTGTGCCGCCACAAACGGCACAACAGCAGCCTTGTGCGACTACACCAGGGCTACTGCCACATGTAGCAGTGGCGCATGCGAATGCGCCGCTACTATCCTCTTGATTGGCTGCTGTTTTGGGCTGCCCCATGGTGGTCAAGTGCTCCCAGCACTTGGTTTTTTAGCCAAGGGCCTGATCTAGTGTGCGTTAAAACGTGCACCGAATCTGAATTTTTTAGGCAGCCCATGTAAAGATGCAATGGGCTGAATTTTGGGTCGTGATCACATTGTTGTGTGATATTTTTAATCCATAATTTTCTTAAAAAAAAATGTTGTTGCATGTTAGAAACATTCTGGAGGCCCAATTGAGTGAGGCCCGATAACAAGGGACTAAAATAAAATTTTTTAAACTTGTTGGACTTAAATGCAACACTGCCAAAATTCAAGGGGTAACTCTAATTGACCAACCTAATCAAAATTAAATTTTGATTGTTTATGCATGATTCTTGTTTGTGAATATGCATGGTACTTGGTGCATAAGCCTACGAACCTAGTTTAATTATTTTGGGTTATGTAATTTAAAATAGGGTCTACGTGCCTTGCCTTTCTCTAAACCTCCAATGTAACTTCTTTCTCTCATCTCACTCCCCTCAGATGTAACTCGAGGTTTCTTTTCAATAATGTAAAATGTAATTTTAATTTTGAAAGTTGTGTAATGTTTGAGAAGAAGAAGCGATGGAAGGGAAGGAGGCGAAATCACTTGAAGAATCCATTTCCTTTTAAGCTTGGGTTGACCTACCGATTCCTCTTGACTTGAGGAAATCAGTTTTTGTTAAGGCTATGCACCAACACATTTATTTCACGCTTAGTATGCATGCTAAGGGTGTATGTTATAACTATAACATGCTAAGAAATATAAAATTGGTGAGACATAAAATAAAAACCCCTCAACTAAAGTATATTAAGTCAAAATTGAAATGTCTTTTATCACCGTGAGTTTAATCAAACCACTATTCATTGGAACTTTGTTCGCTAAAGCAAAGGGTACACTTCTACCAATGGGAGGTTGAATATCATTAGAGTTTTCCTTAATAGTGATGAGTTGACTTAAAATGATGAGTTTTGCTTGTTCACCAAAGCAAAGGTTGATAAGCTCGTCATAGGCATAGTACAGAAGTACACTTGTTGTGTGTACGTGACGACACGTAGTGTCCACTCTCCTGATACTAAGAATCACACTTGAGGACAATGGCTTCGGTCATTGTATTTTGTGATTGGTTTGTTGGCTTACTTCGCATTTAAGATTGGTAGTAGGAGCTATCAACTGATGTGGATTAAGTTTATTGGCCTATCTAATCAACCCATTTTGGCTTATTCGCCAAAGCGAAGGTTTGAAATGGGCTAGATAGGATCTCAGCCCCCTAAGAAATCCAACGGGCTTTCCTGAGTTAATAGTGAAGGCTATTGGCTTGAGGAAAATAGTGGGGGCAATTATTTAATAAAAGGCCTTATTAAATAATAATAATAAACATTGTAATAATGCTTACTTATTCTGCACTTGTAGATTCACTTAAAAATTGAGCAATATGATCCCATCATCACTACGACAAATCATTGAACTGGGAGACAAATGGAATGGTGAGAATTTTGTCGATTGGTATAGAAGTATAAACAATATACTTCAGTCAAGTGATAGATTATACACCATTGAGCAGACTTTGTCACTAGAGCCTGCTGATAGTTCTATCCATCAGACTGGGTATGTATATATGAAGCATACACATGATGCAAAAGCAAAAATGACAAGATACATTGTGCTTGCATCAATGACACCATTACTACGACAATAGTGCCAGAATATGGACTTAGCTTCTATTCTTTATTTTCTCCAAATAAATGAGAACCATATGGTGTGATGCAAGATGGAAAAGGATACCAAAATTGGCGATCATATACTCAAGTTGACCGAGTATATGAACAAGCTTGAGATTTTGGGATGCAGACTTAATGAGGGTTTAGTGATAGACCTACTACTATAGTCTTTGCCAAATTCTTACTCTCAATTTTTCTATGACTTCATTGATGATGATAAGAAGAATACCCTTTCCGAGCTTCTGGATTTCTTGAAGGCTACTAAGTTAGGCATGAAAATGTTAGAAACATTGATGTTGGTTGAAGCCAACTCAAGTGAGAAGGAAAAGGCTCAGAAGTCGTTGGAAGGAACTGTTGTAGATAGGAAGGGCGTTTGTCCTCATTGTGGGAATCCCAACCACTAGAGGAAACATTGCAAGGTCTTCCTAGCAAAAAGGAAGAAGAACGTTACTTCTTTGTCAGGTACATTATGGATTAAGATTAACTTCTCCTGTCAACATCTTGCGTCATTGACACAGGAAGTGGTACTCATATTTGTTCTGATGTACAGGAACTACAACAGAGTAGATTGCTCGCCGAGGGAGAGGTGGGCCTATCAGTTGGAAATGGAGCACGTGTTGCTGCATTAGCTATAGGATCTTATCGTCTGATTTTGCCTACAGGCTTGTTACTTGGAACTTGTGGATTATTATTATTTTTCCTCAGTTTCTAGAAATAATATTTTCGTGTCCACTTTAGACAAGTGAGAATATTGCTTTACTAATGGATTGTGGTCTTTTAGTATAAATAATATTCTTTATGGAATTGTTTTATAATAATATGTTCTTAAATAGACAATAAGGATATTCTCAAAATAACAACTATGTCAAGTATGACAAGTTGAGTTAAACATACCTGAAGGAATGTGGAATAGTATCAAAACTCACCACTCCATATACACCCCAACACAATGGAGTGTCTAAAAGGAGGAATATGACCTTACTTGAAATGGTTAGGTCCATGATAAGTTTTAGTGATTTGCCCACATCATTCTGGGGTTATGCCCTAAAGACTACGACTCACATACTGAACCGTGTGCCATCAAAGTCTCTAGATAAGACTCCATATGAACAATGGAGTAGGTGAAAGCCCAACTTGTCTTATCTAAAGATTTGGGATTGTGAAGCTTATGTCAAGAAATTGACTTCGAACAAGTTGGACCCAAAATCTAACAAATGTATATTTGTGAGGTATCTTAAAGAGACCAAAGGATACTATTTCTACCACCCAAAAGAGCGTAAAATTTTTGTCGCTCGTCCTGGTATCTTCCTTTAAAATGATTTTTTCCTAAGAAGTACTAGTGGGAGAAAAGTAGAACTCCATGAAGTTCTAGAACCATAAGATACACTAGACCAAGGACGAGAAGATGTGCCACAAAAGGTGGATGAACATCGTGAGGAGGTTACTCTACAATCCATGGATCAAAGTGAACCACCTCAAGTATCACAGGAGCTGCGTAGGTCTGGGAGAGTACGCCATGAGCCCAAGTGGTGTGCTGTTGCAAGCAACCATAATTAAAATCTAAGAATACATGTAGTAGTGCGAGTAAGGATAGTTCCCACGAAGAGTGTCTAGCCTAGTTTTATGCTATGTGAACAAGAATAGGGGGGATTTAAGTATAACAAAAATAGTTTCGGGAAAAAAAAACAACTAAGGGACAATTCAAATCAAATTATCGAAATCAATCAAAAGAACAAACCTTGGTCTAAGTCAACATCCACCATCGAAATTTTACAACTGATCATCGATGCAAGTATATATCAATTCATACTTTGAATATTCACCGTTGGAATTATTTTCCTATCTCTCCTTAGTTGCAGTTAATTAGGAAACAAGCGATCTAAGTAATCTTACTACTAAACAACCCAAGACAAGCGCTAAAGGTTTAATCTAGAAGCAGCCTTAAGAACTAGAGAGATCAATGAAGCTGAACAACACAAACACAAGCGGTTGTATTTAATTTAGTTGAGCGTTCTTCTTAAGAATTAATAATTCCTGACACAACAAATTATTAACTCTTAGTTGCTCACAAATTAGAGGGATCAAACAATTATAGATTTGATATCTAATTTAGCGATAGATTGCAACAAATAATAAACTAGTAAGCCTCCTAGTAATTAAATGGGACAATCATGAAAATAGCCATAGAAGAACATCTAATACTCAAAGCATATATTGAACACTAAAAACATATTAGATCTCACAATTTTATTGATTCCGAGGCCTCCGTTTCCTTCAACCAAGTTATAAAAATTTAGCCGCTCATGGCCATCATGAAAACTCAAAAGGAGAAGAAGAAGAAGAAGAAGGGAAGGAGAGGCGTGTGTAGTCTCCCCCAATCTGATCTCTCTCCCCCTCTTAAAAATATCCAATTCCAGTCTTTGAATTCTCCTCAATCTCCTAAAAATATTCTAAGCTTTATCCTAAAATAACATTTATCCAAATCTGATTAATTAAAAATAAAATAAAGTCCTAATATAACTAGGAAATTGGTGTTTCCAACTGTCACTTTCATGCACAAGATCTTCAAAACTTCCAATAATAAACTACATATTTGAATTGCATGATAAGGTAGAATGTTCCAGAACGTTAGCAGTGCAAATGTGTCAACTTGAAGCCCGATTCCAACCTTGATACAACAATTATCTCTCCAAACTCAAAACATGAAAGTTGTAGATCTATTTCTTGGGGTTCTATATCATTTTGAATCATCTTAATCGGAGCTCTGATGAGAGAGTTATGACCAGATTACGAAGCAATGTCGAAACTGTCCGAATTCACCTAATTAGTTTTGTTTTGCATTTAACGCCTCCATTTGCAACCTAAATCAAAATAAAAGAATAATGAGTACATTCATGCACCAAATAAATATAAAAGACTAGACATTAAGGGGGAAAAATATGACATTTTGCATTCTTATCACCAAGAGATGTGGTTTTCTTGTGACTTAACATGGTGACGTACTGGTCTACCAAGACAATGAGCCCTGAACCCACGAAGACGCTATATGAGATCCAGATTTCGTTAAATGGCTTGAAGCCATGAAATCTGAGATGGACTCCATGTACCAAAATCAGGTATGGTCTCTAGTGAATCCACCTGAAGGGGTAAAACCCCATAGGGTGTAAATGGGTCTTCAAGAAGAAGACTGACAAGGATGGCAAGGTGCATACTTATAAGGCACAACTGGTTGCCAAAGGTTTCAAACAAATTCATGGTATTGACTATGAATAAACCTTTTCACCGGTTGTCATGATTAAATCCATCCGAATTATGCTTGCGATTGCTGCATATCATGACTATGAAATTTGGCAAATGGATGTTAAAATAGCTTTCCTGAACGGAAACCTTGAATATGATGTGTATATGACACAACCTGATGATTTCGTTCTTGATGGACAAGTTGATAAGGTATGCAAGTTGCAGAGGTCCATTTATGGCTTCAAGGAGCTGAAACATTCGTTTTGATGAAGCCGTAAAAGAATTCGATTTTATCAAGAACGAAGATGAGCCCTGTGTTTACAAAAAGGTAAGTGGGAGAGAAGTGGCATTCCTAGTATTGTATGTTGACAATATACTTCTGATCGGGAATGACATACCAAACTTGTAGTCGGTAAAGACTTGGTTATCCAAGTGCTTCTCCATGAAGGACTTAGGAGAAGCAGCCTATATACTTGGAATAAAGATCTACCAAGATAGATCACGTAGGTTGCTTGGCCTAAGTCAAATGACATACACACACAAGGTACTAAAGAGATTCAGTATGGAAGAATCCAAGAAGGGATTTCTTCCGATGTCAAATGGTATCTATCTCTCCAAGGATACGTGTCCTAAAACACACGATGAGAGAGATATGATGAAGAGGATCCCATATGTGTCAGCAATTGGATCCATCATGTATGTCATGTTGTATACTTGGGCTGATGTCTCATGTGCATTAAGCACTTGTAGTAGATATCAATCGAATCCAAGTGAGCGATGTGATGTTGTGTGCTCAGATTGATGTCTTATGTGCATCAAGCACTTAGAAGATATCAATCAGATCCTAGTGAGTGACATTGGATGGGTGTCAAGAACATCCTTAAGTACTTGAAAAAGACTAAGGATATGTTCTTGGTCTATAGAGGGGAAGATAAGCTCACTGTAAGAGGATACAGTGATGCTAGTTTCCAAATGGATAAAGATGATTTTCGCTTGCAATCTAGGTTTATATTTTGTCTCAATAGATCTGTAGTGAGCTAGAAGAGCTTGAAGCAAAGTACTGCAGTGGATTCTACAACTGATGCTAAGTATATCACATTATCTAATGCAGTTGTGTAGGCGGTTTGGATCAAAAAGTTCATTACTAAACTTGATATGGTTCCAAACATTGCTAATCCAGTAAAGTTCTACTGTGACAACAATGGAGCCATTGTTGTGGCTAAGGAACCACGGTCTCACCAGTGATCCAAACACTTACTTAGTTGATTCAATATGATATAAGAAATCGATCAGAAAAGGGGATGTGCAGATTTGCAAAATACCTACTAACCCACAGTTAAAGTTTCTGTTGCAGCAGAAGCTTGATGGGCACTTAGGGTTCACTCGGTGTTGAGTACATGAATGATTGGCTATAGTGCAAGTGGGAGATTGTTAGAGTAGGTGCCCTAGAGCCAATCAATTATTGTATAATTGACTCTCTAAAATAATGTTTATTAATCAATAAAGGCAATTTTCTTCTATATCATGCAAATCATAACTGTGTGTATTGATATATGTCCTTATGATGGTAGAACCGTGACGAGGGTATCAAGTGTTTCAAATCTTGATAGTGAGAACCCTATGATCACATATGGTGGTCATTCTAGAAATGTCTGTAGCCCTAGTATTATTCTGACCAAGGACATAGATAATACTATAAGGCTATCATAGTGTTGAACGACCATGTCGAAAGACAATGACTGGTCTCACTTGTCAAGGTTGTTTGCCGATAACCTGGTGCGACACATGAGTGCTTGCTGTGGGCAAGTTCACTAGACAGACACACTAGAGGATTCCATATAGATGGTAACCCTAGTGTCTGTGGAATAAATCCTCTAACGAATGGTGGTACATGTGATCTTTAGACTTGAGATCACCGGAGTGCCTTGTGCACCGATTGGTAGTTCTATTTAAAGCTATCAATACGGTAGTGATTGGCTGCATTGAGAAGTGTATCAAGACTATGGTGGATCAACAAATGATTCATCACTCTAGGGTACGAGAGAAGTTTAGTCAATGGCAATGACACTAAAGTTGTGGCCACAGTGGGATTGAGTTGTTGCTCAATCCAATTTATTATTCCGGTTATTGGTCCAGTAACTGAATATAAAGATATCGAAGATAATTGAGATTGACACTATTTCTGTACCTCAGCCTCGATGAGATAACAGATGATGAAATGATCGGTTTGCATGGTAACCATATCGTTGATAGGCAAGATGTTTCGCTGAATCCAAATCTATCGAGTGGCCATGATGCCTTGCTAGAGGCCAATCTTGGTCTATGTTTAGTGAGACGATTGATTGGTGTCAATCGCGAGACTACTAACTGCCGATATGATGAGGAGCTTTCGGGTCACACACATAGAAACAAATTAAGGATGAATTGGTGAGAAAGGGTATTTTCGTCATTTGTGATGAAAATATATTTTCGTCATTCATGATGAAAATGATATTCTCGTCTTTTAAGATGAAAGGGTATTTTGGTAATTACAGTGCAATTAAATTTGCTGAGGTCGTTGTCTATATTTAATTTTATATTGAAATTAAAATTAGTGAGATGATGTATTTAAATATATTCATAAGTATGCCTAAGCTTTTAAAAATGCATTGAGATATGCAGTTATAATATTAGACAATAAATAACTATGCATTCAATTTTCGTTTTCCTTTTAAGTCTCGTAAACTCAAGATTTTGTCTTCTTAATTACTATGTAGGATTTATATATAGATTTATACACTTCTACTCCCAACCAACAAACTGTGAATTACAAGGTTATGTATTCCTTAAAAAAAAAAACCTCCAATAACTCTAAGAAACTCCATCAAAATGTCGATTATCCGTTCAAGTGAATGTTTTGCATTTTTATTTTTAATTGGATTAGTTTATAACTTTAAGTTTAAGAACATATATACTTGGAGTGTATATATGAAAATCATATTTGGATATAACCAAAAATATTAACTGTGATGGAGAAGTGAAAAGAGATTTTTTTTATGTTTTCTTTTTCTTTCTTTTTTTCTTTTTTTTTCTAAAGTATGAAAGGATAAACTAAGAGTTTTAGTGGTTAGAAGAAAGAATAAATAGAAGGAAAATATAAAATAAAGTAGTGGTGTACTTAGAACCTATAGTGTCATTTATAGGAATTTTATTTAAGGTTATATTTGTTAAAATAAAGAAGAATAAAAAAATGGGGGTTCTGGTACAAAAGGTGCGGGCTAAAATCACAAACCCTTATTAAAATCTTATGGTCCAATAAGGACCCCCAAATAGGTCTAATTGTAAGAAACATTTTAGAGTGGTATTATTTAAGTCTCAGATAATCTCTTTCTAAACCCCAAAAATGATTAAAATAGTTTTCAAAATGTAATTTACGAAAATATATTAATTCATTTCAATATTACCCCTCTAATATTTTCTTCCTAATTCTCTTTATTAACCCCACCATCTATTTTTTCTCTAGGGTGTAAAATCTCAATGCATTCATAATTCATTCAACATCTATTTCCTCAATAAAACCTACTCAAGATCTTTTTTATTCCAAATATGTTAATGAAAGCTGATAAAACGATAGAAAGAAGGGACATCGTTTCCAAAGAACCTTTGTTATAGGAAAAGGGTCATAGAGTTATTTTAATAAAACTTGCTTCAATATGTCCTGTCTTATATGATTAAACTTGTGACTGGTGAGCTTTTCAATGGCTGATTGTCACGAAGAGTTCAAGAATGGCAATGGCATGCCTATTATTACAAAGGACATTGCCTTCTCATTATTATTATTACTATTATTATTATTATTATTATTATTATTATTTTCCACCAAGAAAACTGAGATGGCAAAACATAAAGAAAAAAAAAATTGAAAAATGAGTACTTAAAACTTACTTTTTTATTATTATTATTGTTTTCCTTTGATTGAAATCATCTTCCATCATTTCAAAGTGCTTTTAATCTTAAAACATAATTCTAAACATAAAAGGATTTTAGGGTTTTAAGAAATAGAGTTTTCTAATGTTTGGGTGTTACTAAAAGATTAAATGACATTTTTGGTAATTACATACTCAACATATATAATTAAAAAAAAAAATGTTATTAGGGCTTTTAAAGAGATTGAGTGGGACTTAAATAACACCACTCAACATTGTAATTTTAATAAGCCCTATTGAAGCTTTTTACCTGTCATACAATGGCCAACAAAAAAATGTTCCACTGAAGTGGCTTGGGTCCACAACTCTCCAAAAAAAGGTTTAAGAGAAACAAATCTTTGAATTGAGCCCGATAGGCTTATCAAAAACTATTAACTTGGAAGCCCATCAAAATTTAGTGTCAAATCTACCTTTCTCTTTCTTCTCTCCATAGCATTTGATGATGATATTATTTTGAATAGCCATCCTCCAGAAGTTGCTCATTATTGACCATAATGTTTGAAACTTTGAACTTTACAAACCAAAACTTTTAAATATTGGAGGAAAAGTGACAACTCAAATCAATCAAGGGACCCATATGTGAGAAAACTAAGACAATTAGAGTCTAATTAAATTTAGTTGGTGAAGTTAAGTAACTTAGTATTCTCTTTAACTATAACAAGTCAAAACTCAAGTCCTATTTTGTACCCACTCACACTTCAACTTTGTGTAGCAATTTATAAGCTGGAAAAAAAAAGGGGTGTTAGGTGGGGTTCTAACCCATTTATTTTGTACAAAAATTCTCCAATTATTTGAAAAGGTTGAATGCTTTATCAACCATGCATGTAAACTGGGGAATTTCAAATTATTTAACTTTTTCAATCTTCAGAAACACATTTCAGTCACTTTCTTTATAAATATTTTTTTAGCTTAAAATGTTGACTCATTACGACACCTAAGATTATATAGCAATTATACAAAGATATGGGTCAAGGACTCACATATTATTTAATCCATAAATTTTGACACAATTTTTAAAGATTTAGGAATAATCATTATTTGTATTTCTTTTAGACAACAATACCAAGATTCCTTATTCAAGAAAAGAAAAAAAATGTTATAATTAATTAAGCCAATTGGCCAAGACTTGTATTTGGTGGAATCTTGAATAAATATTTGGTTTGAAAGTGATTTTTACTTTTAAATGTTATTTTGTTTTGACAAGTTCAACCTTAAAAAAATTACTAGAAATGACATAATAATTTCTAAATACATTCATATTCTATATATATATATATATATATATATATATATATATATATATATATATATATATATATATATATATTAATTTTTAACTGTTTGAAAGTGATTTTTACTTTTAAATGTTATTTTGTTTTGACTAGCTCAACCTTAAAAAAATTACTAGAAATGACATAATAATTTCTAAATACATTCGTATTCTATATATATATATATATTAATTTTTTACTTTTAATTCTTACATAAACCCTAAATCTGAATTTTCTAAATCATTAAAACTTTTTTGCTTTATGTTATTTGAAATATTTGTTTGTTTCATGAAATATATTACTAAACCTATTTAAGTTTAAAATTGAAGAAAATGGACGCAAACAAAAACCCTAATTGAATTGGGTGCAAACAAAAAAAACCTATTTAAGTTTAAAATTGAAGAAAATGGATACAAACAAAAACCCTAATTGAATTGGGTGCAAACAATAAAACCTAATTAAGTTTGAAATTAGGAAAATAGGTTTAAAAAAAAACCCTAATTAAGTTTGAAATAAGAAAAAAGGGGTGCAAATGAAAACCTAAATAGACGGGGCTATTTTCAGCATTAAATGGGGTTTAAAGATATTTTTATAAAAAAATATAATAGAGGTGTATTTAGCAATAAGGAATACAGATAATTTTTTTCTTCTTTTCTTTTTTTTTGTGATCAGGGGTATCCGGGCCAGTTTGCGCACCTCAACTAATCCTCCAGGGTTTTGAAGTTGAAAGTCGGATAAATCTCCTCAATGGTCACCCTTATTAGTAACCCAGGTGGATTGAACTCAAGACCTCTTGAGTAATATACCCAAGAGTTCTAGTTGACCGCCGGATCACCAAAAAAAATAATAATAATAATAACTTAGGCTCAGTAGAGTTTTATAGAAACAGTAAGTGTTACTTGGATTGTAAAGGATGAAATTAAAATTTTATTTTAGAATCACCTTTAAATATCCAAGATGTTCCCTTAAAAGTACAAAAAGAAAATTCAGTCTGAATCTCCTAAAGCAAAAATGTTAGGTAATAGTTACGAATACAATGACCCAACAGCTTGTTAATAGGACCAAAATTCTTCTGTCACTACAAGTAGGTCCTTTTCTTTTCTGCACATGCACTCATCTTTGTTTGTTTTCTTCTTTATTTCGTTCCTATCCTTCAATCAACCTTTTTTTTTTTTTTTTAAATAAATATTGTAAAATCCAGATTAAATAGTTCAAATTGAAGTTTAAATGATTTTTGGTTTAGTAGGCAACGTACAGCGATTGTTGCCAAAATATAAGGTAATTTTAATTAGTAGTAATTCAGTATAGGATAATATATACTACAAGTACAAACTTATGTGTTTTAATGTTGTCGAATTATAAGGTAACTTTAATTAGTAATAATTACGGAGAAATTAAATAAATAAGAGAAGATGATATGTCAAATTTGTAAGATTATCACATTAGTTTATAGGAATAGTTTGTATGATTAATTTGTACATGTAATATTACTCGGTAATATATTATTAGATCCCATTTAAAAAAAAAAATACATGTTTTAAAATTTTCAATTATTGACTGTTATAAACTAAACCTCTTTTGATTTTGTAGTTAGGGTTAGATATATTTGGATACTTATACATTTCATAATATATGCATGCATAACTTGTAAAAGTTCTTTAAATTGATTTTCGTCAATTTTTGTTACTCTTCTATTCCAAATTAATTCAACAACAATATGAAGTCAAATTGAAGAAATAAATGGGAAATGAAATGGGCAACTATTAGGGTGACGTGGAGAATGTGGTCAAAGAAGTTGGCTAGAAAATTATTATGTTCATATGTGAAAATACAAATACAAACATACAGAAAAACAAGAACAAAGAGAAATGGGTCAAACCCTAATTAAAAACATACGTGAAAATACTTACAACAATACAAAGACAAAGGAAACATTGCATGTGAGTAGAGTCCCACTTAGGATTTAATGAGAAAATTCTTTTAATAATAATAATAAAAGGTTGTTGTTGGAGACATAAATTAAGGCTAAATTCTTTTGAGAAAAAGTTACATGGACCGACTCTGATTGCTATTGTCTTATAAAACCATAAAGTAATAGATTGGGGACCCTTCTGAATTTTGCCTAGGGCCTTGAGCATGAGTTATGGAGTAAGTTTTGGATAATGTTAATTTTATTCTCATAAAATAAAAAAAATTGTTTTGATTGGGTTAAGGCTTAAGAGCCCTTAAAGATCACGAATGATTAGGTTAAGAAAACTCCAAAACAAATACCCTCCACTTGCCTCAAATTTAACCACATTTTTACTTCAAGAATTAATTCATATTATTTTTCAAACTATTAAAATTTGTTATATACCCATATAATATAATTATTATTTTAGTTTGTACGTATTTTTTTTATTGGAATAGATGAAATAATAAAGAATGAAAAAAGTAACGTTGATATGCATTTGCAAATACTGTTATGACATTTTTTAAAATTAAATATATACTCTAATAAAGTAAACTCCACATGGGATAATTGATAAAAAAAAATATCATATCTATAAAATCTTCTACTAGGTTTTGGAATCCTAGAAGAGGGCCACTCTTGTTGGTTTTTGTAAACCCTATATCATAAACATTTGGTGAAGAGAAATTGAAGCCTCTCTCTTTCTATATATAATATACACGTTGGGTTTTGTACCTATAAAATCATTGGGTAACACACAAAATTTAGTGCAACTTTTGTGATTTCCATTCAAAATTTTGTTTTCTACTTAATAACATTACGCTATATATTTGTGATTTTATAATCTTTTTTATAGAATTATTAAAAAAAAAAAAAAAAAAATCAAACTACATAATCCAGTTAAACAATATATCAATTAAAAGAGTTGATTTTAAGTTTAATTATACAAATAGATCTACTACTTAAGCTGAGTTTTCCATTATTTTTGCCAAATAACTTATAACTTGCAGCCCATCTCTTAAAACTTGAACCTTTTTCTGTCTTGTTAAACAATTGATATCTATTATTATTTTTTCTTCTTTTGATTATATATATACATATATCAAAGAAAAAGCACTAGCTCAAATCCTGTTTATTAATAATAGAGGCTATATTTAAAATTATTTTCCTCCATGATTTTCATGCATTAGCTTAATTAGTTAATTATCACATGTCTCAAGGCTACAATTTATAAATTTTTGTTGGCCAAGTTTAGATTCCCAAGCCCTAGTATGATATTGAGAATAAACAACATCTACAAAGAAAGTAATAAGAGTTAAACATTTATTCAATAATGCATGCTTTTAAGTTAAAACATTATTTTAAATATTATCAAGAAATTGTTATTATTAACGAATATATCGTAATAATATGATGAGAAAAGAGGATAGGCTGGTGAAAAGTTCAAGGCAAAGGGTGACGTTATAATATATAGAATTCTGAACTTTTAGTCTACCATTCAATTCCTTCCTTCCTTCCTTCACATTACTCCTCTGCATCGGTGACCGTGTGAGTATCTTTGACTGCTTACGTCTCTTTAATTAATCGCCATTCATCTCCGAGGAATTGGATTGATTCTTAATTAGTATTATTATATGGCGAGATTAGCGGGACTAATTTTCCCTCTTTTTTTTTTTTTTAATACATAAATTCCTTTTTTTGCTAATTAAAACAGTAACGCTAAAGGTGTTCTTATGATGTAAAAGCAAAAAACTGATTAATAATTGGAAAAAAATCACACTAGACTAAAGTTTAACTTGAAGACAAGCAAACCCATAAAATCCTATAACAAACAGGAAGAAAATAAATAAGATTTTGTTAATGATTACAATGACACACTCAGAGGTAAACTCTTAACTTACCACCCCTATTAATATTTATGAAATAGTTACTAGGACCTGATTATTCAAATTTTTAATCAAATTCATCTCTAAGGGTACGTTTGGTTCGAGGTTATATAGAATTACTTTGGTCATATAGAATTATTTTGATAATCTTCGTTTAATTTTTAAGATTCTCTTGTTCGATTTGCAAGTAATAATATAAGGGTAATCAAATTACCTTGCCAAAGGGTGTTATTAAAAGATTATCAAGGTAATATGATTTGTATACCTATTTTACCCTTAATTAAATATTATTTCGTACACAATTGCCTTCAAATATCTACCAAATAACCATTACCCAAACCCCCAACATTTGAGAATTTAGCTAAAACACCACAGTCAAAAAAAAATTTAAAGTTAACAAAATACCCACAGTCACCCAAGACCACCGTCAGCTGATGGAAATAGTCGCCATAGCGTCGATCTAGCTGTTTCTGACCAGATCGAAGGCCTAAAATGGCCAGATCACAACCAAAGATCTGGCCTTTTCACGGCCAGATTTGTGGCCGTTTTACAACCACATCTTTGGCTGTGACAGGAACAGTCTTACCGGCTCACGATCGGCTAGATTCGGTCAGTCATGCACCATTCTAGCGATTGTTGGCTGTGGTGGCTGGCTGCTGGTAGTGATTTTGGGTGGGTGGGGGTGACTTTGCTATAAACTAAAGTTTTATATGGCTGGGGTGTTTTAGCAAAATTTCAAATGTAAGGGTTTAAAAAAAATGATTCCAAAAATAATAATATTAGATTAATATTTTAAAAGGAGGGCAATTTAGTAATCTATATAACATACCCACCCATTTATCTCTCAACCAAACATATCAATAAAACATACCCACCAGTTTATTTCAACCTAACCAAACATATTTCCCTAAACATTCTCAATAATCTTTAAGGTAATCTATCTTTTCATTAATATAACATTCCCAGTAATACAACATTCTAAACCAAAAGCACCCTAAGGCTATGTTTGGTTAGGGTCGTGGGCATATTCCAGATAACTCCTGCTATCTATATTTGATTCTAGACATTCCTTTGTTTGGTTTGACAGTAACATAAGATTGAGGGAATGTTTCTTTCCTAATAGTGAATACTGTTGGGCATTTTGGGGGTTATTAAATTATCTAGTCCAGGGTGTTAATCTTTTTTTATTGGGGTTATCTTTTTTTCCTTTTTACCAAATTTGTCCTTAAATAAAAGTCATTTTGAACTAAATTACCCTCAAATGTCTACCAAATAACAATTACTCAGACCTTGTACATTTGAGAATTTACCTAAAACACCCCAGCCTCAAAAAGTTTAAAAGTTGACAAAATATCCCCAACCACCAAGAACCACCATCAGCCATCAACAATAGTCGCTAGATCGATGCACGACCCATGAGATTTCGTCGGTTGTGTATCGATATGGATGTTTCCAGCCATATCGAAGGCTGAAAGCGGCTAGATCGCCGTGGATCTGGTTAAAAACAACAAGCACAGATTTGGCCGTTTCTAGCCAAATCCAAGACAATCTGGCTGTTTTTGGCCTTCAATCGAACAGCCCGATTGCGTGGATCTAGTTGGAAACATCCAGATGACGATCTAGCTATTTTTGGCCTTCGATTTAGCCAAACACAGCCAAAACGGTGCACAGTCGACCAAATCTCACCGATTGTGTGCCGTTTCGGTGACTACTGCTAGCAATCGACGGTGGTGGCTAGGGTTGTAATCGAGTTGAGTATCTGGTAAATAGAACTCGACTCGATCGCTATAGTATCGAGTTCGAGTTTGAGCCTGATCAAGCGTAAGAAATCAAGTTCGAGTTTGAGCCTGATCAAGCCTAAGAAATCAAGTTCGAACTTAAACTCGGTACTTGAAATTGGAAATCGAGTTTGAATTCAAGTTCGTATAATCGAGGGTTTTTTTTTTTTTTTTTTTTTAAGTTCTAGTCGAGTTTTAATTGAGTTCGAGTTCAAACTCGATTTCGAGCTCATCTAATAGGGGTGGATTTACAAATTTTATAACTTTTAAATTACATATGACCCCTATTATTTTAAAAACTATCAACTTAACCATCGAGTTTGGAAATACTCGTGAACATATCGAGTTGAGTTCTACTGTGATTGAACTCGACTCGATTAACTACTCGAACTCGAACTTGACTCGACTAACTTCGAGTCGAGTTCGAGCCAACACCGAGTTGAGTTCAAGTAACTTGTGAGCGACTCGACTTGATTTTCACCCCTAGTGGTGGTAGGCGGTCAGCGGTGGTCTTGGGTGATTGGAGGTATTTTGTTAAAGTTTAAATGTTGTTGTTGGGTGTTTCAGCTAAATTCTCAAATATAGGGGGTTAAAAGAATTTATTTAAATAATAATAATAATTAATTATTATTATTATTATTATATTAAAAAGAAAGGGCAATTCAACAAAAGCTTTTGTCGATAATATTTTATTATTCCTAACCAAACATCTTAATTATTTATACACACTAATCTAACCAAACATATTGATGTAACATTCCCTCATAATCTTCAAGGTAATCTATCTAACTGGTAATCCTACAATTTCAGCAATAAAACATTCCCCAAACCAAATGCACCCTAAATGGGAAATTATATTATTTAGTTCTATTTTAATATATAAAATGAAACTAGCCCTAAAGTAAAAAGCATCTAAGAAAATAGTCAAACCCAATTTACTAGTTTCGGATGATAAAATTGACCCCATTTACATTTGTTTTAACTTCTTCTTCAAAACTCATCCAACTCATTCTCCATAACTATAATTCCTAACAAATCACTACATTTTTTGATTTTTTGGAAGTGATATTTTGTGATTTTATTGGGACCTGGGATGATTAAAAGATTGACAAAATATGAGTTATTTTTATTTAGATCTTTGAAAAAAAAAAAAAAAAAAAAAAAAAAGCATCACAGTGGGGTATTTGTAAGAAGAAAAAAACTATTGTAGGAAAAAAACCAAGGTTGATCAACCTTATTTCTTTTTTCCTACAATGGTTTTTATTTTTACAAATACGCCCTATAATTTTTTTTTCCAAATATCTCAATAGAAATAACATATCTTTTGTCAATCTTATAATTGCCCAAGATTTCAATAAAATCACTCAATATCACCTTCAAAAAATCGAAAAATGTAGTGATTTGTTAGGGATCATAGTTATGGAGAATGGTTAGATGGGTTTTGAAGAAGTTAAAGAAATGTAAATGGGAGCAATTTCATCCTTCAAAATTAGGAAAATAGGTTTAGACTATTTTATGAGATACTTTCCACTTTAGGGCTAGTTTTTATCAAACCCTAAAAGGCAATAACAGGGTTAGAGCGGCAATAGTGTATAAGAGTTCGAAGCTGGAGCCCCTGCTAAACCCTACCATGGTTGGGATGCAATTAAATATGGCTTTTGGCCACACACAAGTACCTATAAAGGGACTCGAAGCCTAGACCTTATGAAAGCAAACCGCATGCCTAACCATTCGGCTAAACCCTTGTGGATCGATAATAATGTATTTTTTTCATTCTTAACCATCCCTCATAATTGCCACACTATCGTCAACAAAATTGTCTTTCACTTGTCTCTCTTGTCTATTCTTCTTTTTTTTTTTTATCTTACTCTATAAACACTTCTTCTTTAACTCTTAACTATCTCCTTATTGTCTCATCATAATTTTTTATTTATTTTGATAATCTAGAAATCCCCCACACTTGCTTCACAAGCTCGAATTCGAAACTAAAACCCCCACCAAACCTTGCCATAATTAGCATATGATTAAATATGATTTTTGGCCATTTAGGTGTCCATGAGGGGGCTCAAACCCCAAACCTTGTGGGATCAAACCACATGCTTGACCATCTGGCTAAACCCTCATGGTCATAATTCATAAACCTTGTTTCTTTCCTTTTTCAGCATTCTATTTTATCTTTTATGGTAGAAAACTCAAGATCTCCCAATTTATCCACATTTGGATACAAATGTCTTTTCAAATTTTATACACCAAAGGTTATATGGTAACGTTATTAGGAGCCAACGCTAATACTAGGAATGGCAATTGTGCGGGTAGGGGCAGGGGTCATCATCTCATCCTTGTCCCCGGAAGGGAAATTGATCCCCATCCTTGAATTGGCCAAAACGGGGACAAGGTAAAGATCCCCGTGGGGACCTGATCCCTAAATATTAAAAAATAAAAAAGATTATTTTCTTTTATTTTAATATTTTATAGGAGGTATTTTTTCAATATTAAACACTAATAGTTTTTTTTATTAATTGTATTATTCAACTTAAGAATATAATTGATAGTCTTTTTATAAATAAAAAAACGTTTATGAGAATTTATTCTTTACTAAATGTATAATATTAGAATAATAAAATCTTTAATCATAATTGAATTATTGTATTGATATAAAGTTAGAATCAAGATTGATATTATTGTATTGAAACTCTTAATTTTTTTTCCCTTAAATTGTTATGTGGGAATAGAACTCATTAAATATTTTCAATACGAAATTAAAATAATTTTTTCGAGGATCAAGCATGGGGTAGCAATTAGGGATGGGCGTTTGCCCCGGCCCCGCAGGGATTCGGCTCGACCAGGCTCGAATGGGGCGGGGAATCCTTGGAAATGTCGGGGATAAGACTAGCGATAGTCCTTAAAAAACTCCCCGCCCCCGAGGACGGGTCGAGGGAAAGGATTGTGCAATCCCCGGCCAACCTCGACCCACCCTTGTGGAGCCCCATCTTCTTTTATTGAGAATTTTATGTTTTTTTTTTTCTTTGGGAGATTGTATATAAAGTTAGAGTTTAAATCATAATTTTAGGTAATATATCTAAATTTATGATATTTACTTTTATAATACTTTCTAATGTTTGTAATAAATTTATAGAAAAAACAATTTAAACGAGGGAATCTAATAATTAAATATATGCATTATTACTTTGTGAATTTCACTAAATAATAATACATGGCTCAAAAATAAATTTGATTAAGTTATTACAATTTACCAAACCAATATAAGAATATACACAATTGCTTAACGACTTACAAATTACACAAATTCAATTATCTTTGTAATTAATTAATTGGTCAATTAAATATGATGTTAAACTTCGTCAATGTTGGGTACTTGGGATAATGAGATTTGTCCCTTTCACAAATGGACTAATTTTATTAGTTATAGCGGAGATAGTGTTTTATGAATTAATTCATCAATTTACCTAGTAAATTATGTTAAAGTTGAATTTAGTTATATTAATTTTGCGAAAAATCAATTAATTAACAGGGCTAACTAAGCCTAAGCCTCCATACAATTGAATAATTAATTAATTTACCTAATAAATTATGTTAAGATTAGATATAGATATATTTATTTTATGAAAAATTAATTAATTAACAGGGTTAATTAAGCCTAATCGACTAAGCCTTCATACCATTAAATAAGTAATCAATTTACCTAGTAAATTATGTTAAGATTGAATTTAGTTATATTAATTTTATGAAATATTAATTAATTAACAAGGTTAACTAAGCCTAAGCTTCCATACAATTGAATAATTAATCAATTTACCTAATAAATTATGTTAAGATTGGATATAGATAAATTTAATTATGTTCGGGGGGAAATCCCCGCAGGGTGAATTTTCCCGCAAAGCCCCGTTCATTGGGTCGGGCCAAGACGGGATGGGAGTGATTCCATCCCCACGGGCCGGGGACGGTCATGAGAGTTATCCTTGCCAGCGGGGACGGGCCAGGAACGGTCATGGGAGTGGATATCGGGGACAAGGACAAGGAATGGGGTCCCCGACCTCGACTCGGCCCGCGCCCATCACTTGTAGCAATCCCCATCCCTGACTTAAAAGTAATTTGGGGATGGGATGGAAATTTGGCTAAAATCCACTCGGAATGGGGCGGAGACCTATGAGTAATAGTCCTTATAGGAAAACTGGAAAAGTTGCCATCCTTAAAAAAAAAAAAAAAGCATACGATTTGTTGCCTTCAAATTATATCTCTTTTTTTTTTTGGGGTCATTTTTATCTGAATAAAATAGGCCAAAATTTTTAACTAAGGGTTGTTCTTGTTTTCTTTTTGTTTGAAATTAAGTGTATGCATGGGATTGCTATAGCTTACAATTTAGTCACTTCATCCCTAAGCTACAACATTATGGTTTAGTTTAGGATAATTGTAGTGTTTTCCTTAATTACTTATGAGCTAACATTGTAAAATTACTTTTGCTTTTAGGAGTATAAATTTAGCAATGTCTTTTTTTTCTTTAAAAAATAATTAAATATGTTCCTTTAAATTTTAAAATATAATAGTAATAATTTTATAAATTAAAAAATTCAAATTCAAAAAATTGGAAAACTGGTTGACAAAGTCATCGCCGAGCAGTTGTCGTTGACGACTCGTTCAACGACATTGCCAACACCATTGGAATCATTAGATGACGATCTATGCAGTGATGCTACCATCGCAAGATGATGGTAGATGGAGAAAGTTCAATAGGAAAAAACATCAATAACATCTTTTTAGATTTGACAAAATCATCACGTTCTTCAATTCCACTATAAAATTTAATTGTTAAAATTAACATGATTAGAGGTAAGTAATGATTTTGTAAAAGAATGTAGTCGAGAGAAAATGGATGATTTTTGTGGCAATGTTCTTTTATGTTCCAAATTCTATATCATTAGAGGTTAGTGCTGACATATGAATATGAAATGAGAATATGTGACATTATTCTTATTCCTATTGTGATTTAGATAATTATTCTATTTTCTTTATTGCAAAGATTGCATCATTATTGTAATATTTTTTATCTTTACATACCTATTACACTTTTGTATAAATAGGCTGTGTATACACATACAATTCATAACAACTCAATACAAACAATTTAATTCAATTAAATACAATTCTTTTCTCTCAAAGATATCTCTTGGACATACTTCGACTCTACCTACTTATCTCTCTTTTCCTCTCAAAGATATCTTTCGGGTATACTCCAGCTCTCTTTAATTGTTTCTCTTGCCCTTTGAATTCTAATATGGTATCAGACCCTCCATGTTAGGATTATTTTAGAATTAGAATAATTATGTTAAGTCTTTTATTATTATCTTTTATAATTATGTTAAGTCTTTTATAATTATCTTTCATAATTATGCTATTATCTTATTAGGATAGAACTAGGACTATTTTATTATCTTTTTATAATTATGATAGAATATCTTATTAGATTTGAATTAGGCAATTAGAGTCCTTTTGGGAGTCATTTGGAGTCAAGTGTAAGACTATATAATAGCTTAAATCTAGATTGAGGTTATCAATGAAGAATTTGTCAATTAATCTCTTTGTCTCTCGTTCATAGAGTTCTATGTTCCTCATACAAACATATCTTATCCCAAACCCTATCACTCCAGGTTTAGGATAGTAAGTAGTTATTTATATGATTATATGTATGTCTAGGAAAATTCTGTCAACAAGACAATGAATGTCTAAGAAGGCAAGGTTTTAAGTTAGATCGTTCATGACCCCTTTAGTGTTTCCTGGGAACTTCCAGGGTGCATATTGAATCATTTCTAGCACTTACTACTATCTTGGGTTATTGAGTTATTTCGCTAATCAACCTACTTTAGCCTTAATTTCTGCTTCAATCTGCAAGACACATAGGCACTCAGGTTAGATAACTTCTTTCATAATCAAGCTTCTGCTAATCAACCCATTCTAACTTTAAGTTAAACTTTAGCCTGCAAGACACATAGGGGTTAGATAACAAAACAATGACAAACACAATTGCAAAATCCTTTATCACACTCTCCCTCTCAGCCGCCACTCTTCTCTCCACTTTTTCTATTTGACTTTATTTAGGAATATTTTCTATGGACAATGGTTATTGTGCTTCTCCACATGGTTTACCCAAGTATAAGCAACTGAGAGTTTCTGCTGTTTGAGATTTTCCCCTAAGTTGTGGACAGTTTGTCTTGTAGACACCCAAAAGAGATATTGTCGTTGGTATAATTTGCCCTGAGGTAGATAATCTTGTGCACACTCATCAAATCATTTGGAAAGGCCTGGTTGGTGAGTGCTGATCCTGAAGGAGTTTTGTTTGAAAATTTGAAACTGTTAGAATGAAAAATCTCTAGTGGGTTAAAGCATTTGAATGGGGTAGATATTGATGTTGTAGTGCTAGATGAAAAAGTCCAGCCACCGACTCGCCTTGAATTAACTCACAACCAGAATCTTCTTGTTAACTCTCATTCTAGTGACATTTTACCAACATCTTGTAGGAATTGTGTCGTGGCAAGCGTGGAATAACAAAAAAAATTCTTGTCATGACACGATCTCTTTACCCAAGATCACGATTTTGACATATTAATCTACATAAAATAAAACCATACAAGCTTAGATTCTTATACCTTCGTTGGTGGCTCCTTCTCTAGATCTCTCCAACTAGTCACTATCGACCCAACATAGGATCGAGTCCGTCGGTATCCACATGAAGGCAGACTTAGAATTGCCCTAGGATTGACTGCTAGATCAATCAAAGGGCTTAAGTGAAGGTGACGGAAATTGAGAGAGAAAACTCTCTTGGTGGCTAGGGTTTAGGCGTGCATTTGGGAGAGTTAGAGAGGGAGAAATAGTTCAATTTCTTTTAACCTATTTTGCCAAAAAGAATTCACTTGACAACTAAAAACCCTCCTCCTTTTATAGTGCTATTCCAAATAGGAATTCAATTAGGATTGCAATCCTTGAATTCCTATCTTGAAGGATTACACTAATCCTAAAAGGAAAGGATAATATCTCTTAAAGATATTATCCTATTTAAATATTAAGTACTAAATTAAATAAATAATACTATTTAATTAATTCCATAAATATATATAAACTAATTAAATAAATGCATTTATTTAATCCATATATATATATATATATATAATATTTGGGTTTTTAATACATATTTAATTAAATTAAATATAGATATTTCCATATTAATTAAAATTAATATGATTCCAATTTTTGCTAAATCCTCTTCCAATAAATTGGATAATGGCATCAACCCCTTAGCAAAATTACCAAAGTGCCCTTTTCGCCCATAATGACGAAAATGCCCCTAGACTCCCAAATTATCGAAATACCCTTTACGGCCCAAGGACAAGATTGTCCTTCCATTTCCATTTCTCACTTAATTGCTTTCTATGTGTGTGACCCGAAGCCTCTTTACTTTGCCGGTAGTGCCCCGCTAACTAATTAGGCATAAACCAATTAGTGTTTTTTGTACACCAATCAAGATTGACCTCCAGCAAGACATCATGATTCCCCGATAAGCAAAGAATTAGTGATTAGGCTTACCTTGTCTACGGTATGGTTACCGTGCAATTCGATCAATTTCATCATTTTATATCTCATCAAGGTTTGAGGTACAAAAATAGTGTTTACCTCAAAATGCTACTTTGGCATGTTATATATTTGGTTCTCGAATCTCATGACTATATAAAATTGTATTTGAACACCAACTCGATTCCACCATGGCCACGGATTTGAGGTCGTAGTTCTTAACCAAATATATCGCCGAAATAAGATCTCTTGTAACCAAGAGTGATGAATCCTTTGTCGATATACCATAGCCATAAAGTATTTCTCGATATAACTAATCACCACCGTTTTGGCAATCCCTAAGAGAGATGACATTGGGTTGGTGTTAGATCACATCGATATTTACACACGACGCTTTAGTGATCTCAAGTCGAAGGACCACATGCACCACAATCCGTAAGAGAATATATTCTATAGACACTGGGTTTACCATCTTGTATGTAATCCTCTGATGGGCCAGTCTAGTGGACTTGCATAAGCAAGCACCCATGGGTTGCACCAGGTTGATGTCCACAACCTTGACATGTGAGATCTATCACTACCTTTCAATAAGGTCGTTCACCGTGATGATAGTCTCTTCATATAGTCTCTGTCCTTGGTCAAATTTATACTATGACTACGGACAATTTTAGAAGGGCCACCAATTGTGCTCATAGGGTTCTCACAATTAAGATTTATAACACTTAATTCCCTCGTCACTGGTTTCAACCTTTCTAAGGACATATATACTATTTTCTTTACATGCAATAAATAGATGCTATAATATATATACTCATAAATAAACGATGCCTTTTATTCATTTATAAAATGAGTTTCCAAGAGCTAAAATGTTGGCTCTAGTGCATCGACTCTAACACATCTTCCCTAATGACTCTTGGTGTCCCTTCCTTGAAGATAGTCCCTCAAAGACGATCCTCCCATCTTACTCGACCTCCCATTTGGATAGTTGACTATGTCTGTCCAACCATTCTAGCTCCCTCCTCCGGTACTACTTCTCTCACATCTAATGGAAAACAATATTTGCATCTACTACGCAAGCTTGGAGTTTATGACTTATACAAACCACAAGCTTGAGGGGGAGTATTGACATGAGAATATGAGACATTATTCACATTCCATATCATTAACATGCAGATATGAAATGAGAATATATGACATTATTCTCATTCCTATTGTGTTTTAGATAATTATTTTCATTTTTTTATTGCAGAGATTGTATCATTATTATGATATTTTCTATTCTTACATAGCTATTAACACTTTTGTATAAATAAGTTGTGTATACAAATACAATTCACAACAACTTAATATAAATGATTCAATTCAATTGAATACAATTCTTCTCTCTCGAAGATATCTCTCAGGCATACTTCGACTCTCCACTTGTCTCTCTTTCCCTCTCAAAGATACCTCTCGGGCATACTCCTACTCTCTTCAATTGTCTCTCTTGTCCTCTCAATTCTGACAGTAAGTAATGAATTTTTTAAGGAGTAGCTGTCGCCAACGACTCATTCGACACCATTTGAATCATCAGAGGACGAACTATGCAATGGTGTCGGCATCACAAGACCATGGCAAATGGAGAAAGTCCAACCGGATCTTTTGAAAAAACATCAACAACCTCTTTCTAGATTTACAAAATCATCACGTTCTTCCATTCCACTATAAAATTCAATTGTAAAAATTAACATGATTAGAGGTAAGAAATGATTTTGTAAAAATTTTGAGTCGAGAGAAAATGGACTATTTTTAAGGCAACGTTCATTTATGCACCAAATTCACTATTTAACATTTTTTGATCCTTGGAAAATATGAAATGCTTGTTTGTTTATGGTTTTGTCTTTAATTTTCATGAAACAAAAGAAAACTTATCAATTTTGTTTTTGTTCATTTTCTCTCTCTTAAACAAAATTTATGTATGAAACTTTAATGTTGATTACTCTCCCACACATAATTTTCTCATTCCATTTACACCATATTATATTCCATTTCTTTATATAGGTGTATGGGCCAAAAATCATATTGGGCCTAACAAGGTCCAATAACGAAATAAACATATTACAGCCTAGTGCCTTAACTTAATTCTAATTGGGTTTACGCTTAAATCTACATTATGGATTGACCATCCTACAGGATGACCCATTTTGTAAGAAGGAATATTCTATGGGCCGACCCATTCTACGAGCTGGACCACACCACGAGTATGCCCTCTCCACGACTGGGCTACTTTACGAGTTGTGTCTCTCTACAAGCAGGGTCACCCTACGAACTGGTCTGACTTACTGTTTAGGCCACTCCATGAGGTGGGCCTTTATACAAGTTAAGCTAAATCGGGCTCTAGCCCATTAGCCCACATTCATGCCAAAATAGGAATAAGAATTTTATTTACTTTCCACTTCAGTGTTACTATTCCTAATCCGATGAAGGCAAGTCACAAGACTTCCTAATTCAAACTCCTCTATCAAGTAGAAACTCAGAGTTCTACTATGACTCAAGCTCCCTTGAACTCCTAGATAAACAGAGGTCAAGCCTCTCCTTATGCATTCAAAAATTACTCATAGTTTTAGCTCCTGAATTCTTGCTCCCAAGAATCTCCGTTTTCCCGCTATAAAGCTCAATGCTGACTAAACTTTACCACCTGTAGCCACAGCAAGCTGTGCTCCGACCACTTTGTGTTAGTCTAGCCCAAGCCACATTATGGTAAACCTTTTCCCGCTCTCAGCCCCCACTAAAATACCTTCACCCATGCTGACTTAACTGTCAAAGTGCCTACGACCGACACCACACCTGTGTCACCTGAGTCTTCAAGTTCGTTCTCTCTTTCTGAATAGGTCCATCTGATTGTCAGTAACTCACTTCTCACACGATTCATCCCTTCCAAATCAACCGTAGATTTTATCGTCTACAATAGATCAAATTAAAATCCAATCTGACTTTGTATTATTGTCAAACGAGATTTCAATTTATATTTTTCTTATTTTAAAAATATTGTTTTCAAACAAATATGTCAGACACATTTTCATTTTCATGTTTTCAAACAAATGCTAAATGCATTTTTATTTTTTAGAGTGTTGTTATTTAAGCGCTATCAAAACTCTTTTTAAACCCGAAATTAAATAAATTTTGTTAAATAAATTATATTCCTAAACATATTCCAAAATTGACCTTATCTTCTTCCTATCTTATTAACCTTAACCAATTAAGATTTTCCAAATTTATGAAATCTATGGAATTCTAAATATAATTCTATACAGTTATAAATAAAAGTTTAACCCACACCAAAATAGAAACCTGTTAATTTGCAAAACATCGAAACAATACGGCCACTTAATTTTGTCAAACTCTTTTTCAGGTTTTTTTTTTTTGGTTTAAAAAACTTGTTAATGCCTTATATTTCGTTTCTTACGGGAACAATAATGATTTATCAACAAATAAAAATACAATTTAAGTAATAGCAACTCAATTTTGATTAATAATAGCAACTCAATTTTGATTAATAATATTTCAGTGTTTTCTCCATCTATTAACGAATTTTTATTCTGATTTTGGACAATTTTTTGTTCATAATACCATCTAGTAATATTTGGAGTCTATGAGAAGATTAGCAGAGGACAAAGAATAACAGTGGAAGAAGACAGGGGTATATTTGGAATAAAACTTTATATAATGAAATATAATTAAAATAGGGCTTAGAAAGAGTTTTAATGGAGCACAAATAGCACCACTGTATTTTTTAATATTGTCAAAAAACATAAAATGAATTCTTGATTGGCCCTAACCTCTTTAGAGTTTTGTTGATATTTTTTATACGGATTAAATGACACAAAATTTAGCATTTCAATATGTTGTGCCTAATTTCTTGGTGGTCAGATTTATGACATGCATCCTCAAGGTATGTCAAATGCTGATAGTGTGGATCCTCCCACATGTCATCTCATCGGCACTTAACTCCTCCCACAAGGTAATTGATTGTTGATAGTATGAGTTAAGCTACCATTAGCATTGCCCGGCTTGTCACCATGGAGATTAATGACTCAAATCCTAATTAAGGGGATTATGCGTGCAAACAATCTCGTAATACCTACCCTTAACTATTGTCAAATGAGACAAGTATAAAAAGAGCTCATGGCCTTCGTTCCAAGAAATTTCTGTATTAGTAAAGTCTAAGGGAAAAATACACTAATTTGTTTTAGAGAGTGTTTAAAGAGAATAGGTTGCGAGAGCTGAATGCCCTTTATGTTACCTCACGAACTTTCTTTTGTAATCTCATTCGATCCTGTAACATCCTCCAATAATAATATAATAGTAGATGTATGTTTGGTTTTTATACCGTCGAATCATTATAATTTTTTTTTTGTTCTTTTACCTTATTATGTCATTTTTAACAATCTTGTTACTTATCAGTAACTATGTGTATATTTTACCAAGTGCCTTCCGATTGCATCAAAGCAATATATTAAAAATTATGTTCTTTTAATATTATTAAATTGTCTTTTAACGTATACCATAAGACAATTCTTGTCAAATTTTAGGAAAGATTAAAAATAATAGAAATGATAAAATTAAAAAAAAAAAATGATATTCTTACAAAGACTCATACAAAGAGAGTTATAAAATGATATTATCTAGAAAAAAAATAAAAAAACAGAGAGAGAAAAATCATGAAAATTAAAGAATGAGATTGTTATATATTTATATACTTTATAAAACTAGCATGCCACAATTATAAAAGGAAAGGACGGGAGTGTTAAAAAATGTCCAAACTCATCACGCGCCTAACAGGTTTTGAAACTCCCTTTACAAATCTTTTTTATATTTAATTCTTGTGATTTGGAGAAGTAAGTCAAAAGATTTACGGGATTAAATATTTAAATGTAATAAAACTGGTTTGCAATAATTAAAGTGAAAAATAAATTTGATAAGACTACATTAATCCAATATTATTAATAGTAATTTCGTGATTGATTGATTGATGATGAGATGACCCATTTTACTTCAAGCGGAGATAAAATCAGTTCCCACTTTTTCATCATTGCCACTGTTCCAAACTCTGGCTTTATCATCATTCATACCACCTCCCAAAAAAAAAAAACAAATAAAAATTATCGGCAATTCATCGGGTTGGAATGTTGAAAACATCGCCGACCACCAATTAAGTAGAGTACCCCACCAAGATTTCGCCAAGTAAGGAACATTTGACTGCGGTCCAATGGGATGACGTGGCCAGATCAGAACGGGGTACTGTAACCTGTTATGTTAATTGTTAAGTACAGTTGAAGTAGTGGATCAAATTGAAAATATGAAGATGGTCACACTCAAACTGAAACTTGGACTGAGATGTCTGATTAATTGTTGGAAGCTTAGCTTAAAATAAAGCCTTTCTCTTTCCCTATATTTCTTTGTCTTTTGGTTTGCAGTTGTAGGGAGAGGACAATTCCATAGAGTTGTAGAGAAAGATCTACTCGAATGGATTATGAAAGGATACACAAAGTTCAGGTCATTCTCAAACCAACCTTTTTTCTTGTTTTTGTTAAAGAAAAAAACTTAATGGTGTTTTTGGCTTGTGGGGTTGTCTAATTTTTGGGTTCATTCTCTCTTTGAAATGGGTTGAACAAATAGAGTTGCAGTTTTGTTTTATGATTCTGTTTTGATCTGGGTTGTGCATTGTTATTATTTGTTATTTTCTTGAGATGAGAATGTCCAATTTGGAGTAGTTGATAAAGTGTGTTTTTTTTTTCTTCTTATTTTTTTCTCGTTTTTTGAGTTTCTCTAAAGTTGATTGTGAGGAGAATTCATGATTTTTTTTTGTAATGATTGAATACGTTGTTAAGTTTGGTGGTTTCTTGTTTATAAGTTGTGTGTTTGAATGGGTATTTTGTGGTTCGATGAATTGCAGACTGGCATAATTTCTCCAAGTAAGCTGAGGATGAAGCTGATGGGGCCTCATCACAATAGAAAGAAGGATGGATCAAACAGTAACTCTGCAAGAACTTCTCCTTCCAAGCTTGAGGATTCTGAGTTCGTCAGAAACAGCTTATTAGCCGCCAAGAATGGAGATTTTGATGATGAAGGTTTATTTCTTATCTTGTTTAGAATAAACCCATTTTTAGGCTTTCATTTCGCAACTGAGTTTTTGTTGGTGAATTTGTATGTATGCTTTAAACTTTATTGTAAAATAAACAAAAAAAGCTGCTTCTAACTTAGCTATATATATATAGAGTTATTTGTGGTTGTTGTATGAGCTCAATGGTTGGTGGGATTTGGTGCACTAAAATAAAGCAATTGAATCAACCCGTATATTGATTTAGACATTTGCCCTGCAGTTGCAGCTCCAAGCTTACAAGTCGCCAGTGAGGTAGTTTTGGACCACAACCTAGGTGATCAAGCTTCTTGCCAGCCAAGGGAAAACACTGATGTTGGTCCAGTCAAAATGCAGCAATTCTCAAAGGGTGATAGTGGTAATTCGAGTGCAATTCACCCAATGAGAATGCTTGAAGATGATAATCTAGATTATGACAGTAATGCTAGTTCATCTAGCTTTGAGTTTCATAAAGGGGAGAGATCAGGACACAATCCCATTGCGAGATCATTTTTGAGACCTATGCCATCTAAGTGGAATGATGCTGAGAAATGGATAATGAATAGGCAAATTTTGCAAGCTAACTATTCTAAGAAGAATACTTTCCACAACCAAGCTTATAGGTTACCAGTGACGAACATTGTAAGAGTTGCTCCAGAATATGCAACTTATGATCATAAACCATCAATTACCAGGGCAGCTGACACGAAGCGTGTAGATTTTTGCCGACCGGCATCACAAATTGCTTTTGAGAAGTTCGCTTTTGTTCCCCCTGGGACGCATCAAGGATTCAGAGGTAATGCATTGATTGATACGTGTCCTCAAAGTAAGGATTTGATGGAAGTGGGTCAGGGCGAGTTATCTTCAGCAAAAGGTGCAGCAGAAGATGCATCAGGTAAAAAAGTTGACTTCATTTTCATTTAGTTTGTTCATAGAACCCAAAATCAGGAACTTGATTGTTTTAGTAGTTTTTGGATAAAATTAAGAGACCTATTCCGATATGCATATGTTTTGTTTAATTTCAAATTTGAAATGCACTTTATCTCTATGTTTTGTTAAAATTTGTCAAGAAAGGCTACATTTACTCTGTAATAGCTTTACATCTAAACTGATGATAGTTTACTCTGTCAATGTGTTTGGATAATGTACTTGTACATGATAACATTTACGGGTAGCATAACTCAAGGGAGAGAATCAAGTAACCGAAACCCCACCATAAGGCTCTGTCTATTGTCCAAATGGATGATATAGTTTGGAACGGGTGGCCCTGTATGACGATCTCGATTAACTTTTTTTATTTTAGTTCTTTTTCATTCTTTTGGTGGGGCGTGGTGAGATTGGTTCTACATACCTTTGTTCACTTTTTTCTGTTTTAAATTCTCCCAGAGACCAACAAGGATTGGTCTAATGTTGCCATGAAAATTTAGCATTATATCAATGTAATTTTCATGATATTTGATTTTTTTCCTATATGAGCTTCAACTAATTGTGTTCTAATCATTTCAAAAACTCTCTGCTTCTGATAGATATAATTTTAACCATATAGGGAGAATTAAGTATCGAGTTTCAATTGGTCTTTTGTTATTGAAGTCTAACAAAATATTGTGTGCTTTAAGAAGTCAAATTATATTTTCTTCTACAAATTGCCATTCCCAATACTATGCACCATAAGTTATCTTGTGTAAGTTTTTATTGTCTATATATTGTGCAAGTTCTGTCATTAATTTTGTGAACTTATGATTTAAATGTGCAGTTGTTCCTGCCATAAGATCAGTGTGTATGAGAGATATGGGAACAGAAATGACTCCCATGACAAGTCAAGAGCCTTCAAGGACTGCGACCCCTGTAGGGGCGACAACTCCACTCCGTAGCCCGACTTCTTCAATTCCATCTACTCCTAGGGGAGCAGCACCGGTATCCACACCTGTGGAGCACAACACAGATGATGAATCACAACGCCCCATGGAAAATGGCAAAAGAGAATTGTCTGAGCAAGAAATTAAGGAAAAGACAAGAAGAGAGATTGTTGCTCTTGGTGTCCAGCTTGGAAAGATGAATATTGCTGCTTGGGCTAGTCAAGATGAGCGGGAAAAGAATACTTCAGTCAAAACAACTGATATGGAGGAGCTCGAGCGAATTGAATTTGAAAAACGTGCAGCCGCATGGGAAGAAGTTGAAAAATCTAAGCACACAGCAAGGTTCACTGTTCTCAGCTTAATTAATAAATTCAAAGCAGTAGTTACTTTCAAGTGACCAGCATCTAGATTTATTTTCTCTTGTAATTCCCACTTCAATTTGACAGAAGCATTTTTTTTTTTCTTTCTGCAGATTTAAACGTGAAGAAATCAAAATCCAAGCATGGGAAAGCCAGCAGAAAGCAAAACTAGAAGCAGAGATGCAAAGAATAGAGGTTAGTTAAAATTCTTTTTCAACTTGCCGTATCAGGTCAAGAGAGATAACTTTATTGGCTATAATTATATGGTAATGTGAAAGGTCAAATTATTTTGTGGTTTGAAAACTGTCCAGAGAGGTAAAGAGAGAATATAAGGACTGAAATTGGTAACTCAAAATCCGCTATGGTTACTGTTAGACCTAGCAATATCACTCAATCTATGTGCCAACTAGATCTCTCACCTAATTTTTGACCTATAAGTCAAGTTTTCGCCTAGTAAATAAGTCAAGTTTTTGCCTAGTAAATATTGACATCTTGCTTCTAATGAAAATTTGATACACTGAGCAATTATTAGTGGCTGTAAGATTCTTAACTAATGCAACAATTTACAGGCCGAAGTTGAACAAATGCGAGCTCAAGCTCAAGCAAAGATGGTGAAAAAGATAGCAATGGCACGACAAAGATCAGAAGAGAAAAGGGCAGCAGCTGAAGCGAGAAAAAATAGAGATGCAGAAAAAACAGCAGCGCAAGCAGAATATATTCGACAAACAGGACGGATGCCATCAACCCATTTCACATGTTGTGGTTGGTTGTGATAAAACTGGAAACAATGAATAAAAGAAAAGTGCTCATACATTCATGGAGCTTATGGTCCAAGAAGTGGTTGTCATGTATTCTACAAAATGACCTGAGTTTGCATTGTTGATCTTTGATAAAGAAATATATAAAGGGCTGTGCTAAAAATCTTAATCTTCTTTATCTTTTAATTTAGTGAAAAAAACCACAGATGAAAAATACCCTAATGTGCTTTTGATTATTCATTGGTAGCTTGTTTTGAATTAATTATGACAGGAGGAGCTCATTTAACGATTCACTCTAATTCTCGCTTGTAATTAAATGGCTGATCTCATTTGTTAAGAACATGAACTCCTTGAGAAAGAAAATCCAAGTAAAAGGAATTTAGTTTAAATTTAGGGCCTGATTGATTTATTTGATTCATGATCCAAAAATAATTTTTAAAAACTAAAATACGATTTAAATTGATTTGTATTTTAAAATTTTTAATATTTAAAACTGTGTAAGGTGTTTAAAATTGCATTTAGATTAAAAATAATAGAAAACTAAAAATAACTTTTAATTTACACTAGCTTTTAGGATTGTATCTGAAAATGGTTTTTCTAAATATTTCGACTCATTTTTACCAAAAGCGTTTTTATAAGATTTTTTTAGCAAAAAAATATATTTAAATTATATATCAAATAAACCCTTGTTAATAGAGATGAATGAGAAATAAAGAATTCATTTGGAAAGAGTTACATGTCTTGAATTTTGATGGGGCATTTAATAATGCAACTTAGGAATTGGCCCAGTAAAAAGGCATTAGGAATTGATGGTACTTAACATTAGTAGGCCTAAGAATATCTCATCATTGTTAAGGAACCAGGTTAGCCCATGATGTGAGCTAGGCTCAATTGTTTTTATCATCTATTTTTCTTAAGAGTGGAATTATTGGCACTCCACTGATGGCTAAAGACACCCCATTTCTTAAAGATATTCCATTTCAAAGTTTTAAAATTATTTTTATGGCATCCCATAAATTCCATTAATGTCCTTCATTCCATTTTTTATATTTTAAAAGAGTTAGCATTTCAGTCCTCCGCTTATGCTATATATCCTTCACTAGCGTTATTCCTAAAATAAAATTGTAGATAATTAAATTGAAAGTTAAAAAAAAATTAAAGTTAAAAAAAATTCTCACAAATGATCCCAAAAACATTATACAGTCAAACAACACAAAAAACATATAGATTAAATTAGCTACCAATACTTTGAAGAAAAAATAACAGTAAATGTATATGTGAAGAAATTAAAAACTTACAAATTTGTATTGAAGAAAAAATAACAATAAATTTTTATGTGAAACAATTAAAACTAAAAAAAAAAAAATTATTGCCTGTAACCTAATATGTATATCCCATTGCAAATTTTCTTCCTCTATTAAACTATCTTTCTGTCGTAAAAATGATTTAAAATTTTAAATAGTATAAAAAATTAGGGTTTAACTCCCGTGCATGCCTCATTGTGAGCTCATGCGCACGCCTTATTGCGCTCCCCACGTCGCATATCCCACCCTACTGCCCACTGCCCCTCCACCCAACACAACCAACCACGCCTCAACCTTCCCACCATTCTACTGTTCCTCTAGTATTGCCCACAACAACCAACAAACACATATTAGCCTCTGCCACCATCACAACCACCAAAGTCGCTCCCACAACTAGGGATGTAGTCGAACCGAGTAGCTCGTGAGCTACTTGGGCTCGACTCGTGACAAACTCAGGCTCGACTCGTCAAAGATCGAGTAGTTCACGAGTTCGAGCTCATCTTCAAGCTCGTGAAAAATGTCGAGCTTTTTGGCTCGATTCGAACTGCTCGCGAGCAGTTCGCGAGCTCACCGTCATCTTCGCTTCTTCACACCGCAACATCAACCACCGTCGATTGCAGCTTCAACTTGTTTTTGGTATTTTGAACACTAAACCCAAAAACACAACTTCAACAAGCTTAGGCATGAGGTGGCCGCTGAGATGGAGGGCAAAGAGAGAGTCAGGGCCACTGACGTAGGTGCCCCATGAGAGGAGGTCGGAGGTAAAGCTGAGATCTCATGAGTTCGATGACGGTGGGGTGAACTCCGATGGTGGCGAGTAGTTTCCTCATGATGTGGCACATGCAGCAGGAAGATCGACTGAAGATTATGACTGGGTGGAGATGAGGCTTTGGATTTTGGTCTCAGCAAATTCTTCAGCATCGACTGAGAAATTAGTGGGAGGGGCGGTGGAAGAAGAAGCAGATGGGTTCAAAACGATGTCGTTTTCTTAAATTCTTATAAATAGTCGAGCTGAGCTCGAGCCGTTTAATTTTTTAAACGAGCCGAGCTCGAGCTCATGCCCCAGAGCTCGTCGAGCTCGAGCCTCCTCCTAATATATTCGAGCCGAGCTCAAGCCAGCCACTACTCGGCTCGGCTCGGCTCGTATGCACCCCTACCCACAACCACTACAACATCATCCAGAGTTTGGAGCTACGTGTAGAAATGGAGGGAGGGGGGTCAAGGAGGGTCAACTGACCCTCCTTGACTTCAAAAAATTATCAAATATATATATGGAATTAATTTTTAGATTCATAAAATATATCAAATTAAATTGTTAGTTTTTACAAAAAAAAAGTCCCACAAATATATTTAATAAATTATATAATGAATTTTATATCTATTATTTAATTATACAAAGAACAAAATGAAGAAAGTTCGTATATCTTTTCATATATTTTATAAAATAAATATCATTTCTAAAATTTGTTTGTCAAATTAAACTATCATCAATTGTTTTGTGTTTTAATACTTCTTACTTAAAATTGTAAGGGCTAAGGGCTAGCTTACAACCCACCACCATAACCTCTCACTTAAATTGCGGATGCTCAGATGGAGAATCGAATCTAAGACCATGTGTCTATCCACATTATCCCTAATTCGTTCTAACCATCTAAACTATCCGCAGATGAGTCATATCAAAATATTGAAGTTAAGAGAAAAAATAAATCAAAAATATGTATTTTGATGCATTATTTTAAGGGGTCAAAACATAAAAGTGAAATTACAACAAAAGTTAAAATATTTTACTATGAAAGCTAGATAAATCTTTGAATATTTAATTGATGGAAATTTTATTATAGTTTAATTTGGAAATGTTGTTATTTGTGTTGGCTTAATAACTTGTTCAGTAGTAAATTTTCTTGGTTTTATTTTACACTTGTTAAAGTATTATAAATTTACTTCATATTGTTAAACACAATCATAAATATATTAATTATAAAGAGCATTATAAATAAATACTCATATTTTTGTATAACTTATACCCAATCTATTATTTATTATAAGTTTATTTACAATTATGTTGTTAAGTTTAATTAACGTCTTGATCCCCCTAGAATGAATTCCTGGCTACGTCCCTGGCTACATGATAACCCCTGCCGCCGACCCTAGTGTTTTGGATGTGATGGAGGAGAAGTCCTTAGGAATTTGATCGAGGATGGGTTGGGAGGAAGCCATTTGGAAAGAGCTCCAACTGAGAAGGAAAATGTAAGCGGAATGCAAGCCAATGCCAAAGCGCTTGATGTAATCCGGAACCAGAAAGAATTGTGGTTGGATCACTGGATTCAGAGGATGGAGGTCCTAGTGGTGGAGGAAAATTAGGGAGCCCAATTTGGGAAAATGGGTAGACTAACGGGTTGGGTGCTAACAAGGAATTCAGGTTGACTTTCGGAAAGGACATGACTAACAGGGCTAAGCTAAAGGTTAATGAAAGCCCTAGTGGTGGAGGAAGAGTGGTGAGCCATTTGGAGAATAATAGACAGATTTTTGGCTACTAAACGCAAATCGTGGGCTCTCAGTTTGAAGGTGGTTCAAAAGGGTAACATCATAGTTGGGCACATGTGACTACAGATAGGCAACCAAAGGAAAAATATAAGATGAAGTATCATGAGTCGATTGTTGATCATTCCGATGGGATGCAATGATTAGTCCCCCTCTCTCGCTAGTTATAAGGGGTAGAAGGAATTTAGAGATTTGCTTGGTTGGGTCGTTCATAGAGAAGAAACCCCTACTCCGTGCAATATAATATTTGGCAATGAAAATGTGGAAGAAATATGGAGTTAAGAAGGTTATGATGAATGACAAAGGGTTCTTCTTCTTTAAATTCAGGATCGAGGCAACTATGTTGCAATGCTTGGAGGATGGGTCTTTGCTATTCTAGAAAGGCCTATTTTTACTATAAAAATGGCAGTCGGAGATGGAGCTTAACAACGAGTCACCTTGATTCATGCCATTGTAGGTAAAGTTTTATGATGTTTCGTTGGAATTTTGGAGTCTTGATTGTTAGAGTAGATACCCTAGAGCCAATCAATTATTGTAGAATTGACTCTTTGTAATAATGTTTATTAATCAATAAAAGGTGTTTTCTACTATATCATGTAAATCATAATTGTATGTATTGATATATGTCTTTAGGATGGTAGAACCGTGACAAGGGCATCTAGTGTTTCAAATCTCGATAGTGAGAACCCTATGATCACATATGGTGGCTCTTCTAGAAATGTCCATAGCCCTAGTATTATTCTGACCAAGGACATAGATAATACGGTAAGGCTATCATAGTATTGAACGACCCTGTCGAAAGACAATGACTGATCTCACTTGTCAAGGTTGTTTACCAACAACCTGGTGCTATACATGGGTGCTTGCTGTAGGCAAGTTCACTAGACAGACCTACCAAAAGATTCCATATGGATGATAACCCCAGTGTCTATGGAATAAATCCTCTAACGAATGGTGTTGCATGTGATCCTTAGACTTGAGATCATCGAAGCGCCTTGTGCATCGATTGGTGTAGTTTGACACTAGCCCAACATAGTTTCTTTTAGAGCTATCAATACGGTAGTGATTGGCTACATCGAGGAGTGTATCAAGACTATGGTGGATTGACAAAGAATTCATCACTCCCGAGTATGGGAGAAGTTATCTCACGACGCAGTTCAGTAAACGACAATGACACTAAAGCTCTGGCCATAGTGGGATTGAGTTGTTGCTCAATTTAATTTATTATTCCGGTCATTGGTCCATGTTAGGAAACGACTTGCTAACGCATCGGAAAACAAAACAATAATTTCTAGGATCGTTCCCATTGAGCTAAGATCAAAGGTATAAATTTTACAGTTTATAAAATAAAAGAATCTGCAGAAAATAAATTTGGATTTAGAAACCATACCCACGTTGGAGGCTCCTTCAATTTTGTCTCTAATCGTGTTTTGCTACCGATCCAAGTGTAGGATCGAACCCACGAAGTCCACACGAAGACAATGACAAGAAACTAAGGAGAGATTTGCTAGATCATCCTTAGCCTTAAGATTAAAGAAGAAAATCAAATGAATTGATTTTGGGCAAAATGCATCTGCCGTGGGAGAGTGTTTAAGGGGTTGCTGTGTTTGTTCTTTTTCAAAGAAAATGAACTAATGAAAAAAAAATCTCTTATCTTTTACAAATAATCATTTTCTTTTATAGTAAAACTTTAATGCCCTATTCCCATATGGAATAGCCTTGGGCTCCAACCCAAACACCCCATGTTACCAAACACTCCCAAATTAGATATTTTATTTATTTCATCATTATCTCAATTAAACTCAATTAATATATATTTAATCTATATATTAACATTTAACAATAATGATGATTTAATTAAATATATGCGAACACATATTTAAACGTAATTTCACTTATTTAATTTTTCTCATAAATAAAATAAAGGCTACGACCTCAGCAAATTTAATTGCAATGTGAAATTACCAAAATACCCTTTCACCTTAAAAAGACGAAAACGCCCTTCCTTCTTCTTTGATCTTAAATTATCTTCTATGTGTGTGACCCATAGGCTCCTCATCATACCGGCAGTGTATAGTATCGCGATTAACACCCATTAATCGTCTCACTAATACACAGACCGAGATTGGCCCCTAGCAAGGCATCATGGCCACCCGATAGATTTGGATTCAGCAAAATAGCTACCTGTCAACGATATGATTATTGTACAATTCGATCATTTCATCATTCGTTATCTCGACGAGACGAAGGCATAGAAATAGTGTCAACCTTCGGTTACTCTCGATATTATGTATTCAGCTTCTGGACCAATGACCTGTATTATAATCCGGATAAAGCAACAACTCAATCCCACTGTGGCCGCAGTTTTAGTGTCATTGCCATATACTGAATTGCGCCGTGAGATAACTTCTCCCGTACCCGGGAGTGATGAATCCTTTGTCAATCCACCATAGTCTTGATACACTCCTTGATGCAACCAATCACCACCGTATTGATAGTTCTGAATAGAACTACGTTAGGCTAGTGGCAAACTGCACCAATCGGTGCACAAGGCGCTCCGGTGATCTCAAGTCTAAGGATCACATGTACCACCATTCGTTAAAGGATTTGTTCCATAGACAGTAGGGTTACCATCCATATAGAATCCTCTGGTGGGTCACTCCAGTGAACCTGCTGCGGTGTAACCGCCTACAGCAAGCACCCATCTGTTGTACCAAGTTGTCACCAAACAACCTTGACAAGTGAGATCAGTCACTGCCTTTCGACAGGGTCGTTCAACACTATGATAGCCTTACCATATTGTCTGTGCCCTTACTTCATAATAATACTGGGGCTACGGACGTTTCTAGAATGGCCACCATATGTGGTCATAGGGTTCTCACTATCAAGATTTGAAACACTTGATACCCTCATCATGGTTCTACCATTCTTAGGACATATATCAATACATATTGCAATAATAATGATTTACGCGATATAGAATAAAATTACCTTTTATTGATTAATGAACATTATTACAAACAGTCAATTCTACAATAATTGATTGGCTCTAGGGCACCTACTCTAACAGTCCAGTAACTGAATACGAAGATATCGAGGATAACTAAGGTTGACACTATTTCTGTACCTCAGCCTTGATGAGATAATAGATGATGAAAGGATTTGACTGCAAAGTAACCATATCGTTGATAAGTAGCTATTTCGCTGAATCCGAATCTATCGAGTGGCCATGATGCCTTGCTAGAGGCCAATCTTGGTTTGTGTATAGTGAGATGATTGATTGGTGTCAATTGTGATACTACTCACTATCGATATGATAAGGAGTATACGAGTCACGCACTTAGAAGATAGTTTAAGGATGGTGAATTTTTGGAACGGTATATTCGTCTTCTAGATGAATGAGCATATTGGTAATTTTGCTGTGTAATTAAATTTACTGATGTTATAGCCTATGTCCAATTTTATTATTGGAGTAATTTAGCAAAATTATAAATTTAATTATTAGAGTTAATATTAATATTTATAGTAATATTTAACTAAATAATTAAGTTGGGTTAATAGTAATTCTACGTAATGTTTGGGTTGATGCTAAACTTGAGGGGTGGAATGGATATTTTACTTTTTCCTAACCCAATTTAATTCTTGGCCATGGAGAGCCTTTTTGAAGAGAAATTTTTCTCTTCGTTTCTCTACACTCATTCTTCCAAATACTTGATTCCTTAAAGCCAAGAATTATTTCTAGCAAAATTCTTGGTCATTGGCATACTGTCTTCGTGTGGATGACGTAAGTTCAATTCCATTCTCGAATCAGTAGTGAATCACATTCAGAGACATTGACGGAGCCTCCAATCTCAGGTATAATCGAATCCTTGTATGGATTTATGTTATTTCAATTTAAGCATGTGTAAAATATATACACATCAAACCTTGATCTTGGCAAAATTAGTGTGATCGATGGGCGAAATTAATTGTTTTTCCGTTGCCAACGTTCATCGATTGCTTATAGTTGTATCAGAGCCTAGGGTTTTGATTATATATATTTTAACTATATTGTTTTGATTGATTGCCTAAATAGATTGTTAGAAAATGCATGTTTAGCTTTTCAATTTGTTAAAATTACTTAAATTGATTAATATATAAACTGGGTTTGTTGACGAATTCGCATTGGATCGATTTTGTATTATGCGTGCATGAATAGTATTCTAGAATTGTGATTTGTGTCGTGGCAAAGTCCTTCTACACCATGGCATTGAGCTTCGTAAGCCTGGAATACGTAAACACGCCTCGACAAAATTAAACTTTGCCACGACATGATCGCGGGATATGTTGAGCGACTAAAACGTGCAAATAGGTCGTGGCAAAATAAAATTTTGCTACGGCATGATTACGTTATGTGATCGCGTAATTATGTGATTTGAGCTGCAGCGAAATGAAATTTTGCCACAGCGTGAAAGCATCGTAAAATCGCACAATGCGCAATTTAGGCCGCGATGTAATAAAACTACCCGTGGCATGAAAACGATGAAGTAGCACATCAAATCATAAAATTGCGTGATCTCGTCCTAGCGTAATAAAACTACGCCACGGCGTGAATGCATCGTTAGAGCACGAGTTGCTGGATTTGCGCCACAGTGAAATAAAACTTCGTCGTGGCGCATATTCGTTCCTGCGTCGTAATAAAACTATGCCGTGATGTGAATGTAGCTGTAGCACTTTTGCAATGCTGGACCAATGCGTAATTCTGCAAATTCAAGAGGGTAATTTTATAAACCAACCCACCCAATTCAAAATCGATTGTTTTGAATGTATGCGATAATTCTTATTTGAAAAATTGCATGGTGCCCAGTACATGAGCCTTAGACCTATGGTGAATGTTTTATATATATTTTTGGGTATGTATGATTGTAAATATTTTAAATAGGGCTTGTGTGCCCTGTCTTTCTCCTCCCTTCTTGATATACATTCTCTTCTCATCTTATTCCCCTCGAATGTAACTCGAGATTTCTAAATTTATTGATGTAAAATTAGTGTAGAATTAATTTCACTGTAAATTTAGTATGATGTCATTTGCAATGTACTTGAAGATGGAGCAAAGACGAAGCGATCATACTTGAAGACTCAAGATATTTATTACAAGATCCCTAGGTGACCCACCGATTCCTCTAGGCTCAAGGAAATCGGTTTTAGTTTGGTCATGTACCGGCACGTTGATGCGTGTCGAGCGCAACCAAAAATTAAATTACTCTACTCACAACTTGTAATCACAGTAAGTACAGGTCGATCCATAGAGACTAGTTAATCAGACTACCCAACTTAATATCACAATGAATTAATGAAATAAAAAGAGGGAAATTTTACTTTGAAAATTAATTGACACAAGAGTAATTACTAATAACAGGAATTAAGTAAAGAGAATTTAATAAAAAATGATTTCGACTCAAGGAAAATTACCCACAGTTGCAAACTGATCACTAACTTCTAATATATGTTATTCTTTAATTGGATATTTAACCAAAGATTATCAAGAAGCTAGATAATCTTTATCTTCCCTAAGTTCATTAATCTGAGCCCAGCACACAAATTAATTCTTATCAATAAACCACTTGGTATTACGCAATCCTTATGAATTTACTGATAGCATTACGAATTTGGAAGTAGTTAAAGATGAATAACAATCGAACAAGCGTCAGATTATTTAATTCATTCCATGTTTCTTTTAAACAATCAACAAAAGCTTGGATCACAATTATTTTGCTTAATTGCTACTCTAACTGAATATTATAACAATTACGGATTACAAATTCAGTTTAGCAATCAATCACACAATCAATCAATTAATAGGCTTCTTTAATCAATTAAATCATGAAACCATAATAAATAAAACAAAAAACACAGATATACGAATAGAAGAATACCTAAGATTAAGAACAAAGTCTCACAATTATGCTAATTGGATTGTTGTTTCCTTGAATCGAATTAAAGAATTTAGCCCGACATGATGAGATGAAAGGCACAAAGAAACGGAAAAATAAAATTGCATTCTGTCTCCCACCTCCAAAACCCTAGCCACCTAAAAATTCTATTTTTATCTCAAAGAAACGTATACAAGCTTCCCTTTAAAAGCCAACTCCTAAAATTAAGGCAAATAACTAAACCCTTTTAGGAAAACACTTATTTCTCTGTCTTCAAACCTGCCCTTAATTTGTGCAAGAGAAATTCTAGCTCATATACATGAATTTCCAGCCCTCCATACATGTATTGAACTCCCTCTTGAAGTTGGACCAAGTCTTTATACGAACCATACAAAAATAATCCAAATCAACTAAGGATTAAAGCTTCTGGGCTGAAGCTGTAACTTCCAGGCAAGTTTTGGATAGGACAACAAGCTTTATGGACTTCAATAATTGTAGTTCAGGATGTGAATTCAATTTGGGCTTTTGAATCGTCTTATTTGAGTTATGGAAACTCAAGTTATGCCTTTTTAAAGCTCCAATGGTCGGATAGAAATCCTACTCTAATTAGGATTCGATTTCAGTTTTCAGCTCTGACTTTACACCAATAATTGGAGGCCCAAACAAAGTCATCTCTGGACGTGCCATCCCAACTTGGAAAGCTTAACATGTCTACTTTAACTTCAGTTCGCCAAAGCAAAAGGTACACTTCTACTTGTGGGAGGTTAAATTTTATTGGAGTTTTCCTTAATGGTGATCGGTTGACTTAAATTATCTGTTTTGCTTGTTCACCAAAGCGAAGGTTGATAAGCATATCATATGCATAGTAGAGAAGTACACTTTTTGTGTGTACGTGGCGACATGTAGTGTCCACTCTAATGATACTGAGAATCACACTTGAGGACAATGGCTTTGGCTATTGAATTGTGTGATTGGTTTGTTGGCTTGTTTTACATTTGAGGTTGGTAGTGGGAGCTATCAACTGGTGTGGATTAAGTTTGTTGGCCTACCTAATCAACCCATTTTGGCTTGTTCACCAAAGCAAAGGTTTGAAATTGGCTAGATGGGATCTCAATCCACTTGGAAAGCCAACGGGCTTCTTGAGTTAATAGTGAGGGCTGCTGGCTTGAGGAAATTAGTGGGAGCGATTATTGAATAAAAGGCCTTATTAAATAATAATAATAAACATTGTTATAACATTTGCTTATTCTATACTTGTAGATTCACTTACAAATGAGCAATATGATCCCATTATCACTACGACAAATCATTGAACTGGGAAACAAATGGAATGGTGAGAATTCGTTGACTGGTATAAAAGTATAAACAATATACTTCACTCAAGTGATAGATTATACACCGTTGAGCAGGTTTTGTCACTAGAGCCTGTTGAGAGTTCTATCCATCAGACTGTGTATGTATATATGAAGCATACACATGATGCAAAAGCAGAAATGACAAGATACATTGTGCTTGCATCAATAACACTGTTACTGCAACAGTAGTGCCAGAATATGGACTTAGCTTCTGTTCTTTATTCTCTCTAGAGAAATGAGAAGCATATGGTGTCTTAGTCACTATTTAGATGCAAGATGGAAAAGGGTACCAAAATTAGTGATCATATACTCAAGTTGACCGAGTATATGAACAAACTTGAGATTTTGGGATGTAGACTTAATGAGGGTTTAGCAATAGACCTAAAATTATAGTCTTTGCTAGATTTTTACTCTCATTTTGTCTATGACTTCACTGAGGATGATAAGAAGAATACCCTTTCCAAGCTTTTGGATATGTTGAAGGCTATTGAGTCAGGCATGAAAATGTCAAAAACATTGACGTTGGTTGAAGCTAACTCAAGTGAGAAGGAAAAGGCTCAGAATACGTTGGAAGCAACTATTGTAGATAGGAAGGGCGTTTGTCCTCACTATGGGAATCCCAACTACTAGAGGAAACATTGCAAGGCCTTTCTAGCAAAAAGGAAGAAGAATGTTACTTCTTCGTCAAGTATATTCTTGATTGAGATTAACTTCTCCCGTCAACATCTTAGGTCATTCACACAGGATGTCGTACTCAAATTTGCTCTAATGTGCAAGGATTATGGCAGAGTAGATTGCTCATCGAGGGAGAGGTGGACCTACCAGTTGGAAATGGAGCATGTGATGCTGCATTAGCTATAAGATCTTATTGTCTGATTTTGCCTATAGGCTTCTTACTTGGAGCTTGTGGATTATTATGATTTTCCTTCAGTTTCTAGAAATAATATTTCTGTGTCCACTTTGGACAAGTGAGAATATTCCTTTACTAATGGATTGTTGTCTTTTAGTATAAATAGTATTCTTTATGGAACTGTTTCATAATAATATGTTTTTAAAATAGACAATAAAGATATTCTCAAAATGAAATCTATGCCAAGTGTGGCAAGTTGAGTTAAACATACCTGAAGGAATGTGGATAGTATCAAAACCCACCTCTCCGTACACACCCTAGCATAATGGTGTGTCTGAAAAGAGGAATAGGGCCTTACTTGAAATGGTTAGGTCTATGATAAGTTTTAGTGATTTGCCCACATAATTCTGGGGTTATGCCCTAGAGACTATGATCCAACCGTGTGCTATCAAGGTCTGTAGATAAGACTCCATATGAACAATGGAGTGAGCGAAAGCCCAACTTGTCTTATCTGAAGATTCAGGGTTGTGAAGCTTATGTCAAGAAATTGACTTCGAACAAGCTAGGCCCAAAATCTTACAAATGTATATTTGTGGGGTATCCTAAGGAGACCAAAGGATATTATTTCTACCATCCAAAAGAGCACAAAATTTTGTCGCTCGTACTGGTGTCTTCTTAGAAAAGGAATTTTTCTAAGAAGTACTAGTAGGAGAAAAGTAGAACTCGATGAAGTTCTAGAACCACAAGATACATTAGACGAAGTACAGGAAGATGTGCCACAGGAAGTGGTTGAACATCATGAGAATGTTACTCCATAATTTATGGATCAAAGTGAACCACCTCAAGTAGCATAGGAGCTACGTAGGTTTGGAAGAGTACGTCGTGAGCCCGAGAGATATGGTTTTCTCATGACTCAACTTGGCAACATACTGGTCTACCAAGACAATGAATCCAGGACTTACGATGATGCTATATCAGATCCAGATTCTGTTAAATGGCTTAAGACCATGAAATTCGAGAAGGACTCCATGTACCAGAACCAGGTATGGTCTTTGGTGGATCCACCTAAAGGGGTAAAACCCATAGGGTGTAAATGGGTCTTCAAAAGGAAGACTGACATCGATGGCAAGGTGCATACATATAAGGCATGAGTGGTTGCCAAAGGTTTCAAACAAATTCATGGTATTGACTATGAAGAAACCTTTTCACCGGTTTCCATGATTAAATCCATCCAGATTATGCTTGCGATTGCTACATATCATGACTATGAGATTTGGCAAATGGATGTCAAAACGGCTTTCCTGAACGAAAACATTGAAGAGGATGTGTGTATGACACAACTCGATGGTTTCATTCTTGATGGAAAAGCTAATAAGATATGCAAGTTTCAGAGGTCCATTTATGGACTCAAACAAGCTTCAAGGAGCTGGAACATTCGGTTTAATGAAGCCATAAAAGAATTAGGTTTTATCAAGAACGAAGATGAGCCATGTGTTTACAAGAAAGTAAGTGGGAGCACAATGGCATTCTTGGTGTTGTATGTCGATGACATACTTCTAATCGGGAATGATATACCAAACTTGCAGTAGGTAAAGACTTGGTTATCCAAGTGCTTCTCCATTAAGGACTTAGGAGAAGCAACCTACGTCCTCGGAATAAAGATCTACCGAGCGTAGGTTACTTGGCCTAAGTTAGAGTACATATATAGACAAGTTATTGAAGAAATTCAGTATGGAAGAATTAAAGAAAGGATTTCTTCCGATGTCACATGGTATCTATCTCTCTAAGGACATGTGTCCTAAAACACACAATAAGAGAGATAGAATGAAGAGGATCCCATATGCGTCAGCAATTAGATCCATCATGTATGTCATGTTGTATGCTTGGATTGATGTCTCATTTGCATTAAGCACTTGTAGTAGATATCAATCAGATCCAAGTGAGCGATGCCATGTTGCATGCTTGGACTAACGTCTCATATGCATTAAGCACTTGTAGTAGATATCAATCGGATCCAAGTGAGTGATGTGATGTTGTGTACTCAGATTGATGTCTTATGTGCATTAAACAGTTGTAGAAGATATCAATCAGATCCAAGTGAGCAACACTGGATGGGTGTCAAGGACATCCTTAAGTACCTAAAAAGGACTAGGATATGTTCTTGGTTTATGGAGGGGAAAATGAGCTCACTATAAGAGGATAAAGTGATGCTAGTTTTCAAACGGATAAAGATGATTTTCGCTTGCAACCCAGGTTTGTATTTTGTCTCTATAAAGCTATAGTGAGCTGAAAAAAGCTAGAAGCAAAGTACTGTAGTAGATTCTACAACTAATGCTAAGTACATCGCATTATTAAATGCAGTTGTGTAGGTAGTTTGGATCAAGAAGTTCATTACTGAACTTGATGTGTGTAAACCCCGCATCAGCATTCCGATGCTATAAGGTATGTAATTCTACCCTTAAAAGGATTTTTCATCAATAAAAGGGTAAAATGGTCATTTTGCATGCATTATGAGACGTGAATGTTGTAAAGTGTTAGGAATTGATGATACTGATAAGAAATAAGGTTAAAGGGTCATGAAGGAGGTTAGTAGAGTTAAACAACATAAACGGTTCCCAAAGGGTATAATGGTCTTTTCACAATAATTTATAGGAATCAAGTATCCATAAAAGTGTATTATGGGTAAATTAGTTAATTATCTTATGGAATTACTTGGTCACCAAGCAGAAAAGAGAAGTCAAATGGCATTAAAGGAGTGTAATAATTATTTTATAGTGAAAATGACCAAAATACCCTTATACGCAAAATTTATACCAAATGACCCTTATATCTAACTTTTGATGGCCAATCCCATTTAAGAATTAAAAAAAAAATGAAATGTTTATAAGATTTTTTTTTTGGTTATGTCGGCCAACACTCTTAGAACACCAAACTTTCTTCTTCAAATCTTATTTTCCTCCATTAAAGGCTTTAATTCAAGCTCTCTCTCTCTCAAAATTTTCATAGGATTTCAAGTTGAATTTTGAAGGAGATCACCATCCACACTTAAAGAACTTCAATTTCAGGGTTTAAGGTGAGTTTTAAAACCCTAGTTTGTTGTGATTTTTAGCTAAAAGAGAAATTCATAAGTGGTTATGTGTGTAAGGTAGAAAGGGTGAACCTTTGGAGCTAAGGAGGAGTGTCTTTGTGCTTTGAATACTAAGGTAAGGAAAAAAAATCTCCCTTATGACTACAATTGATAACACCTAGGGTTGATGAAACTTACATTTATTTAAGTTAATTTGAGTGTGATGCTATGTTTTGGTTATGGATTGTTTAAATGGGTGTGTTGATTGGTGTATGTGTGCATATGGAGGATGATTATGCCAATTAAGAGATTTGTAGTTGGATGATGTCTTGGCACATTTTGGTTTTGTAAAAAGGGAGGTTTGGTTTTGTAAAAAGGGAGGTTTTTATGGTCTTTTATACTTAGAGTGATATGGCAAATATCATCAATGTGCAAATGAATGTGACATGGTTAAAAATGAATAGAATTCAGATTTGGCTTTTTAAGACTTATACTGTATATGCTTCTCTGAATCAGTCATAACTGAAGTTATAAAAGTCAAATTGAGATGTTCTTTAAGTATTAAAAAGTTGAGAAATAGACCTAAAACTTTATGTTTTAGCCAAAAATCAATTCGAATTGGAATATGAGGAAAAATTGCTTGAAAAGTGACGAACTGTATGGCATCCACCTCCTTAATAAAAATTCCCATCTTTTTTATAATTTCTAATAAACCATTGAATAATCTTACTGTTGAAGTTCCTTGTATTTTATGAGAAATCGAATGAATTAAGTTAATGAATTTAATAGGAAACTATTCATGTCAAGGAGTTTTGCAAAATTGATTGATGAATTGTGCAATTGGCCAAGGGTACATGTTAAATGAATGAATAGTATGATTAAGCATGAGAGATGTTATCCCATATGTTTGCCTTCATAATGATAATGCATATAGCTTATTTAGTTGACTTATGAAAAAATTTATGAAATGTTAAAGAATGAATTCCATTAGTCTCTTGAGGTGTAAACCAAGATCAGAGGAATGAAATCTTTATGGAAACCATGAGTCCTTTGAGGTGACGACCAAGAACAAGGTAATGGTTCAAATGAATCCGATCGGATAATAAAGACTAATGAAAATGTCAAGTACAAACACAAAAGAAATAGGCACGCCATGTTTGTGAATATTGCATAAGTCATATATGTTCTATGTTATATTATGTATGGTTATGTTATAACTTATGTTCATGAGGGAAGTCCAAAGTGTATGACATGTTTTATGAACTTGATACTGTCAATGAATGAAGGTCATGTCTTATAGGTAGGCAAGGTCCTGAGTAATATGTTTGTATAATGAACCTTAATAGTTTATAAATGGCCATATTCCCTGACTGAGCGATTAGCGCTCACCCCATGAAATTTTTAAAATGTTTTGCAGGTAAGGATTAAAGTTTGAAGCTGGGAGAGGCTACTGGGGAATGACATGCACATGAAGGAATGCTTTTGCTATGTTTTGAATTTTGATGTAAAATAACATCAAATGGTTTTTGGTTTATGGATATTGAAGTAAATATGTTTTAATAAAACTAGTATGACCATTTCCTTGTCAAATGAATGAAAAAGGTTAAATGATATTATATACTTATGTTATTAACTCTGTAGGAAGCTAAATTTCTTGAATCATTTTATGGATATGGGATGTTTAATAATATGCTTTACCAAAAAAAAAAAAAAAAAAAAAAAAACAAATAAACAAACAAAAGTATAGGTTTTGAAACAAACTCATTTCCTAGGTGTGTCTTTTCTAAGTTCTCAATGGCCAAGGGATACTTAGGCAATACCCAGCTAGGGAGGGGTTTTACAATGTGGTTCCAAGCATTGCTGATCCAGTAAAGTTCTACTACGACAACAACGAAGCTATTGTTGTGGCTATGGAACCATAGTCTCACCAGTAATCCAAACACTTACTTAGTTGATTCAATCTGATCTAAGAAATCGATCAGAAAGGGGATGTGCAGATTTGCAGAATACCTACTAACCCACTGTCAAAGTTTCCATTGCAGCAGAAGCATGATAGCGACTTAGGGTCATTCGATGTTAGATATATAATGATTGGATATAGTGCAAGTGGGAGATTGTTAGAGTAGGTGCCCTAGAGCCAATAAATTATTGTAGAATTGACTCTTTGTAATAATGTTTATTAATCAATAAAAGGCGTTTTCTACTATATTATGTATATCAGAATTGTATGTATTGATATATGTCCTTAGGATGGTAGAACCGTGACGAGGGCATCTAGTGTTTCAAATCTTGATAGTGAGAACCCTATGATCACATATGGTGGCCATTCTAGAAATATCTATAGCCCTAGTATTATTCTAACCAAGGACACAGATAATATGGTAAGGCTATCTTAGTGTTGAACGACCCTGTCAAAAGGCAGTGATTGATCTCACTTGTCAAGGTTGTTTGTCGACAACCTAGTGCTACACATAGGTGTTTGCTATAGGCAAGTTCATTGGATAGACCCACCAGAGGATTCCATATGGATGGAAACCCTAGTGTCTATGGAATAAATGCTCTAATAAATGACGTTGCATGTGATCCTTAGACTTGAGATCACCGAAGCGCTTTGTGCACCGATTGGTGCAATTTGACACTAGCCCAAAGTAGTTCTATTTAGAGCTATCAATACGATAGTGATTGGCTACATCGAGGAGTGTATCAAGACTAAGGTGCATCGACAAAGAATTTATCACTCCCGGGTATGGGAGAAGTTATCTCACGACGCAGTTCAATAAATGGCAATGACACTAAAGCTATGGCCATAGTGGGATTGAGTTGTTGCTCAATTTAATTTATTATTCTGGTCATTGGTCCAATAATTGAATACAAAGATATCGAGGATAACTGAGGTTGACATTATTTCTGTACCTCAGCTTTGATGAGATAACAGATGATGAAAGGATTTGATTGCACGGTAATCATATCGTTGATAGGTAGCTATTTTGCTGAATCTGAATCTATTGGGTGGCCATGATGCCTTGCTAAGGGCCAATCTTGGTCTATGTGTAGTGAGATGATTAATTGGTATCAATTGAGATACTACTCATTACCAATATGATAAGGAGCCTATAGGTCACACACTTAGAAGACAGTTTAAGGATGGTGAATTTTTGGAAGGGTATATTTGTCTTTTAGATGAATTGGCATATTGGTAATTTTGCTGTGTAATTAAGTTTACTAACGTTTTAGCCTATGTCCAATTTTATTATTATAGTAATTTAGCAAAATTATAAATTTAATTATTAGAGTTAATATTAATATTTATAGTAATATTTAACTAATTAACTAAGTTGTATTAATATGGAATTCTACCTAATGTTGGGTTTATGCTAAACTTCAGGGGTGGAATGGATATTTTACTTTATTATATAAGTAAAGAAAAATTAAGTTTTCTAACCCAATTTCATTCTTGGTTGTGGAGGCCTTTTTTAAGAGAAATTTTTCTCTTCTTTTTGGTAGGAAACGATCAAGTCATGGCAGTAGAAAACAAAAATATATAATAGTAGATCGTTCCCTTAGAACCAAGATCAGGGCAGAAATTTTACAGATTATACGTTAAATCAAAAGCTGCAGTAAAATTATATTAGAGTTAAGAATTCATACGCACGTTTGGAGGCTCCTTCAAACTTGTCTCTGAATGGGTTTCGCTACCGATTCAAGAGTAGGATCGAACCAGCGGTAGTCCACACGAAGATAACCCGAAGAACTAAAGAGGGATTTGCTAGATCCTCTTTAGCCTTAAGAACCAAGAACCAGAATCAAATGAAAATTTTGATTCAATCAAATGTGAAGTGGCGTGGGTAGAGAGAAAAAGGGACTGGAGGTTTTTTTTTTTTTAAATGAATATAATAAGACTTAATCAATAATCAATTAATTCATGGAACACATGCACTTATATAGTGCATGTGAAACCCTATTCCACTTAGGAATAGGCTTAGGCACTAACCCAAACAACCCTATTTAGATATTTTTATTTTAATTATTATTACTTCAATTAAATTCAATTAGTATATATAAAATATATTAATATTTAACAATAACAATAATTCATTTAAATATATGCGTACACATATTTAAATATAATCTCAATTATTTAATTTTAATATTAAATTAAATAAAAGCAACAACCTCAACAAATTTAATTGCACTGTGAGATTACTAAAATACATTTTTGCCTAAAAATATGAAAACGCCCTTCTCATAAACTGATTCTTAAATTATCTTCTATGTGTGTGACCCGTAGGCTCCTTATCATACCAGCAGTGTGTAGTATCGCAATTAACACCAATTAATCGTCTCACTACACATAGACCAAGATTGACCCCTAGCAAGGCATCATGGCCACCCGATAGATTCGGATTTAGCGAAGAAGCTACCTGTCAACGATATGGTTACCGTACAATCCAATCCTTCCATCATCTGTTATCTCATCGAGACCGAGGCACAGAAATAGTGTCAACCTCAGCTACTCTCGATATGTATGTATTCAGTTACTGAACCAATGATTGGAATAATAAACTGGATTAAGCAACAACTCAATCCCACTGTGGCCATAGTTTTAATGTCATTGCCATTTACTGAATTATGTCATGAGATAACTTTTCCTGTACCCGGGAGTGATGAATCCTCTGTCGATCCACCATAGTCTTGATACACTCTTTGATGTAGTCAATCACTACCGTATTGATAGCTCTGAATAAAACTACGTTGGGCTAGTGTCAAACTACACCAATCGGTGCACAAGGCGCTCCGGTGATCTCAAGTCTAAGGATCACATGCACCACCATTTGTTAGAGGATTTGTTCCATAAACACTGGGGTTACCATCCATATGAAATCCTCTGGTGGGTCACTCCAATGAACTTGCCTACAACAAGCACCCATGTGTTGCACCAGGTTATCACCAAACAACGTTGACAAGTGAGATCAGTCACGGCCTTTCGACAAGGTCGTTCAACACTATATGTGCCCTTACTTCAGAATAATACTAGGGCTACGGACGTTTCTAGAATGGCCACCATATGTGCTCATAGAGTTCTCACTATCAAGATTTGAAACACTTGATACCCTTATCACGTTCTACCACTCTAAGGACATATATCAATACATATTGCAATAATAATGATTTACGCGATATAGAATAAAATGTCTTTTATTGATCAATGAACATTATTACAAAGAGTCAATTCTACAATAACTGATTGGCTCTAGGGCACCTACTCTAACAATCTCTGACTTGCACTATAGCCAATCATTCATGTATTTAATACCAAATGATCTCAAGTGCTGTTCATGCTTCTGCTACGACAGAGGCTTTGTCAGTGGATCTGCGAGATTGTCGTTAGTATGCACTTTACTAATCTGCATATCTTTCCTCTTAACTATTTCTCTGATGAGATGGAATCGTCTGAGTATGTGTCTAGACTTTTGATGAGGTCGTGGTTCCCTGGCTTGAGTGATTGCTCCATTGTTTTCACAATAGATGTCTATTGGATCAACAATCGTGGGAACCACACCAAGTTCAGTGACGAACTTCTTAATCCAGACTATCTCCTTGGCCACATCTAATAATACAATATACTTAACCTCCATTGTAGAGTCTGCTACGGTGCTTCGCTTGGAGCTCTTCCAGCTCACTATACCCCCATTGTGACAAAATACAAACCCTAATTGCGATCAATAATCATCTTTGTCCGTTTAGAAACTAGCATCACTGTATCCTCTTGCAGTGAGCTCATCTTCCCCTCCATAAACCAAGAACATATCCTTAGTCATGTTCAGGTACTTAAGAATGTTCTTGACAGCCATTCGGTGATGCTCACTTGGATCTGATTGATATCTACTACAAGTGCTCAAAGCACATGAGACATCAATCCGAGTACATAGCATGACATACATGATGGATCCAATTGCAGATTCATATGGGATCCTCTTCATCCTATGTCTCTCATCTTGTGTTCTAGGACACATATTCTTAGAGAGATAAACACCATATGACATTGGAAGAAATCCCTTCTTGGATTCTTCCATACTGAATCTTTTCAGTACTTTGTCAATATATGCACTCTGACTTAGGCCAAGCAACCTACGTGATCTATCATGATAAATCTTTATTGCAAGGATGTAGGCTGCTTCCCCTAAGTCCTTCATGGAAAAGCACTTGGATAACCAAGTCTTTACCAACTGCAAGCTCGGTATATCATTCCCTATCAGAAGTATGTGATGACATACAACACTAGGAATGCCACTACGCTCCCACTCACTTTCTTGTAGACACATGGCTCATGTTCGTTCTTGATAAAACATAATTCTTTTACGGCTTCATCAAAATGAATGTTCCAACTCCTTGAAGCTTGCTTGAGTCCATAAATGGATCTTTGTAACTTGCATACATTGTTAGCTTGCCCATCAAGAACGAAACCATCGGGTTGTGTCATATACACATCCTCTTCAAGGTTTCCGTTCAGGAAAGTTGTTTTGACATCCATTTGCCAAATCTCATAGTCATGATATGCAGTAATTGCAAGCATAATCCGGATGGATTTAATCATGGCAACCGGCGAAAATGTTTCTTCATGGTCAATACCATGAATTTGTTTGAAACCTTTGGCAACTAGTCATGCCTTATAAGTATGCCCCTTGCCATCTATGTTAGTCTTTTTCTTGAATACCCATTTACACCCTATGGGTTTTACCCCTTCAGGTGGTTCCACCAGAGACCATACTTGGTTCTGGTACATGAAGTCCATCTCAGATTTCATGGCTTCAAGCTATTTAACGGAATCTAGATCCGATATAGCGTTTTCATAGGTTCTGGGTTCATCGTCTTGGTAGACTAATACGTCACCATGTTTAGTCACGAGATAACCGTATCTCTCGGGCTCATGGCGTACTCTTACATATCTACATAACTCTTGTGCTACCTGAGGTGGTTCACTTTGATCCACAAGTTGTGAAGTAACCTTCTTATAATGTTCAACCACTTCCTGTGGCTAGGGGTGTTCAAAAAAATGCAAAAATCGAACCGAATCGATAACCGAACCGAAAAGGCCAGTTAATTGAAAAAGCGGTTCAATTGCAATTCGAAAAAATTCAAAAAAGCTGAATTTTCGGTTGGAAAAAAATAAAAAGCGGTTCCAGAAACCGGTTTTACAAAAAAAATATATATATATATATATATATAAATAAATTAAAATAAAATATTATTATATAAATAAAAAATAATAATATTATATATTATATATTAAATAAAAAATAATAATATTATATATTATATATTAAATAAAAAATAATAATATTTTTAATGTATTGTTAGTAATGGTCAATGGATATATATGAATGTCTAATTTTTATTTGGATATGTATTATTTATATTTACGATTTAATTTAGGAAAAAATAAAAAAAATAAGTTTTATAAAAAAAAGGGAAAACCGGTTAACCGCTTTAAAAAAAGCGGTTAATCGGTTTTTCAGTTAACCGAAAAATCGGTTTTCCCTCCAAACCGGTTCGGTTTCCCCTCCAAACCGGTTCGGTTTCGGTTCGGGAATTTTCTCGAACCGAAAAACCGGTTCAGTTCAAAAAAGCGGTTAACCGGTTCGGTTAACCGCTTTTGAACACCCCTACCTGTGGCACATCATCCCATCCTTCGTCTGGTATATTTTATGGTTTTAGAACTTCATCGAGTTCTACTTTTCTCCCACTAGTACTTCTTAGAAAAAATTCATTTTCTAGGAAGACACCAGTACGAGTAACAAAAATTTTGCGCTCTTTTGGGTGGTAGAGATAGTATCCTTTGATACCCCACAAATATGCACTTACAGGATTTTGGGCCCACCTTGTTCGAAGTCAATTTCTTAACATAAGCTTCGTAACCCCAAATCCTTAGATAAGGCAAGTTGGGTTTTCACCCACTCCATAGTTCATATGGAGTCTTATCTACAGACTTTGACAGCACACGGTTCAAAACGTGAGTCGTAGTCTCTAGGGCATAACCCTGAATGATGCAGGTAGATCACTAAAACTCATCATAGACCTAACCATGCCAAGTAAGGTCATGTTCCTCCTTTCAGACACTTCATTGTGCTGGGGTGTATACGGAGGGGTGAGTTGTGATACTATCCCACATTCCTTCAGGTATTCAAAAAACCCTGAGCTTAAGTATTCACCTCCTCGATCAGACCGAAGAGTTTTAATACTTTTGCCCAACATATTCTGTACTTCATTCCAGAATTTTTTGAACTTATCAAAGGCTTCAGATTTATGTCTCATGAGGTAGACATAACTATATCTACTAAGATCATCAGTAAAGCGGATACTAAAATAATATTTCTAGAAATAGAAGGTACGTAATAACAATTATTTAGTTCCAACAATAAGCCCATAGGCAAAGATAAATAGTAAGTCCTTACAGCCAATGCAGCCACATGTGCTCCATTTCCAACTCGTAGGTCCACCTTTCCCTTGGCGAGCACTCTACTCTGCCTTAGTCCCTGCACATTAATACAAATGTGAGTACCACATCTTGTGTGAATGACCCAAGATGTTGAGGGAGAGAAGTTAATCTCAATCATAAATATACGTGAAGTCGAAGCATCTAACTTCTTCTTGCTTGCGAGGAAAGCCTTACAGTGTTTCTTCCAGTGGCGAGGCTTGCCATAATAGAAATAAACTACTTTCCTGCCTTTTCTAACGCCACCCTCAGGCTTGAGAACATTATGTCCTTTAGGCTTGGGCTTGGGCTTGGGCTTGGGATTGGCCTTGGCCTTTCCCTTGCCTTTACCCTTTCCTTTACTGGCAGCTACTAGTAAAACAGGCTTGGATTTCTTCAAGTCCTGCTTTGCAATCCTCAACATGTTTAAAAGCTTCGACAGGGTTTTCACCATTGTGTTCATATTGAAGTTCATTATGAACTGTGCATAAGAGTCAGGCAAGGATTGTAGAATTAAATCCATTTGTAATTCTGCATCCAACTCAAATTCCAAAGTCTCAAGCCTCTCTATGTGCTCGATCATCTTGAGCACATGAGGGCCAACTTAGGCTCCCTCAGTCAGGCGACTTCCAAACAGTGCTTTTGACACCTTGTACCTCTCATGTCAAGCATTCCCTTCAAAAAGATCTTTGAGGTGTAGAATAATGGCAGCAGCATCCATATTCTCATGCTGCTTTTGCAACATTGGTGTCATCGATGCTAACATCAAGCATTGAACGTCATCAGCATCATTAAGGAACTTTTGATAAGTGTCCTTTACTTCCTGAGTGGCATCAGGATTAGGCTCAGCCATGTATGGCTTATCAAGGATATACAATTTTTTGTCTAACTTGAGTATAATCTGAAGATTACGATACAAGTCTGAGAAATTGGATCCATCCAACCTGTTTTCTTTCTCGATTATCGGTCGCAGGTTCATAATGCTCATTTTGGTGAATCTACAATTGTAGAAAAGAAAAAGTCATTATAATGTTCATTATTATTTAATATGGTCTTTTATTAAACGACACTCCCACTATTTCCCTCAAGTCAATAGCCCTTACTATTAACTCGGGAAAGCTCGTTGGCTTTCCTAGTGGACTGAGATCCCATCTAGCCCATTTCAAACCTTCGCTTTGGCGAACAAGCCAAAATGAGTTGATTAGGTAAGCCAACAAACTTAATCCACACCAGTTGATAGCTCCTACTATCAACCTCAAATGTGAAGAAGCAAACAAGCCAATCACACAATCCAATGGCCTAGTCATAGTCCTCAAGTGTGATTCTCAATATTAGTAGAGTGGACACTACATGCCACCACGTACACACAATATGTGTACTTCTCTACTATGCCTATGACATATTTATCAACCTCCCACTGGTAGAAGCGTACCCTTCACTTTGGCGAACAAGGTTCCGACGAATAGTGGTTTGATTAAAACCATGGTGATGGAAGGCATACATGACTTAATATACTTTAATTGAGGGTTTTTATTTAATGTCTCACCAGATTATTATCTTTGTTAGAATGACACTGTTTGGCATGTTATTGAACATTCAACCTTAGCATGCATTCTAAACAAAATATTAAATGTGCCGGTACATGGCCCAACTAAAACCGATTTCCTCAAGCCTAGAGGAATCGATAGGTCACTTAGGGGTCCTGTAATAAAATCTTGAGTTCAAGTATGATTGTCTCTTCCTTGATCCGTCTTCAAGTACATTACAAAAACATCATTCTAAATTTACAGTAAAAATAATTATACAAAAATCTTTACATCAATAAATTTAGAAACCTCGATTTACATTCGAGGGGAATGAGATGAGAAAAGAATGTACATCAAGAAAGGGAGAAAGGCAAGACACACAGGCCTTATTTAAAAAAAAAAAAAAAAAAAAAAAAATTACAACCACACATACCCAAAAATTTTAAAACATTCACCATAGGTCTAAGGTTCATATACCGGGCACCATGCAATATACAAACAAATACGTGGCATACATTAAAAAACAATCAATTTTTGAATTGGGTGGGTTAATTATTAATTACCCCCTGACAAATTGTAGATCTATATTTGGTCTAAAAGTTTTGAAACTTTTCACTTTGGCCCCTACGCACTCGAAAGTACGCTTGTTGCGGTGACGGATTAGATTGCCATAGCGTGTGCTGATTTGCGTCACATACATGCACCATGTGCGATCGTCGCGGCCATGGGTTACATCGTCGCGGCGAGCGCTGATTTTCGTTAGCGCGTATCTTAGACTACGATTGCCGTGGCAATGAGTTATACCTCCGCGGCAAGCGCTGATATTCAATCAGCGATTGCGCTAAGGATGATCATTGCGACGATGGGTTATATCGCCGTGGCGGCGTACACTGATCTGTAACATCTGATCAGTTCAACCAGCATCAAACAAAACGCCAATCCAATTTTTGCAATCAATCTAAACTTCTGATCTCAACAAAAATCCATATCCCAATATACCAATCTTGCATATCATCAACAAATTAAATTAATCAAGTAAATTGATTTCTTAAAACTTGCTTTCAAGGCAGATTTTATGCAGATTCAACAAGGCTACATATTATCAATCAAATACATGTAATCAACCATACATTAAACTGTAAAATCTAGTACCCAAGGCTCTTATACCACTGTTAGGAAACGATCAAATCATGGTAGCAGAAAACAAAAATATATAACAGTAGATCATTCCCTTAGAACCAAGACCAGGGCACAAATTTTATAGATTATACGTTATATCAAAATCTGCAGTAAAATCAAATTAGAGTTAAGAATTCATACACATGTTTGGAGGCTCTTTCAAACTTGTCTCTGAATAGGTTTCGCTACCGATCCAAGAGTAGGATCAAACCAGCGGTAGTCCACATGAAGATAACCCGAAGAATTAAAGAGGGATTTGCTAGATCCTCTTTAGCCTTAAGTGTTAGTAAATGATCCATATACGCAGCGGAAACAACGAAAAATATAATACAAGGATTGTTTACATGAGCCAAGATCAAGGGTATAATTTTACAATTTTATCATAATAAGAATCTGCAGAAATATTAATCATGAGTTAAGAGAATCATACGCACGTTTGGAGGCTCCTCCAATTTTGTCTCTGATCGTGTTTTGCTATCGATCCAAGTGTAGGATCGAACCCACGAAGTCCACACGAAGATAATCACAAGGAACCAAAGGGATTTGCTAGATCCTCCTTGGCCTTAAGAAATCAAGAAGAAAACTTTGATTTTGGCACAAACCAAAAACTGGCGTGGGAGAGAGATATGGGGCTGCTGTGTATTTCTCTTTTTCAACAAATGAACTAATGAAAAATCTGTATTATTTTACAAATAACCTTTTTCTTTTATAGTAAATTTAGTTGCCCTATTCCCATATGGAATAGCCTTGGGCTCCAACCCAAACACCCCATGTTACCAAACACTCCCAAATTAGATATTTTATTTATTTCATCATTATCTCAATTAAACTCAATTAATATATATTTAATCTATATATATTAACATTTAACAATAATGATGATTTAATTAAATATATGCGAACACATATTTAAACGTAATTTCACTTATTTAATTTTTCTAATAAATTAAATAAAGGCTACGACCTCAAGCAAATTTAATTGCACTGTGGAATTACCAAAATACCCTTTCACCTTAAAAAGATGAAAACGTCATTCCTTCTTTTTGGATCTTAAATTATCTTCTATGTGTGTGACCCATAGGCTCCTCATCATACCGACAGTGTATAGTATCACGATTAACACCAATTAATCGTCTCACTAATACAGAGACCAAGATTGGCCCCTAGCAAGGCATCATGGCCACCCGATAGATTCGGATTCAAACAAAGTAGCTACTCACAACGATATGGTTACCGTACAATTCGATCCTTTCATTATTCGTTATCTTGACTAGACGAGACGAAGGCATAGAAATAGTGTCAACCTTCGGTTACTCTCGATATTATGTATTCAGTCTCTGGACCAATGACTTGTATTATAATCCAGATAGAGCAACAACTCAATGCCACTGTGGCCCACGCTTTTAGTGTCATTGCCATATCTTGGAATTACGCCATGAGATAACTTCTCCGTGCGGGAGTGATGAATCCTCTGTCAATCCACCATAGTCTTGATACATTCCTCGTGCAGGCCAATCACCACCATATTGTGACTTTCTAAAAAAGAAGCGCATTAGGCTAATGTCAAAGCGCACCAATCGGTGCACAAGGCGCTCCGGTGATCTCAAGTCTAAGGATCACATGCACCATCAGTCGTTAGAGGATTTATTCCATAGACATTGGGGTTATCATCCATATGGAATCCTCTGGTGGGTCAGTCCAGTGAACTTGCTGCGGTGTATCCACCTACAGCAAACACCTATGTGTTGCACCAGGGTTGTCACCAAACAACCTTGACAAGTGAGATCGGGATCCCGCTCCTTTCGACAGGGTCGTTCAACACTATGATACCCTCGTCACGGTTCTACCATTCTAAGGACATATATCAATACATATTGCAATAATAATGATTTACAAGATAAAATTGCCTTTTATTGATTAATAAACATTATTACAAAGAGTCAATTCTACAATAATTGATTGTGTAACGCCCCGCTTGAGGTACTTTGTTACTGTTTCCTCTTTCGCTCTTATTTTGAGTTGATTTTGGTGTTATTGTTTGATTTAGTGTTGTGTTGAATGTTTGCCCTGAAAATTGGTTGAAAACAAGAAATTCAGTCGTGTCAACGGGCAGAAGAATCTTCGCCGCGGCGAAGAGAGGTTGAAGCCACGGGGAAGCTGACAGCCGCGGCGGCTGTAGTTTTCTGCATGACAACCCGAATAAAATGTTGATTGAGTTTTAGATATTTTCTTCCTTAAGGGCAATTTGACCTTTCTACCCCCTAATTAGCAGGGAAAAGTGGGGAGTTAATTGTAAGGATTTTTCATGGAGAATAGGTTGAGATAGGGGGTGAGTTTGTAAAGAATCAAAGGATATGGATGGAATTCCCAAAGAAGAATAAGGGCAAAATGGGAATGCTTTGGGATGTATTTCATTAAAAGGAATTAGAATCAAAGAAACCCCCTCATTCTCTTCTTCTCAAACGTGACTTCCCATCCTTACTCCTCTCAACTTCTCTTCTTTGATCAAGGTATTCCAAGGGGTTTTGAAGTGATTTGGGGGTGGAAAAGTAACCCTAAGGCTTCCTAAGGTAAGGATCTCTACTTAAGTTGTGTGATTTGAGAGTTTTAACCCATATTGAAATTTGAGGGTTTTCCTTCTTTTGGTTAAGATTAGAGGAAAAGTCAAGCTAAGCAAGAGAAAGGAAGGATTTGTGAAGTCTCTACATAGCAAGTAAGTAAAACCCAACCCAAGTTGAGATTTATGAATTTTCTTGATTAGGGTTTTGATAGAAATGATGTATGTATGTGATGTACATGTAATATAGCATGTATGAAGGATTAAATAGAGATTTCTATGCTTTGTGATTGTTTATACCTTGCAAATTTGAGAAATGGGTTGTTGGTTTGGCAAGGTAGTTGAGATGGAATTTAAAGGGTATTATGGATTCCCTTTTTGGAAGTGTTTTCTATGGCAGGTTTTATGGCTTTGTGAAGGGGTTTTTTCCCCATTTTGGATGGTTAAGAAAAGTTTTAGAATCATGGCTATGATAGAGTTTCATAGTGCACATGAGTTGTTTGATGAAATGCCTAATAGAAGGTTTGAGAATGAGAAATGAACCTTAATTTGCAACATTGCATGTTGGCATTTCATAAGTGCATTAGTAGTGACGAACCATCCATAGGCACTAATTGTGTATTGAAAAGTGACCTAAGAAAGTGTAAGGAAATGGTTTATGCAATTACCCTATGAGTAGAGAGCTTAGTGGGTAAAATTACTCTAAGGGTAGAGAGCATTGAAAAATGCTACAATAGAGTGAATTAGAAGATTAGTATAGTTGGGATGATGCTTTGTGATCATCACTCCGATCGTTATGGGAATCGATTGATGCTTTGTGATCATCATCCGAATAGCCCTTAGGAGAGATGGGTCGACGCTTTGTGATCGTCACCATGAGTAGTAGAAATGGGTAGATGCTTTGTGACCACTACCCGGTTAGTTAAGAGATATGTAGGTTGATGCTTTGTGATCATCATCCAATGGCTAGTAGAAGCGGGTTGATGCTTTGTGACCATCACCCGATAGTGACTAGAGACGGGTAAATGCTTGGTGAACGTTACCCAAAATCCATGAGGAACGGGTAGGTGCTAGGTGATCTCCACCCGATAGTTAGAAAGAACCGAGTTAGTGCTTTGTGATCCTCACTCGGTAGTCACTAAGAACGGGTTGGTACCGTGAATTCCACCCGATAGCCATAGAGAGTGAGATGGTGTGTGAACGCCATTCAACAGCCGTCTCTGTGAAGACGAGGCTATGATGTTATTAGAAACAGAAATAGAATCAGAATAGCAAAAAGGAAAGAATTAAGAGTTATTTATACGGGGACAGACAGAGAGAGAGTTTTACTTACTGAGCATTATTTTGTGCTCACCCCTGCTTATTTTCCTTTGTGGATGCAGTTCTAGGTGATGCAATCGGAGGGCGCGGCAAGCAATGAGGAATAGCTACACTGTTTCCCTCGTTTTTGTCTTTTAAAATACATTTTTTGTAAACGTACTTTTATGTATAAAAGACACATGCTTACTAATGAAAAGAAAAACTTTGGGCCCAATTTTTCTATTGTTATTATGCATGCATTGTAAGTTTTCAGTAGATGTTACATTTTTTGGTATCGAGCAAAGATTTTGGGATTGAACAAAGGTACTATTCTCATCGCCACGACGTCCTCTAACCGATTGTGTGAGTAATTCTTTCCTTATAGCTTTTGTTCCTTGAGTTTATTAGTGTGATCATTTTTGTAGATGAGGCGAGTTATCGGAATCGTGGTAAAGGTGTGGTGAATGAAGGAGAACCTTCTAACCCACTGAGTCTACGCCCCTCCCTTGGATGAAGCTAGAATCCGGGGGAATTATTCACAAGTTATGGCGTAAACTCGTGGAGAGTTGTACCCCCTGTTCGAGTACCTTGATATACATGTCGAAAGAGGACAAACGGTACCTCCCGGTGCGAGCAGTTGAACTAATTTACGGTCTCTCGCCAAAGATCAACCCTCGAGTTTAAGGGTACTACCGATCCGGTTGATAGCGAAGAGTGGCTTGGGTCGCAGAACGAGCCTGCGTTTATTTCCCCATGTCGGACCGGGAGAAGATCCGGTATGCGAGTTTCTTGTTTCGGGGTGATGCCCGAATTTGGTGGGGAATTAATGGAAGAAACTCACGACGCGACAAGAATGACGTGGGAAGAGTTTAGGCAAGAGTTTGAGGCTGAGTATAGAACAGAGGACCAAGTTCATGAGAAGGTCCAAGAATTTATCGATTCACAAAGAAGGGGACTAGCGTTTGTGAAAGAGTACTCGTGAAGTTCAATGCTCTTTGCAAGGTTTGCACCGGGAATAGTTAGCACTCTACCTTGAGAAGGGATAAATTTGTGCATGGATTGGCCGAGATAGCCCGGGATATTATGACAAGCTCCAACCCTCCTCGAAATTATAGTGAGGCTTTGGGGAGGGCGGGCGATGAAGGCGGAGATTTTTGAGAATAAAATCTTCCCGTAGGATCCTCAGCAGAGGACCGGAAGGAGCTACCCTCCGCCTCCTCATAGAGAGAAACATGAGGATGTGAAGGGTAAAGACATAAAGAATCGAAGAAGAAGTTCCAAGATAGACAGAATAGAAAGGTGGAAGAATAAGCGACCTCGGACGGAAGGGTTTCCTCCTTGCCCTAAATGCGGGAAGAATCACCCGGGGAGAGTGTCGAGGGATCAGAGAGTGTGTTATAGGTGCCAGAAACGTGGCACATGATGAGAGATTGTAAAGCTCCTCTTCCACCCAACTACTCGGGAGTTGGGAGGTGCTGCGAATGCCGAGTTTTTCTGTGGCACGAGGGTGAAGCGAGGCAGTCCCATCAACCATTCTCGGTCGGAGTTATTATTTCATGCGGTCTCCCTTTATATGCTTTAATTGATTCGTGCTACCCATTCGTTTATATCTTATGGGATGCTTGAGAGATTAGGTTTGAAACCTACTAAAAGGGGCGACACAACCCATTAAGATAGAACTACCCGATGGGGTTAGTGTTGTGACTCAAGAGATTTTGTTAAGAGAGTCCTTAGTGATCCAGGTAGAGAGTTAATCGTTGACTTAATAGTTTTCGATATGCCCGATTTTGATGTGATTCTGGGCATGGACTTCCTAGGGAGATATGGAGTAGAGATTGACTGTCGGAAAAAGAAGGCGAGGTTTAACCTTGATAGTGGAGATAAGTTTAGTTTTGGAGAAGGCCATCCTTGAGTATGTTGATTAGTAATGTGAAAGCCTGGGGAAGATGTTGAGAAAGGGGTGTTCGGGTTATATTGCCCATGTAATTGCAAAGTGGTGATGTTCCCGCTTAGAGATTCGGAGGGTGCCAGGTAGTTCGAGACTTCCTAGATGTATTTCCGGGAAGAGTTATGGGTTTGCCTCCGAGAGGGAGGTAGAGTTTAGTATCGAACTAGCACCGGGGGACGGCACAATATCTAAAAGCCCCTTATCGAATGGCCCCAGCTGAGCTCCAAGAACTAAAGAAGCAACTCCAAGAGCTTTTAGATAAAGGCTTTATCCGACCAAGTCATTCCCCTTGGGGAGCTCCAATCCTGTTTGTGAAAAAAGAAGGATGGATCACTAAGGATGTGTATTGATTATAGGGAGTGAATAAAGTTACATGAAGAATAAGTACCCGCTACCCTGGATAGATGACCTTTTTGATCAATTGAAAGGAGCAATAGTGTTCTCCAAAAATTGATTTGAGGTCCGGGTATCATCAAGTAAGAGTGGTTGAGCAAGATGTGGCTAAGGCGCTTTCGTACAAGATATGGGCATTATGAATTTGTAGTGATGCCTTTTGGCTTGACTAATGCCCCAGCAGTTTTTATGGACTTGATGAACAGGGTATTTCATGAGTACTTGATCGGTTCATTGTTGTCTTCATCGACGACATTTGATTTACTCAAAGTCTAGAGAAGAACATGAGAAACACTTGAGATTAGTATTGCAACGGCTGAGAGAAAAGAAGTTGTGTGCTAAATTTTCCAAGTGTGAGTTTTGGCTTAACCAAGTGATATTCTTGGGTCATACCGTATCAAAGGAAGGGATTTCGATAGATCCAAGTAAAGTGCAGCAATCTGGAGGTGGCGAAGCCCGAGAGCTGTTGAAAGAAATCGGGGAGTTTCTTAGGCTTACGGAGTTACTACCGGCGATTTGGCAGGAGGTTCGCCTAGTTGGCTAAAGCGTTGCGACTCTTGCCAAACAAAGAAAAACTCCTTTTATGCAGGTCAACGACATGTGAAGAAAGCTTTCAAGAGTTGAAGAAGAGGCTAACATCGGCTCCCTGTGCTAGTGTTACCACGGGAGGGTGTAGATTATGACATTTATACAGGATGCCTTTCTTTGTGGGGACTTGTGCTTGTGTTGATGCGCTTAGGTAGGGTTATAGCTTATGCTTCTCGTCAATTGAAAGAGTACGAGACCAGATACCCTACGCATGACTTAGAGTTAGCAAATTTGTGGTCTTTGCTTTAAAGATTTGGAGGCATTACCTTTATGGTGTGAAGAGTAATATCTACACCGATCATAAGAGTCTAAAGTACTTCTTCACTCAAAAAGGAGTTGAATATGAGGCAGAAGATGGTTAGAGCTGGTCAAGGATTATGATTGTGAGATCAAGTATCAACCGGGAAGGCCAATGTAGTAGCCGATGCTTTGAGTAGAAAAGCCCATGTTTTCCTCCTTACCAGTGGGCGTAAAGAGTTAATAGAAGATTTTTCTAAGGAGCAGATCGAAGTGGTTCCGGGACGAATTGCCACCTTAGAGGTACATCCTCTTTACTAGAGGAAATTAGAGAAAAGCAAATGGTAGATGAGTGGTGTCGTAAAACAAGATGCAGCAAGTGCATGAGGGCAAGACATCGAGTTCTTTGTAGAGATGGTGTCCTCTATTTCAGAAATCGGTTGTGCATTCCTCCAAATGAGGAGTTGAAACAAGAAAATTCTTATGGAGGCTCATGACACACCGTATACCGCTCATCCGGGAGCAACCAAGATGTATCGGGATATCAAGAAAGGCTATTGGTGGTCAGGTATGAAGAAAGACATTGCGAGTTTGTAGCTAAATGCCTAACTCGTCGGCGGGTGGAAGGAGAACCACCAACGGCCGTCGGGGTTGCTTCACCCATTGAGTATCCCAGTGGAAATGGGAGAGCATTTCGATGGATTTTATTACGAGTCTCCCAGTGCAGAGGGTATAATGCTATATGGGTGATTGTGGATAGGCTTAACCAAATCAGCCAATTTCCTCCCGAAGTAAAGGATAGTACCCACTGGTCACCTTGGCCCAGATTACCTCAAGGAGATAGTGGTTGCATGGTGTGCCCAAGACTATAGTATCGAGATAGAGATTCCAAATTTGTTTCATTCCTTCTGGACAAGTTTACGAGGAGTTTGGGTGACCCGTTTAGCATTGATCTGCCTTTATCATCCCTCGAGCGGATGGCCAAACCGAGAGGGCGAAGGTCAGTGCTCGAGGATATGTTGAGAGCATTGCATGGATTATAGAGTATCCCTGGCATGAGATGTTACCATTAGTGGGAATTTGCCTACAACAACAGCTTATCGATCTACAATTAGAATGGCGCCTTACGAGGCTTTGTATGGTAGACGGTGTAGTCTCCAGCTCATTGGGATGAAGTAGGAGAAAGAGATGAGGTTGAGTACCGCTCTTGGGCGGGAGATGACTCGAAGCTAGTAGAAGATGTGAAGTTAGTCGAAATAGAATGAAACAAGCCCAAGATCGAGAAGAGTTATGCCGATTTGAAGAGAAAGAGGTAGAATTCCAAGTGGGCGATAAAGTATTTCTGAAAGTTTCCCCTTACAAGCGAGTAATGCGCTTTGGAAACAAAGGGAAACTAGCACCAAGGTATGTAGGTCCTTTTGAGGTCTTGCAACGAGTGGGGAAGGTGGCCTATAGATTGGCACTACCACCTAGCATGGACAGGGTGCATGATGTCTTCCATGTCTCGATGCTACGGAAGTATGTAAGTGATCCCCTCCCACATCCCGAGCGTAGAAGGCGTTGAAGTAGCAAAGAATCTAATATACGAAGAACGTCCGGAAATTAGATTTTTGGATCGAAGGGTTAAAGAACTTCCGGAACAAGAGTGTTCCGCTAGTGAAAGTCCTTTGGAGGAATCACAAAGTGGAAGAGGCCACTTGGGAAGTAGAAGCGGGACATGCGAGCTTTCGTTTCCCCGAGTTATTTGCATGAATTTCGGGGACGAAATTCTTTTAAGGGGGAGGAATTGTAACGCCCCGCTTGGCAGGTACGTTGTTCTTGTTTCCTCTTTTCGCTCTTATTTTTGAGTTGATTTTGGTGTTATTGTTTGATTTAGTGTTGTGTTGAATGTTTGCCCTGAAAATTGGTTGAAAACGAAGAAATTCGGTCTGCTGGGTGGCATTCGGGGCGGGAAGGAAGAATCTTGGCCGCGGCGAAGAGAGGTTGAAGCCACGGGGAAGTCTGGAGGGCAGTTTCGCCGCGGCGACAGAAGTTTCTCGCGCGATAACCCGAATAAAATGTTGATTGAGTTTTAGATATTTTTCTTCCTTAAGGGCAATTTGACCTTTCTACCCCTAATTAGCAGGAAAAGTGGGGAGTTAATTGTAAGGATTTTTCATGGAGAATAGGTTGAGATAGGGGTGAGTTTGTAAAGAACCAAAGGATATGGATGGAATTCCCAAAGAAGAATAAGGGCAAAATGGGAATGCTTTGGGATGTATTTCATTAAAAGGAATTAGAATCAAAGAAACCCCTCATTCTCTTCTTCTCAAACGTGACTTCCCATCCTTACTCCTCTCAACTTCTCTTCTCTTTTGATCAAGGTATTCCAAGGGGTTTTGAAGTGATTTGGGGTGGAAAAGTAACCTAAAGCTTCCTAAGGTAAGGATCTCTACTTAAGTTGTGTGATTTGAGAGTTTTAACCCATATTGAAATTTGAGGGTTTTCCTTCTTTTGGTTAAGATTAGAGGAAAAGTCAAGTAAGCAAGAGAAAGGAAGGATTTGTGAAGTCTCTACATAGCAAGTAAGTAAAACCCAACCCAAGTTGAGATTTATGAATTTTTCTTGATTAGGGTTTTGATAGAAATGATGTATGTATGTGATGTACATGTAATATAGCATGTATGAAGGATTAAATAGAGATTTCTATGCTTTGTGATTGTTTATACCTTGCAAATTTGAGAAATGGGTTGTTGGTTTGGCAAGGTAGTTGAGATAGAATTTAAAGGGTATTATGGATTCCCTTTTTGGAAGTGTTTTTCTATGGCAGGGTTTTATGGCTTTGTGAAGGGGTTTTTCCCCATTTTGGATGGTTAAGAAAAGTTTTAGAATCATGGCTATGATAGAGTTTCATGAAGAGAAGTTGTGCATTAGTAGTGACGAACCATCCATAGGCACTAATTGTGTATTGAAAAGTGACCTAAGAAAGTGTAAAATGGTTTATGCAATTACCCTATGAGTAGAGCTTAGTGGGTAAAATTACTCTAGGGTAGAGAGCATTGAAAAATGCTACAATAGAGTGAATTAGAAGATTAGTATAGTTGGGATGATGCTTTGTGATCATCACCTCCGACCGTTATGGGAATCCGATTGATGCTTTGTGATCATCATCCGAATAGCCCTTGGAGAGATGGGTCGACGCTTTGTGATCGTCACCCGATGAGTAGTAGAAATGGGTAGATGTTTTGTGACCACTACCCGGTTAGTTAAGAGATATGTAGGTTGATGCTTTGTGATCATCATCCAACGGCTTAGTAGAAGCGGGTTGATGCTTTGTGACCATCACCCGATAGTGACTAGAGGCGGGTAAATGCTTGGGTGAACGTTACCCAAAATCCATGAGGAACCGGGTAGGTGCTAGGTGATCTCCACCCGATAGTTAGAAAGAACCGAGTTAGTGCTTTGTGATCCTCACTGGTAGTCACTAAGAACGGGTTGGTACCGTGTGAATTCCACCCGATAGCCATAGAGTGAGATGGTCTTTGTGTGAACGCCATTCAGCCGTACCTCCGTAAGACGAGGCTATGATGTTATTAGAAACAATAGAATCAGAATAGCAAAAAGGAAAGAATTAAGAGTTATTTATACGGGGACAGAGAGAGAGTTTTACTTTATCGAGCATTATTTTGTGCTCACCCCGTTATTTTTCCTTTGTGGATGCAGGTTCTAGGTGATGCAGTCGGAGGGGCGTCGGCAAGCAATGAGGAATAGCTACACTGTTTCCCCTGTTTTGTCTTTTAAAATACATTTTTTGTAAACAGTACTCTTTATGTATAAAAGACACATGCTTACTAATGAAAAGAAAAACTTTGGGCCTAATTTTCTATTGTTATTATGCATGCATTGTACAGTTTTCAGTAGATGTTACAGATTGGCTCTAGGGCACTTACTCTAACAATCTCCCACTGGCACTATAGCCAATCATTCATGCACTCAACACTGAATGACCCAAGTGCCTACACTATAGCCAATCATTCATGCACTCAACATTGAATGACCCAAGTACCCACTTTAATAGTGGGTTAGTAGGTGTTCTGCAAATTTGCACATTCCCTTTCTTATCGATCCTTCAGATCAGATTGAATCAACTAAGTAAGTGTTTGGATTACTGGTGAGACAGTGATTCCTCAGCCACAACAATGGCTCCATTGCTATCGCAGTACAACTATACTGGATTAGCAATGCTTGAAATCACATCAAGTTCAGTAATGAACTTTTTGATCCAAACCGCCTTACACTTGACATTAAAAAATGCGATACATTTAGCATCAATTGTAGAATTCGCTGTAGTACACTGATTCGAGCTCTTCCAGCTCAATGCAGTTACATTGAGACAAAATTGTGTAATCCCAAATTGCGAACTATAATCATCCTTTTCCCATTAGGAAATAGCGTCACTGTATCCTCTTACAGTGAGCTCATCTTTCCTTCCATAATCCAAGAATATATATTCTTAAGCCCTTTTCAAGTACTTAAGAATGTCCATTGACACTCATTCAGTGTCATTCACTTGGATTTAGTTGATATCTTCTACTAGTGCTGAATGCACATAAGACATCAATCTAAGTACATAACATATTGCTCACTTGAGCCTGATTGATATCCACAACAAGTGTTGAATGCACATTAGATATCAATCTGAGCATACAAGATGGATCCACTTGCTGAAGCATGTTGGATCCTCTTCATTCTATCTCTCTTATTGTGTGGTTAAGGACAAATATCCTTACAGAGATAGACACCATATGCCATCAGAAGAAATCCTTTCTTGGATTTTTCTATACTGAATGTGTTCAGTACCTTGTCTATCTACTCTGACTTAGTTTGAGCAACTTACACGATCTATTATGATAGATCTTTATTCCAAGGATGTAGGATGCTTCCCCTAAGTCCTTCATGGAGAAGCACTTGGATATCCAAGTCTTTACCGACTGCAAGTTCAGTATATCATTCCCAATCAGAAGTATGTCATCGACATACAACATTGGGAATACTACTGCGCTCCCCACTCACTTTCTTATAAACACAAGGCTCATCTTCATTCTTGATAAAACTGAATTCTTTTACGGCTGCATCAAAACAAATGTTCCTAGCTCCTTGAAGCTTGCTTGAGTCCATTGATGGATCTCTGTAACTTGCATACCTTATTAGCTTGACTGTCAAGAACAAAACCATCAGGTTGTGTCATATACACATCCTCCTCAAGGTTTCCGTTCAGGAAAGCAGTTTTGACATCCATTTGCCAAATCTCATAGTCATGATATGTAGCAATTGTAAGCATAATCTAGATGGATTTAATCATGGCAACCGGCGAAAAGATTTCTTCATAATCAATGCCATGAATTTGTTTGAAACCTTTGGCAACCAGCCATGCTTTATAAGTATGCACGCTGCCATCCATGTCAGTCTTCTTCTTGAAGACCCATTTACACCTTATGGGTTTTACCCCTTCAGGTGGTTCCACCAGAGACCACACTTGGTTCTGGTACATGAAGTCCATCTTAGATTTCATGGCTTCAAACCATTTAATGGAATCTGGATCCGATATAGCATCTTCATAGGTTCTGGGTTCATCATCTTAGTAGACTAGTGCATCACCATGTTGAGTCACGAAATAACCGTATCTCTTGGGCTCATGGCGTACTCTCCCAAATCTACGTAGCTCATGTGCTACTTGAGGGGTTCACTTTGATCCATAAGTTATGGAGTAACCTCCTCATGATGTTCAACCGCTTTCTATGGCACATCATCCTGTCCTTCGTCTAGTATATCTCGTGGTTCTAGAACTTCATCCAATTCTACTTTTCTCCCACTAGTACTTCTTAGAAAATATTCCTTTTCTAGGAAGACACCAGATCGAGCAACAAAAATTTTGTGCTCTTCTGGGTGGTAGAAATAGTATCCTTTGGTCTCCTTTGGATACCCCACAAATATACATTTATAGGATTTTGGGCCCAGCTTGTTCGAAGTCAATTTCTTAACATAAGCTTCGCAACCCTAAATCCTTAGATAAGACAAGTTGGGCTTTCGCCCACTCCATAGCTCATATGGAGTCTTATCTACAGACTTTGACGGCACACGATTCAAAACATGAGTCGCAGTCTCTAAGGCATAACCCTAGAACGATGCAGGTAAATCACTAAAACTCATCATGGACCTAACCATGTCAATTAAGGTCCTGTTCCTCCTTTCAGACACTCCATTGTGTTGGGGTGCATAAGCAGGAGTGAGTTGTGATACTATCCCATATTCCTTCAGGTATGTTTAGCTCAACTTCCCAAAGTTGGCATAATTGTCATTTTTGAGATTATCCTTGCTGTCTTTCTTAAGAACATATTATTATGAAACAGTTCCATAAAGAATATTATTTATACTCAAGGACAATAATCCATTAGTAAACTAATATTCTCATTTATCCTATATGAACACATAAATATAATTTCTAGAAACTGAAGAAAAACCATAATAATCCACAAGTTCAAAGAAACAAGTCCATCGGCTAAATCAGACGATTAGATCCTACAGCAAATGCAGCAGCACGTGCTTCATTTCCAACTGGTAGGTTCATCTCTCCCTCGCCCAGAAATCTACTTTACCGTAGTTCCTGCACATCAATCAAATGTGAGAACCACATCTTGTGTCAACTAGAGGTTTACGGGAGAAGTTAATCTCAAGAATGTACTTGACGAAGAAGTAACATTCTTCTTCCCTTTTGCTAGGAAGGCCTTGCAATGTTTCCTCCAATGGCTGGGATTCCCACAGTGAAGACAAACACTTTTCCTTTCTGCAACAGTTCTTTCCAATGACTTCTGAGCTCTTTCCTTTTCACTTGAGTTGGCTTCAACCAATGTCAATGTTTCTGACATTTTCATGCCTAACTCAGTGGTCTTCAACAAATCCAGAAGCTCGAAAAAGTTATTCTTCTTATCTTCCTCAATGAAGTCATAGACAAATTGAGAATAAGAATCCAGTAATGACTATAATATTAGGTTTATTGCTAAACCTTCTTTAAGTCCACATCCCAAAATCTCAAGCTTGTTCATATACTCTGTCCACTTGAGTATATGATCGCCAATTTTGGTACCCTTTTCCATCCTACATCTGAATAATGACCGAGACACCATATGCTTCTCATTTCTTCGAAAAAAATGAAGAATAGAAGCTAAATCCATTTTCTAGCATTGTTGTCACAGTAATGGTGTCATTGATGAAAGCACAATGTATCTAGTCATTTCTGCTTTTGCATCATGTGTATGCTTCACATATACATACCCAGTCTCATGGATAGAACTATCAGTAGGCTCTGGTGATAGAGCTTGCTCAATGGTGTATAATTTATCACTTGATTGAAGTATATTATTTATACTTCTATACCAGTCAACGAAATTTTCACCATTCCATTTCTCTCCTAGTTCGATGATTTGTTGCAGTGATGTTGGGATCATTTTGCTCAAATTTAAGTGAATCTACAAGTGCAGAAAAAGTAACCATTATTACCATGTTCATTATTATTGTTTAATATGGTCTTTTATTAAACGAAGCTCCCACTATTTTACTCAAGTCAATAGCCCTCACCATTAACTCGGGAAAGTCCGTTAACTTTCCTAGTGGACTAAGATCCCATCCTGTCCATTTCAAACCTTCGCTTTGGCGAACAAGCCAAAATGAGTTGATTAGGTAAGCCAACAAACTTAATCCACACCAGATGATAGCTCCCACTATCAACCTCAAATGTGAGAAAGCCAACAAGCCAATCACACAATCCAATGGTCACTACATGCCATCGTCCTCAAGTGTGATTCTTAGTATCAGTAGAGTGGACACTACATGTCACCACGTACACAGTATATGTGTACTGTTCTACTATGCCTTGACACACGTTTATCAACCTCTGCTTTCGCAAACAAGCAAAATCGTCATTTTAAGTCGACCCATCACCATTAAGGAAAACTCCAATGCATTTTAACCTCCCGCTGGTAGAAGTGTACCCTTCGCTTTGGTGAACAAGGTTTCGACGAACAGTGGTTTGATTAAAACCATGGTGATGGAAGGCTTACGTGACTTAATATACTTTAATTGAGGGTTTTGTTATTTAATGTCTCACCAGGTTATTATCTTTGTTAGAATGACATTGTTTGACATGTTATTCAACATTCAACCTTAGTATGCATTCTAAACAAAATATAAAACGTGCCAGTACATGGCCCAACTAAAACCGATTTTCTTGAGCCTAGAAGAATTAGTGGGTCACCTAGGGGTCATGTAATAAACATCTTGAGTCTTCAAGTATGGTTGCCTCGTCCTTTTGCTCCGTCTTCAAGTACATTGCAAAAATATCATTCTAAATTCAATAAAATAATTATACAAATTCTTTGCATCAATAAATTTAGAAACCTCGATTTACATTAGAGGGGAATGAGATGAGAAAAGAATGTACATCGAGAAGAGGAGAAGGTGCAGGACACGCAGGCCCTATTTAATAAATAATACAATCATACATACCCAAAATATTTTAAAACATTCACCCTTAGGTCTAAGGCTCATGTACCAGGCACCATAATACAACCATACATACCCAAAATATTTTAAAACATTCACCCTTAGGTCTAAGGCTCATGTACCAGGCACCATGCAATATACAAATAAGTACAAAGCATACATTTCAAAAACAATCAATTTTTGAAATTTATGGGTTAATTACAATTTACCCCCTAACAATTTGCAGATTTGTAGTTTGGTCCAAAAGTTTTGAAACTTTATATTTTAGCCCCCTGCACACTCGGAAGTGTGCTCACTGCGGCGATGAGTTAGATCACCATAGCATGCGTTGGTTACTTGACGTTCATGCTCAACGTACGATTTGATACAGCGCCCGTCCTAAGGATGATCGCCGCGGCGAGCGTTGTTTTCGTACAGCGCTCGTCAAGAAGATGATCGCCGAGGCAAGCTCTGGTTTCGTCACCAGTGCCAACGTGAACAACACTCACTGCGGCGATGGATTATGATATGAATTTCTACAAACTCAATTCATATATTACCCTAAAACAACCACTTTTAACTCAATCTAGGCTAAGTTTTCACACAAGCCCTTATGACCATTCGGTTATCACCATTCATGCACTTTCACAACCATCAAATGCTTAACAACAACTCCTTTCAACAAGTTCCAGTCAATCACCAAATCATTTATGTTCAAATGCACACAAATGGAATCATACACAACAAGCAAAACAAAATCCGGAAAATGAGTCTATTAGAAACTAAAGGAATACAACTTACATAAGAGATGACCAAGGACTCAATCAAGCCTAAAGGAAACTCCACCAGCTTGAAAGACACTCCACCACCAAGTTTGGCCGAACTTGGGTAAAGGAAACAAGAGAAAACCCTTTCTCAAGACAAGTCACTATTCATTAATATTCAAAGTCTCCTTTACACAATGATCAAGTGGCCTTTATATAGGCTTTACAAAAATTAGGGATTTACCCTAGCAAATAATACACAATGATAACATTAAAATATTACATTCAAATACTTAAACAAAAGTCCACCACACATGTTCAAAATAAGCCATATCCATTTAATGACCAAGTGGGCAACTTTCCCTAATTTAAGGACCCTTGTCCTTAACAACAATTTTTAGGGTTTTGCCTCCAAATTTTGAATCAAATGACACCCAAAACTTGGGCTTGGGCCAATGGAACTTGCTCCCACTTCTTGAACACGTCCTAGGCCATAAAATTGGGCTTGAGCCGTGCCTTGGAACCTTAGGACCTCTTGGACAATTTTGTGAACTTCCTTGAGTGCTTGGGATGCTTGGGCCGAATGTTGATCATCATGTTGCCCTTGAGTCTTCAATGAAATCCCTAGCAATTGTGATTGGCATGATGGGTTAGGATTCTCATCATCCTCCTCGGGTTGAAGAGGATTTGTCCTCAAATCCGAAAGTATGCCATCTTCTAAGTATGGAGACAAGTCCCCAATGTTGAAAGTAGCCGAAACATTGCCAAATTCAGAGGGTAAATCAATCTTATATGCATTATCCCCAACTCTCTTAAGGACTTCAAAGGGGCCATCGGCCCTAGGTGCCAACTTGCTTTTCCTCTTGGAAGGAAATCTCTCCTTTCTTAAATGAACCCATACAAGATCGCCCGGTTGGAAAATGGTGGGTTTCCTATGTTTGTTGGCTTTCTTCCTATAGGCTTCATTAGATTTTGCTATTTGAGCCCTAATTGTTTCATGTAGCTTCTTCATGGACTTGGCCTTTTCTTTAGCATCAAGACTCAATTGGATATCAAGGGGTAGGATACTAAGTTCTATGGGAGTGATAGGGTTAAGGCCATAAAGAACTTCAAAAGGAGAGTGGTTAGTGGTAGCACTAGGGGACCTATTATAGGCAAATTCGGCATGGGCTAACTTGTTGTCCCAATCTTTCAAACTTTTGCTCACCAAGGTTCTAAGGATGGTTCCTAGGGTTCTATTGGTGACTTCGGTTTGACCATCAGTTTGGGGGTGATGGGAAGTGCTAAACAAAAGTTTGGTACCCAATCTACTCCACAAAGATCTCCAAAAATGGCTAAGAAATTTTGAATCCCTATCCGACACTATGCTCCTTGGTACACCATGCAATCTCACAATTTCTTTGAAAAAATAATTCAGCCACATGTGATGCATCATTGGTTTTATTGCATGCAATGAAATGTGCCATTTTAGAGAATCTATCAACAACAACCATTATGGAATCCTTACCTCTTTGGGTTCTCGGCAATGCCACAATGAAATCCATGCTCAAGTCTTCCCATGGTTGGTTAGGAATGGGCAATGGAGTGTACATCCCGGCTTGAAATGACTCTTGGCCCTATGACAAACCCCACACCTTGCCACTATGGTTTGGACATCTCCAATCATCTTAGGCCAAAAGAAATGATCCTTAAGAATCTCCACTGTTTTGGTAACCCCAAAATGACCCGCAAGCCCTCCACCATGCACTTCCCTTACAAGTAATTCTCTAAAACTCCCTTGTGGTAAACATAACCTATTCCCCTTAAACAAAAACCCTTCTTGAACCACATAATCCTCAAAGCTGCCCTTTGAACACTTAGCCATAATTTCGGCCATTTGTTCATCCTCTTTGTAATGCTCCCTCATCATGCTAAACCCAAGTACTCTTGCATCCAAAATGGAAAGGATGGAGTACCTCCTTGACAATGCATCCGCAACTACATTAGTACTCCCTTGCTTGTACTTGGATACAAATGAAAAGGATTGAAGGAACTCAACCCACTCGGCATGCCTTGAATTCAACTTAGGTTGCCCATTGATAAACTTGAGAGCTTGGTGATCCGAATGCAACACAAATTGCCTAGGCCTCAAATAATGACTCCAATGATCTAAAGCTCTAATAATGGCATAAAACTCTTTATCATAAGTGCTATATCTCTTCCTAGAATCATTGAGTTTCTCACTAAAATATGCCAATGGCCTTTTATCTTGAGTAAGGACCGCACCTATCCCTACCCCACTAGCATCACACTCCACTTCAAACACCTTAGAAAAATCGGGTAAAGCTAGAATTGGTGCTTCACAAAGCTTCCTTTTAATCACTTGAATGCATCTTTTGCCTCCCTTGTCCCTCAAAATTCCCTTTTTTCAAGCGTTCGGTGATTGGTGACATTAGGGTACTAAAGTTGGGTACAAATCTCCCTATAAAATGAGGCTAAACCATGAAAGCTTCTTACTTCACTAATAGACTTAGGTTCGGGCCAGCTCTTAATTGCTTCAACCTTGGATTGATCAACCATAATCCCCTCTCCCGAAACCACATAGCCTAAGAAGACTACCCTCTCCATAAAAAATTCACATTTCTCCATCTTAGCATATAATTTTTGTTTTCTCAACACTTCAAACACTTGCCTAAGATGTATTTTATGATCATTCTCACTATGACTATACACCAATATGTCATCAAAATAAACAACAACAAATCTGCCCAAAAAAGGTTTAAGTACCTCATTCATCAATCGCATGAAGGTGCTTGGTGCATTGGAGAGGCCGAAGGGCATGACCATCCATTCAAAAAGCCCTCCCTTGGTTTTGAAGGCTGTTTTCCACTCATCCCCTTCTCTCATTCGGATTTGATGGTACCCACTCCGTAAGTCTATCTTGGAGAAGATGCAAGAGCCATGTAACTCATCAAGCATGTCATCAAGCCTCGGTATGGGAAACCTATACTTGATGGTAATGTTATTGATAGCTCTACTATCCACACACATCCGAAAACTTCCATCCTTTTTTGGTACCAAGAGGGCTGGAACCGAACAAGGACTCATGCTCTCCCTCACATACCCTTGACTAATTAGCTCATCCACTTGTCGTTGCAACTCTTTGGACTCTCCCGGATTGCATCTATAGGCTGGTTTGTTTGGTAAAGGTGCCCCGGGTAGCAAATCAATATGATGTTCTATTCCCCTCAAAGGTGGCAGGCCCGGGTGGTAACTCATTAGGGAAAACATCTTCATACTCATGCAACAAAGGTTGGACTAGGGAATGGGGGTGTGCTAGCATCAACTTCTCTCCTCTCGGCAATAAGCAAGGTTAGGATGGGTTTGTGTTTGGTGATGGCCTTTTCTATTTGATTGCCATTGAGGAAAAGGTTCTTTTGTGAGTTTTCGGTCTTGGTTGGTGATGGTGGGGAAAGTGTTTGATGGGGTGGTAAAGGGCTCAAGGTAATGGTTTTCTTGTTGAACCTAAAAGTGTAAGTGTTCTTCCTCCCGTCATGGACAACTTCCCTATCAAATTGCCAAGGCCTACCTAACAGCAAATTACAAGCATCCATTGGTATTACATCACACAACACTTCATCCACATATCTCTTACCTATGGAAAAAAGGGACCACTACTTGTTTGGTAACACTAAAGGGTGCTTCCATTGCTCAACCATTGTAATTTGTAAGGGTGGCTACGGTTTTGGGTAGGAAGCTTCAATTTCTCAACAAGGGTGGTGGAAGCTACATTGGTACAACTCCCACTATCAACAATAACCGAACATACCTTCCCTTTGATGGTGCAACGTGTTTGGAACAAATTTCCCCTTTGTTCTTCGGTGGAGTCAACTTGTGCATGCAAAACCCTTTTCAAAATCAATGCATCACCAACATCAGCTTCTTCAACAATCTCATCACCACTCTCGGGTTCTTCCTCTTCACTTTCTTCTTCTTGGACCGCCTCTTCGATCTCTTGTATCTCTTTGAGGGACATTACCCTCTTGTTGGGACAATTGGCTTGGAAATGTCCATAGCCATGACACTTAAAACACTTCTTGTCTTTCAAATCCCCTCGGGTGCCTCCTTGAGTCACAAATTTTGGTTTCTCCTTAGGTGCTTCATTCACTCTTTCCTTGCCCTTGTCTTTGTTGTAGTTGACATAAGGTTTGGAATAAGATGGGGATCCTTTGTAGGAGTTGCTGCCCTTGAAATATGGTTTCGGTGCTGAAAGTTTCAGACTTTGGAGTTGCTTCTCAACCTTGTTGGCTAGCTTGCATACATCCCCCAAGGAATGATAAGGCTGCAATTCCACTTTGTGAGCTATTTCCCTTTGTAATCCTCCCAAAAACCGAGTGATGGTTTGCTCCTTTTCCTCCGAACATCACTTCTCATCATAAGGCCCTCAAACTCCCTTATATACTCCTCTACCTTCTTATCTCCTTGCTTAAGATTATACAAACTCATGTAGAGATCTTGCTTGTAATTGTCGGGCAAGAACCTCTTTCTCAACATTCTTTTCAATTTTTTCCCATGACCTCACTCTAGTCTTCCCTTCTCTCTCTCTTCTTTCTAGTGTTTTCCCACCACAAGGAAGCATATCCTTTAAACTTCAGAATAGCCACCTTACATTTCTTTTCATCCGTATACCCCTTAAACTCAAATACTCTCTCGATATCACTCAGCCAATCTAGGAAAGCATTAGGGTCTAGGCTACCCTCAAACTCGGGCAAGTCTATTTTGATTCCCCTATCGTCATCAATTCTTCTCCTCCTAGGAGCCTCGGATCCACTAGAGGATGCACTACTATCTCTTAAATCTTCCATATACAAAGTGGGGTCTGAATTATGGTTCTTTGACGGTAATGCGGGCGACCTTCCCGCCCTTGGGCTTGGTCAGGGATTCCTCAAAGGTGGGTTTTGGTTGGGTTAGATTAGCAATGTCCTTAGACATGCTAACCATCAACTCCATAATACTTGACATATTCTTCTTAACATCATCAAGTTCTTCTTGAATTTTCAGGTTGGCACTCTCCCATGGGGGTTGGGGGTGAAGTTGGGGAGGAAGTGCTCTTGTTTGCCATGGAGATGGGGGAAAATTGGCTATGTGAACATAACTTTGGATGAACAAGTTAACTTTTTGCAAGTTAAAGAAAAATGGAAAATGGGAGGGAAAGGTTAATTGTATGAGTTTTGGTGATTTTGGTTAAGTGTAAGTATTCTGTGAATAGTAACCTATGAATAGTAAAGCGTGAATAGTAAAGCGTGAATAGTAATGTGGGATTAGGCTAGGAAATGGTGTAAAAAAAAATATGGTTAGGGTTTAGGGTTTTAGATGAATTTGGAAGGGATTGGTTTGGTTTGGATGGGATGTCAAGTGGGTGGTTAGTGTTGGTGTTTGGAATAGTGTTCAATGAAAGAGAAAAAGAGAAAATGCACAATGGTTTGGGTTTGGCCGAACTACACACACACTCAACACTTCTCCAAATGTTTTCTTATCAATCAATACCTCAATCTTCACAAATTCAATCCTCAACCTTAGCTCTGATACCAATTGATATGAATTTCTACAAACTCAATTCATATATTACCCTAAAACAACCACTTTTAACTCAATCTAGGCTAAGTTTTCACACAAGCCCTTATGACCATTCGGTTATCACCATTCATGCACTTTCACAACCATCAAATGCTTAACAACAACTCCTTTCAACAAGTTCCAGTCAATCACCAAATCATTTATGTTCAAATGCACACAAATGGAATCATACACAACAAGCAAAACAAAAATCCGGAAAATGAGTCTATTAGAAACTAAAGGAATACAACTTACATAAGAGATGACCAAGGACTCAATCAAGCCTAAAGGAAACTCCACCAGCTTGAAAGACACTCCACCACCAAGTTTGGCCGAACTTGGGTAAAGGAAACAAGAGAAAACCCTTTCTCAAGACAAGTCACTATTCATTAATATTCAAAGTCTCCTTTACACAATGATCAAGTGGCCTTTATATAGGCTTTACAAAAATTAGGGATTTACCCTAGCAAATAATACACAATGATAACATTAAAATATTACATTCAAATACTTAAACAAAAGTCCACCACACATGTTCAAAATAAGCCATATCCATTTAATGACCAAGTGGGCAACTTTCCCCTAATTTAAGGACCCTTGTCCTTAACAACAATTTTTAGGGTTTTGCCTCCAAATTTTGAATCAAATGACACCCAAAATTTGGGCTTGGGCCAATGGAACTTGCTCCCACTTCTTGAACACGTCCTAGGCCATAAAATTGGGCTTGAGCCGTGCCTTGGAACCTTAGGACCTCTTGGACAATTTTGTGAACTTCCTTGAGTGCTTGGGATGCTTGGGCCGAATGTTGATCATCATGTTGCCCTTGAGTCTTCAATGAAATCCCTAGCAATTGTGATTGGCATGACGGGTTAGGATTCTCATCAGATTATATCGCCGCGGCGAGCGTACACAGATCTGTAGCTTCGGATCTGTTCATACAGCAACCAAAAACACTCTAAACAGATTTTGCAATCAACCAAACACATTGATCTCAAAAAAATCCATCACCCATTAAACCAAACTTGCAGATCATCAACAAATTAATTAATCGATTCATAAATATTTAAAAACATGATTTTAAGGCAGATTCTATAAGGCAACATAATATCATCAAATACATGTTATCAACCATCCAAATAAAAAATTGTAAAATTTGGTACCCTAGGCTCTGATACCACTGTTAGTAAATGATCCATATACACAGCGGAAACAACGAAAAATATAATACAAGGATTACATGAGCCAAGATCAAGGGTATAATTTTACAATTTTATCATAATAAGAATCTGTAGAAATATTAATCATGAGTTAAGAGAATCATACTCACATTTGGAGGCTCCTCCAATTTTGTCTCTGATCGTGTTTTGCTACCGATCCAAGTGTAGAATCGAACCCACGAAGTCCACACGAAGACAATCACAAGGAACCAAGGAGGGATTTGCTAGATCCTCCTTGGCCTTAAGAAATCAAGAAGAAAATTTTGATTTTGGCACAAACCAAAAACTGGCATGGGAGAGAGATACAGGGCTGCTGCGTATTTCTCTTTTTCAACAAATGAACTAATGAAAAATCTGTATTTTTTACAAATAACCTTTTACTTTTATAGTAAATTTGGTTGCCCTATTCCCATATGGAATAGCCTTGGGCTCCAACCCAAACACCCAATGTTACCAAAAACTCCCAAATTAGATATTTTATTTATTTCATCATTATCTCAATTAAACTCAATTAATATATATTTAATCTATATATTAACATTTAACAATAATGATTATTTAATTAAATATATGCGAACACATATTTTACGTAATTTCACTTATTTAATTTTTCTAATAAATTAAATAAAGGCTACGACCTCAGCAAATTTAATTGCACTATGAAATTACCAAAATACTCTTTCGTCTTAAAAAGACGAAAACATCCTTCCTTCTTCTTGGATCTTAAATTATCTTCTATGTGTGTGACCCATAGGCTCCTCATCATACCGGCAGTATATAGTATCGCGATTAACACCAATTAATCGTCTCACTAATACACAGACCAAGATTGGCCCCTAGCAAGGCATCATGGCCACCCGATAGATTCGGATTCAGCAAAGTAGCTACCTGTCAACGATATGGTTACCGTACAATTCGATCCTTTCATCATTCGTTATCTTGACGAGACGAGATGAAGGCATAGAAATACTGTCAACCTTCGGTTACTCTCAATATTATGTATTCAGTTTCTAGACCAATGACCTATAATCCAGATAGAGCAACAACTCAATGCCACTGTGGCCACAGTTTTAGTGTCATTGCCATATACTTAATTGCGCCATGAGATAACTTCTCCCGTACATGGGAGTGATGAATCCTCTGTCAATCCACCATAGTCTTGATACACTCCTCGATGCAACCAATACCACCATATTGACAGCTCTGAAAAGAATTGTGTTAGGCTAGTGTCAAACTGCACCAATCGGTGCACAAGACGCTTCCGGTGATCTCAAGTCTAAGGATCACATGCACCACCATTCGTTAGAGGATTTATTCCATAGACACGGGGTTACCATCCATATGGAATCCTCTGGTGGGTTAGTCCAATGAACTTGCTGCGGTGTATCCGCCTACAGAAGCACCCATGTGTTGCACCAGTTGTCACCAAACAACCTTGACAAGTGAGATCGGCCACGCTTTCGGACAGGTCGTTCAACACTATGATAGCCTTACCGTGTTATCTGTGCCCTTACTTCAGAATAATACTGGGGCTACGGACGTTTCTAGAATGGCCACCGTATGTGCTCATAGGGCACTCACTATCAAGATTTAAAACACTTGATACCCTCGTCACGATTCTACCATTCTAAGGAAATATATCAATACATATTGCAATAATAATGATTTACGCGATATACAATAAAATTGCCTTTTATTGATTAATGAACATTATTACAAAGAGTCAATTGTACAATAATTGATTGGCTCTAGGGCACCTACTCTAACATTAAGAACCAAGAACAAGAATCAAATGAAAATTTTGATTCAATCAAATGTGAAGTGGCGTGGGTAGAGAGAAAAAGGGGCTGGAGGTTTTTTTTTTTTCAATGAATATAATAAGGCTTAATCAATAATCAATTAATTCATGGAACACATGCACTTATATAGTGCATGTGAAACCCTATTCCACTTAGGAATAGGCTTAGGCACCAACCCAAACAGCCCCTATGTCCAAACAGCCCCATTTAGATATTTTTATTTTAATTATTATTATTTCAATTCAATTCAATTAATATATATAAAATATATTAACATTAAACAATAACAATAATTCATTTAAATATATGCGTACACATATTTAAATATAATCTCACTTATTTAATTTTAATATTAAATTAAACAAAGGCAACAACCTCAGCAAATTTAATTGCACTGTGAGATTACTAAAATACCAATTTTGCCTAAAAAGACAAAAACGCCCTTCTCATAAACTGATTCTTAAATTATCTTCTATGTGTGTGACCCGTAGGCTCCTTATCATACTGGCAATGTGTAGTATCGCAATTAACACCAATTAATCATCTCACTACACACAGACCAAGATTGGCCCCAAGCAAGGCATCATGGTCACTTGAAAGATTTGGATTCAACGAAGCAGCTATCTGTCAACGATATGGTTACCATACAATCCAATCCTTTCATCATCCGTTATCTCATCGAGATCGAGGCACAGAAATAGTGTCAATCTCTGCTACTCTTGATATGTATGTATTTAGTTATTGGACCAATGACCGGAATAATAAACTGGATTGAGCAACAACTCAATCCCAATGTGGCCACAGTTTTAATGTCATTGCCATTTACTGAATTATGCCATGAGATAGCTTCTCCCATACCCGGGAGTAATGAATCCTTTGTCGATCCACCATAGTCTTTATACACTCCTTGATGCAGCCAATCACTACCGTATTGACAGCTCTGAAAAGAACTGCGTTAGGCTAGTGTCAAACTGCACCAATCGGTGCACAAAGCGCTCTGGTGATCTCAAGTCTAAGGTTCACTGTAACATCTACTGAAAACTGTACAATGCATGCATAATAACAATAGAAAAGTTGGGCCCAAAGTTTTCTTTTCATTACAACTCATGTGTCTTTTATACATAAAGAGTACTGTTTACAAAAAATGTATTTTAAAAGACAAAACAGGGAAACAATGTAGCTATTCCTCATTGCTTGCCGACGCCCTCCGATCGCATCACCTAGAACCCTGCATCCACAAAGGAAAATAACGGGTGAGCACAAAATAATGCTCGTAAGTAAAACTCTCTCTGCTGTCCCCGTATAAATAACTCTTAATTCTTTCCTTTTTGCTATTCTCGATTCTATTTCGTTTCTAATAACATCATAGCCTCGTCTTACCGAGGTACGGTGAATGGCGTTCACACAGCACCATCTCACTCTCTATGGCTATCGGGTGGAATTCACACAGTACCAACCCGTTCTTAGTGACTACCGAGTGAGGATCACAAAGCACTAACTCGGTTCTTTCTAACTATCGGGTGGAGATCACCTAGCACCTACCCGTTCCTCGTGGATTTTGGGTAACGTTCACCAAGCATTTACCCGTCTCTAGTCACTATCGGGTGATGGTCACAAAGCATCAACCCGCTTCTACTAGCCGTTGGATGATGATCACAAAGCATCAACCTACATATCTCTTAACTAACCGGGTAGTGGTCACAAAGCATCTACCCATTTCTACTACTCATCGGGTGACGATCACAAAGCGTCGACCCATCTCTCCAAGGGCTATTCGGATGATGATCACAAAGCATCAATCCGATTCCCATAACGGTCGGGTGATGATCACAAAGCATCATCCCAACTATACTAATCTTCTAATTCACTCTATTGTAGCATTTTTCAATGCTCTCTACCCTTAGAGTAATTTTACCCACTAAGCTCTCTACTAATAGGGTAATTGCATAAACCATTTCCTTACACTTTCTTAGGTCACTTTTCAATACACAATTAGTGCCTATGGATGGTTCATCACTACTAATGCACTTATGAAATGCCAACATGCAATGTTGCAAGAATTAAGGTTCATTTCTCATTCTCAAACTTCTATTAGGCATTTCATCAAACAACTCATGTGCACTATGATACTCTATCATAGCCATGATTCTAAAACTTTTCTTAACCATCCAAAATGGGGAAAAACCCCTTCACAAAGCCATAAAACCTGCCATAGAAAACACTTCTAAAAAGGGGATCCATAACACCCTTTAAATTCCATCTCAACTACCTTGCCAAACCAACAACCCATTTCTCAAATTTGCAAGGTATAAACAATCACAAAGCATAGAAATCTCTATTTAACCCTTCATACATGCTATATTACATGTACATCACATACATACATCATTTATATCAAAACCCTAATCAAGAAAATTCATAAATCTCAACTTGGGTTGGGTTTTACTTACTTGCTATGTAGAGACTTCACAAATCCTTCCTTTCACTTGCTTAGCTTGACTTTTCCTCTAATCTTAACCAAAAGAAGGAAAACCCTCAAATTTCAATATGGGTTAAAACTCCCAAATCACACAACTTAAGTAGAGATCCTTACCTTAGGAAGCCTTAGGTTACTTTTCCACCCCAAAATCACTTCAAAACCCCTTGGAATACTTTGATCAAAAGAGAAGAGAAGTTGAGAGGAGTAAGGATGGGAGGTCACGTTTGAGAAGAAGAGAATGAGGGGTTTCTTTGATTCTAATTCCTTTTAATGAAATATAAACACACTCATTCCCATTTTGCCCTTATTCTTCTTTGGGAATTCCATCCATATCCTTTGATTCATTACAAACTCACCCCTAACTCAACCTATTCTCCATGAAATATCCTTACAATTAACTCCCCACTTTTCCTGCTAATTAGGGGTAGAAAGGTCAAATTGCCCTTAAGGAAGAAAATATCTAAAACTCAATCAACATTTTATTCGGGTTGTCGCGGCGGCGAAGAAACTGTCCGCCGCGCAGGCTGTCCCACACCTTCCCTGGCTTCAACCTCTCTTCGCCGCGGCGAATTCTTCGCCCGCCCGCTCACGGCGACGAATTTCTTACCGTTTTCAACCAATTTTCAGGGCAAACATTCAACACAACACTAAATCAAACAATAACACCAAAATCAACTCAAAATAAGAGCGAAAGAGGAAACAGTAACAACGTACCTCAAGCGGGGCGTTACATTCACATGCACCACCATTCGTTAGAAGATTTGTTCCATAGACACTGGGGTTACCATCCATATGGAATCCTCTGGTGGGTCAGTCCAGCGAACTTGCCCACAACAAGCACCCATGTGTTACACCAGGTTGTCACCAAACAACCTTGAATAGTGAGATCAGTCACTGCCTTTCGACAAGGTCGTTCAACATTATGATAGCCTTACTGTATTATCTGTGCCCTTACTTCAGAATAATATTAGGGCTACGGACGTTTCTAGAATGGCCACCATACGTGCTCATAGTGTTTTCACTATCAAAATTTGAAACACTTGATACCCTTATCACGATTCTACCATTCTAAGGACATATATCAATACATACAATAATGATTTACGCGATATAGAATAAAATATCTTTTATTGATCAATGAACATTATTACAAAGAGTCAATTTTACAATAATTGATTGGCTCTAGGGCACCTACTCGTTCAACATGTTTTGTGACAAAATAACATGTTGAACATTATTACAAAATAACACAAATTATTTTGTCACAAAATAATTTATCTATCATTACAAAAAAAAAAAAAAATTGTCATAATATATGCTGAAATAGAGGTATTGGTGACAAAATACAACTCGTTCTCCAAACATGTATCCTTGGATTCTCATTGAGGGATATTTAAATGATACCTGACTGGAGAGGGGTTTTACACTTAAAATATGAATTTAATTGCCCTTATATAGTTTTTACAAATAATGGCAATTTGGTCAATATTAGAAAGTCATTTCCAATATTTTTGCATTTTGCTCGAAGACGTTGCGACGCGATTTCATGGCATAACTCATTGATCAATAAAAGACATTTTATTGTAGAATTGACTCTTTGTAATAATCTTTATTAATCAATAAAAGGCATTCTATTTTATATCGTGTAAATCATAATTGTGTGTATTGATATATGTCCTTAGGATGTTAGAACCGTGACAAGGGTATCAAGTGTTTCAAATCTTGATAGTGAGAACCCTATGATCACATATGGTGGTCATTCTAGAAATGTCTATAGCCCTAGTATTATTCTAACCAAGGACATAGATAATACGATAAGGCTATCATAGTGTTGAACAACCTTGTCGAAAGTTAGTGGCTAATCTCACTTGTCAAGGTTGTTTGCCAACAACCTGGTGCAACACATAGGGTGCTTGTTGTAGGCAAGTTCACTGGACTGACCCACCAGAGGATTCCATATGGATGGTAACCCTAGTATCTATGGAATAAATCCTCTAACAAATGGTGGTGCATGTGATCCTTAGAATTGAGATCACTAGAGCGCCTTGTGCATCAATTAGTGTAGTTTGACACTGGCCAACGTAGTTCTATTCAGAGCTATCAATACAGTAGTGATTGGCTACATCAAGAAGTGTATCATGACTATGGTGGATCGACAAATGCTTCATCACTCCTAGGTATAGGAGTAGTTATCTCACGGCTCAATTCATTGAATGGCAATGACAATAAAGTTATGGCCATACTCACGGCTCAATTCATTGAATGGCAATGACAATAAAGTTATGGTCATAGTGGGATTGAGTTGTTGCTCAATCCAATTTATTATTTCGATCATTGGTCTAGTAACTGAATTCAAAGATATCAAGGATATCTAAGGTTGACACTATTTATGTACCCCAACCTCGATGAGATAGCGTATGATGAAATGATGTGATTGCACAGTAACATATTGTTGATAGGTAACTGTTTCACTGAATCCGAATCTATCGGGTAGCCATGACACCTTGCTAGGGGCCAATCTTGGTCTGTGTGTAGTGAGACGATTGATTGGTGTCAATCGCGATACTACTCACACCGATACAATAAGGAGCCTACGGGTCACACACATAAGGAGACAATTTAAGGATTAATGTGTGATAGGGGTATTTTCATCTTTTAAGATGAAAGGGTATTTTGGTAATCTCACAGTGCAATTAAATTTGTTGATGTTGTTGCCTGTATTCAATTTTAATATTGAAATTAAAATTGGTGAGATTATATTTAAATTATATGTATGCATATATTTAGCTGAATTATTGTTATTATTATTTAATGTTAATACATATATATTAATTGATTGATTTAATATAATTAATAATTAAAATATCATAATAGCAAAGTTTGGCTATTGGGTTAATGCTATTCAAGTTATGGAATAGGATTTTATTTTAAGTTACACTATATAAAGGTGCAATTAAAATAAAACAAAAATACAACACAAAAACCCTAGCCCTCAACGTTTTCACTAGAGAGAGAGAGAGAATTTTCTTTGAAAAATTCTGCCACCTCTAATCCTTATTGCACTTTTTAAATCTAGCAAATTAAATCAGTTGTGCATTGTCCTATCTTCATGTGGATCAACGTTTATGCAATCCTCGCTTGGATTGATTAGCAAAATTCAACATCTAGAGAAGGAGCCTCCAAACACAGGTATTGTCGAATCCTTTTATGGATTTTTGTTATTTCAATTTAAGCATGAAAAATATATACACATCAGACTCTGATCTTGGCAAAATTAGAGTAATCGATGGGCAAAATTAATTGTTTTTCCACTGCCATTGTTCATCGATTACTTACATATACGCCCTAGCTAGTTTAATGATGAAAGTACTAGGCTAATCCCGAACGCCCTATGGTAATACCTTAATTTGGTGAGTATCAACCCTACGATTTGAATTGAGAAAACAATAGTTAGATTATTGGCATAGAGTAGGATAATTATGGCGAAATTGGATACCTAGACCTATACCCATTTGTTTCTCACTCGGTTTATTATTGTCTTTACTTTAATTGTTAATTTTAGTTACTTTACTTTTATTTGAAAATCATTAATTAGTGGATTATTTCAGTTTACTTTATTTTGATTTTTGCATTGTTATTAGATTTAATTGATAACTTACAATTCTCTCTAGGATCAAACCTTGCTTTTGCACTATACTGCGATAGCAATTCGTGCACTTGCAAGGAATAGAATTTTGTCTATCAACCTCTCGGCCTATGGTGGTGGCCATTCTCAAGAAGAGTGGTTTAGATCGTCCTAAGGGGGTGCAACAATCTATCAGTGTGGAAATGCATTCCAATGCCTAGCCATAGTCTTTGAGGAGGTAGAGAATGTAAGGACAATAGATGTTGGAGATCCTAAGTTATTAGATATAGAAGATGGCAAAGGTATGGAAAAAAATTGTGGGTCGGAGATGGATGGCACGGATGTAGAGTCTGACACATCTTCGATGTTGGGTTTCATAAAAGACGACCAAAGCCATTGACCATAAAGACGGACAAGACCTTGGGGGAGGTATGAATGATTCTCTAACTCCTATTATTTCCAATGACAAGTATTGCTTGTTGGAACATTAGGGGCCTTAATCACCTCATTAAGCAAAATAAGGTTCGTGTGTTTATGAGGGAGATGGGTATTACTTTGTGTTCTTAGTTAGAGACTAGGGTGGCTTGCCATAATATTAATTGTATTTTTTAGGGGAGTTTTAAAAGGTGGCAGTGACTTTCCAATGCTGATCAGGGGCTTCAAGGTTGTAGGATAGTGATTCGTTAGGATCTGGTAATTTATAGTGTGGTTGTGCAAGGGATGACAAATCAGGTTGTGTATTGTTTGATTTGACTGATAAGTGATGGAGTGGCTTTTCACTATTCTGTTGTTTATTTTGCTAATGCTCACATGGATAGATGGGAGTTATGGAATGGTTTAGCTATGGAATGGTTTGGGTAGACACAAAGTTGCTGTGGGGGATAGCCCTTGGCTCATAATGGGGGATTTCAATGTTACTTTGAATCTGAGCGAGAGTTTGGGGGGTTTTGTAAACCCCGTAAAATGGAGATGCTCATACATTGTTCACGTGCTTGTAGGAATAGCCGTTTCAACGAACTAGAATGGGCATTCCAAGTTTGCACCTAAAATTTTTCCCCATGAATTGGAACAAACGTATGAACGACTTGCTTGGATTGAGGAATGGGAGTTCCTCCAATTCGAACTTTCGTTGATGAAGAAGGAATAGGCGTTCTAGATTTGCTTAGAAATCTTTGAAATTCTTGAAGAGTGAACGACTTGATGGAACACTGTTGTTCATGCCTGAAACGGCAAGTCTAGGGAGAGGAACGAGTGTTGCATTCTTGGAAAAAAGGGATGTGCGATTGTTAGTTTTTAAAGTATTAAATCGGGGTCCTAAGTGAAAAGATTAAAGTATGGGGGACTATTTAAAATATTGACAAATATAGGGATCGAATGGATGAAAAGGCTGAGGTGTTAGGAGGTCATATGAAACAATGTGAAAATTCAAAGGGCAAAATGAAATTGTTCATGAGATATTTTTTATGAAGAGTAATCAATTAAAAGAGGAAGGATCGCGAGAAGAAGAGAAAGAGGAGTAGAAAAGAAAGAAAATAGAGAAGAAAGAAGAAGGAAAGAAAAGGAAGAAAATGAGAGAATGGAAGAAACCAAGTAAAGAGAGTGGAAAACCAAGAGTAGCGACGGTGGTGGCTAGAAAAGGGTCATCGGCGAGTAAAATTCCAGTGATCAAAAAGTGTGAAAGAGGATTAAGCAAGTGGGTGGTAAGTAAAACTTAATACTCCCTTATTTTTTTCTTTGGTGATTTGTAATTCAATTAATTTAGTGAATTCTTTTTGGTTTGCCTTCTCCATGATTTGGTAAAAATGAATGAAAAACAAAATGAAATGTGAAGATTGGTTGCAATAATTTTAGGTGGGTAGAGCATAGATGTTGTTCCTAAACCAAAATTTGTTAAAGATGTGATTTTGATTATAAAGGTTTACTCTTTGAAATTTTGACCACTTGGAGTTCCAAAAAATTTATTTAAGACTTGGGTTTTTAGTTGAAGCTCAAGTCCGGATATGTTGTTGTAGACTTCTGGAGGATTGTTTGAAAATGTATTTCACTCAAAAATCTAAAGTATTGGATTTTTTTTATGGATTTTTGAAGTCTGCCCGATAAATTCTGGAATTTCTGTTTTCTGCAGAACATATATTTTTAGTAAATGAGTTAGTGTAGCTATACTTATCCAAACTAAATGATTTAAATTCTTGTGATTCCATTGAGTGTCTAATTTAATTATAAAAGGTTTCATAAGGTTTAGACTTAATGTTAAATTGATATGAATTTTCAAAGTCAGCAACACCAATCCTAGAAACAATTTGGCAGTTTTGAAAGGGTTGAAAGAAAATCATGTTTTAAATAGTTTTTGGCTCTAGAATGGCTTGAAAAATTTACTAGAACAAGATAGATGTGTCTAGAATTCTCCATTAAAATTATGGCCTGATTTGGTGAGTGGAGTTGTCATGAAAAATCTGAGAGCGATCAATGTTCTGTTAAGAGACAATTTAGTTAAAAAGGAAATTTAGTTAATCATTTGGTGTGGAGATGTCCAATGAATTTAATATTGAGGTGTTCCCATACGGATACTTATGTATGAAGAATTTATTGGATTTTGTATATAGGGAGGCAAACATGGGCGCTGTCAAAGGACTCCAAAATCCTTCGTCGGCTTAAGGGTTGAGCATCAAGAGTGTGAGTGGGACAAACAAAACTTTAATTCTTCTATGGCATATTTATTTTTGATAATGTTTCAATTGCTTTATTATTATGTGTATATTTTAAAGCATGATGTTGATTTATTACTTCTTGAAGGTTTGGTTGATTGATCATAGAAAAGAATTATGAATCATGTTTCAATGATTTATGTTTGCCTTAGTATGCTTGATAATTGTTGAATTGCATGTTTAGAAATGAGTTTTACTTCTTATTGGGCACAATTGGATGATGGTACAAAAATTGGGTTGAATTGTTATTATGGAATCATGTTTGAAAACTTGGATTTTAGTTCTATGCTGCATGTGATATTTTAAGGTTATGATATATGTTTCCATTATGAATAAAGGTATGAAATCTATGAAAAATGATGTTTGGAGAGCATATATATGATGATAGTGGTTTTCAAACCACCCTACGTAGTACCCATCCCTCTCATACCCCGTTATTGGCTTTGCGCGTGCATATGATTGGTTATTTGCCGACCCTAGCGATGCATGATTCCACTAGGTCGAGGCCTAAGCGATGCATAATTTCTCCAGGCAGGACTTGATTGTGCCAACCCAAGTAGGTAAAAGGCCTGAGCAGTGTATAATTCTGCCTGACAAGATATGATTGTGTTGGCCCTAGCGATGCATGATTCTACTAGGTCGAAGGCTTGAGCGATACGTGATTCCACCAAGCAGGATGTATTTATTAGTCGGTCCGAGTGATGCAAGATTCCGTTGGGTGGAAGGCTTAAGCAATGTAGGATTCTGCTAGGCAAGATTTGGTTGTGCTAGATTAGAGCGTGCGAATTCTATTGGGTTTGAAGGCTTGAGCAGTGTTTGATGCCTTTAGCAGGATGGATTTAGTAGTTCAACCAGCGCGATGTTAGATCTTGTTGGGTTGGATGAATTTACCCCTGGTAGTGGTGAGAGTTTTCTAGTATGAGCTATAAGCTACATTTTCAACATGAGTTTTAAAAAATATGAGAATAAGTTATTATTGATTAATGCTAGTTCATGAGAAATGACTTCAGATTTTGAAATATGATTATAGCGATGTTTCGAAAAAGCATGAATAATCATGGCATGCCTTTAAATGTTGTTTTCAGAAAAGCTTTTAGTTTATAATTATCAGTTTATGAGAAATAGTTTAAATGTTGAGAAATGAGATATTATTAGCATGAATGTTTCACCACATGTTTGAACATTTTATAAAAGCATCCACTCACCGACTATTTTAGCTCACTCAATTTAGTTATCCTTGGTGCCCCCGCCCCACCACCACAACCAAGTCAATAGGAAGATCGTGCTAAGGAGTGATTTCACTCAAGGTTGGGCCA